>CM075810.1:5125556-5488709 GCA_037975025.1 Excoecaria agallocha
AAAAGATGCTATGCAAAGTGTATTAATGATTTCAAGTATTGTGTTCAAAATCTTCATCTATTTATTTTTGAAAGTGGAGGTTGAGTGGAGGCAGTGGAGGAGGGATATTAGGTTGGGGCCATGAAAAACGTTTAGGATATCATCTATAGGCAGTTTGCCATCCTTGCTTCATCTACAGTTCTAAATTAATCTAAATATGATCTTGCTCATCATATATTGCTGATTTTTTATTTTTTGAGGCTTCTAGCATTGTTACTCTCTTTCTTGCTCCTCCTTTTTCTCCTTCTTTTGATGTTGTTTCCACATGCATTGAGGTTTGCATGCTATATATATAATGTTGCATTGATAGTTTGGTGTTGATGCAGTTGTGGCAACAGATGACAAACAAATTGCAGAATGCTGCCATGGTTTTGGCGCAGATGTTATAATGACTTCAGAATCTTGTCGAAATGGTACGCTACTACTGGGTCATTGTTTAGGTGTTAATTTTAATTTTTGCTGGATTTGCTGATAGTTGCAAAGTTTATTAGTGTACACTATACAGGTACAGAACGTTGTAGTCAAGCGCTTGGAAAGCTAGAAAATAAATATGATGTTGTTGTCAATATTCAGGGGGATGAGCCTCTTATTGAACCTGAGATAATTGATGGAATTGTTAAAGCGCTGCAGGTGAATTTGCTAATTTTCATTTGGTTTACCTAAAATATAATTGCAACCTATCATGAACAGAGAATTTCTTGTTGATGTAGGTCTGTTTTCAACAAAGGTTTCTTATTTATGATATTAAAGAAAGGAAATATGTTGCATAGCTATAAAGTCATGTTGAAATTCATTCTTCACCTGTTTTATATCATTGTGATGCTTTTCATTTATTTAAGATGAACTCTGCTGGGATTTGCATATTGTTGCAGGGAGCCCCAGATGCAGTGTTTAGCACTGCTGTAACATCCTTAAAGCATGAAGATGCATTTGATCCCAATCGAGTGAAGTGTGTGGTAGATAATCGGGGGTATGCTATATACTTTTCAAGGGGGCTCATTCCTTATAACAAGTGAGTTTATAAAATACTGAGATTGGTGGTTTATTTCTCTCTCTCTCTCTCTTTTTCGTTTGATGTATTGGGCTACTTTATTATATCCATGCTACTTGATACAGATCAGGGAAAGTAAACCCACAATTTCCGTATATGCTTCATCTCGGAATTCAGGTAAGAAGAATTAATGATCCTAAGGATTGCTTTCTCCCTGTATATTTCAGTGGTTAAAAAGTTAATCTTTCATTTTATCTTTAATCATATTATTTGGTAATTTGATATGTGAAACTGTACTTCATATTTTTTACAGAGTTATGATGCAAAATTTCTTAAGATATATTCAGAGCTTCAGCCTACTCCACTGCAACTAGAAGAAGATCTTGAGCAGCTTAAAGTCCTTGAGAATGGGTATAAAATGAAGGTAAGCGCATCTCACTTGCCTGCTTATTGTTCCCTGATCTCTCCACTTCTTGTTTCAACTTCCTGCTCAATGTTCTTGAAATTTTAATATATTGTTCAAAGCATTTTTTTTATGGTGTGCAACAAGTGGAAACCGAAGCATTGTGCTTTCATAGTAGTGCTATCAGGATTAAATTTGTATCTCTTTTTGTAGAGAGAAATTATCTGGAACTCCATTTCCTTATTCTTAATCATTTTCTGCAATTAATATTTTTGCTACTTGCTAGAATTGTAGTCCACCAATGGGTGTAGATACTTAATCATGCACATTACAAAGCATTTAACCACTTTACTTTTTTTTTTTTTTCATTTTATATTTGCTACACAGAATTTATATGAATTCATGAGCAGAGAGGAATTTGAAATTTCTTTTTGTCTTTTGGGTTATTAGTCTTGAGATTTTTTTAACAATTTATCAAAACTTATTAGTGAATTGAAGTTGCATGAAAATGTGATTGTGACAGATGTTTTAAGTCTGCAAACTGTTTAAATACATCGAGCACCGGTTGTGTAGCATTCTACGCAACAAGTTGTTTCAATTTAGGTGGTGTTTGTTATTCTTGTAAAGGTTGGGATAGAAAGAAAACAAAATTATCCCAATCTTTCCGACATTTTCAAATATTTGTTAAAAAAACAATGGATCCCACAAAAAAAAATTTAACTGTCTATATCTTGAAAAATCAAAATATGCATATATTGATATATAATTAAAATATGCATTTCTATACTTTTTTAGATAAGAAATAACTAAAAAATTAAAAAAATATATTTTTAATTCCTTTCAAAAAATTTAATAAATAATTAGAAAAAAAATTTCAAAATATTTTTTAATCTTATCTTTAATTATTCCATATCTTAATTCGGAAAGTATTCCAATTTTATCTTAAAATTTTTTTTATGTGGATTGATTCAGCAAATGCTACCTTAGTGTGGAAGTTTATCTGTTGTTTTTTTTTTCCTTTTCTTAAAACTCACCAAAAAATTTTGCTACATGTCTTAATAAGTTGTCAAAGTCTCTTTGTTTTACTTGGCTGTGCTCCTAAACTTGGTCTAGGCTATGTTTGATGAGATTGTTTATGGCGCGAAAGTAAACTAAATGTTTATATATATATATATATATATATATATATATATATATATATATATATATAGGTTTCTTGTGAGTTTTGTTTTAAATTACTTGTAAAGTCATAGATTATTAAGAATTTTCTTAATAACAGACTTGGTCAAATTACTTGTAATGCTGGTTTTGATTTACTTGTAAGCTTGGTACTAAGTTGGTAAAGTAATCTGGAGGTATAGCGGTCTCCTTTATAGAGGGTAAAGGTTTTAGTTGAATTGATCACTTTGCTGGATTATGTTTTCTTGTGGAGTCGTGTTTATGCTGTGAATTGTTTGTACCTAATCTGATAAACAATTTTTAATGTGATGGGGTTCCCTTTATGTGAGCTAGAGGTACTCGAGGTCTTACAAGTTGAAAAATGATTCTTTTCCCAGAGGATTGGGTTGCTGTAACAGTTTGATTGAAATGTGAAATCTTTTCGCAGGTGATAAAAGTCGACCACGAGGCCCATGGAGTTGACATTCCAGAAGATGTTGAGAAGATTGAAAATCTAATGCGTGAGCTGAATCTGTCATAATTTGAACCTCAGAAATAAGATAATTGAGTTATTAGTAGGATTTTGTAATGCATATTGTTTGATGTAATGGTGTAGGAGAGAGGAGTTGAGTTGGTTTTACTATTGGCCGAGTGTATGAACCACTAATGTCACAGTTGAGTGTAATGATTACTTTAGTCTGCTTATGGTTGATTTTGTAAGCTTGAACGTTAGGCTACTTTGGTCTTTTACACCGTTGGCCTCTTTTCCATTCCCTGCCAACTGTAGGGCTATTCTTGTTAAATATATTGACATCCAACCCTTGTTGTGCTTAGATAAAATATTATTCAAGCTATTTTCTTTTGATTTTTAAAACGGTGCAAGTTAATATATATATATATAGAGAGAGAGAGAGAGAGAGAGATATTAGACTAAAATAATTGGATAACTGAAACATAGGTCATCTGTGAGTATGCAAAATAGGAGAGTGAGTACAGTTCAATTTTCGGTTATAATTGAATCCAGCTATAAATTTGGTATAATTTAGTTACTAACTTAATTGAATTGATAATTGAAATTCTTTCATATTATAAATTCAAACCAAATAAACAAAATAAGTTATTTCTGAAATATTGTTTCCTTTTTGTTTTTTAAATGATTTAGAAAATTTTATATAATTTATGATGCGCATGCTTTCTACTTTCAAAAGTTATTAACTTATTATTGAGAGTAGTTTTTTTTTTTTTTTTTTTTCCTGCATAAAAGTTTAAGATTGTCCGTAAAAACTAATACCGGATATGGTAAAGTTATAGCATTTTGATTAGAACTTAATAATCAATAAATTATAGAATTTAATTCCTTTTAAAATTAAAATTTAAAGCAAATTAAATATCATGAATGTCAAGCTATACAAGGGGTTAATTTAATAGTGTAAAAGTAAGTAAATGATTTTTCGTGTTGAAACCATCATTAAACTTATCACTATTTTGCACAAAAATTACAAGAAAAATGTAAAATAGCAAGAAAAAAATTTCTCACTAAATGATGCTTTTTCATAGCTAAATCTGTTTAGTGAAAAAAAATTTTGTTACGGAAGTCATCTTAGCATAATTTAGCGAGGACCTACATTTTAGCGAGGACATAATTCCGTCGCTAATGATTTGTTCCTCGCTAAAATTTAGCATGCAATATTGCAACAAATATTATTATCATTAAATTTAGCATGAAAATTATCCTTGCTAAATGCTAGCATGAATTTTGCAACAACATTTTTGTCGCTAGATTTTGCGAGGGAATTATATTTGTCGCCAGTTTACTTATTTTTCTCTATCTCATAGTTGTTTGGCAACAAAATATCTGTCGCTAAATACTCGCTATTATATTCTCGCAAAATTAACTTTAATTTTGTTACCGCTAAATTGTAGCAAAATTAGTTTGAATAAATAACACATGTTTGAACATGATAATTTCTCACTAAATTAAAATTATTTTTTCTTAAATTAATATAAAATTTTACCATTTTAATAATAAACCACAAAAATGGATATCATTGTTAATTGCATATCAAAAATAGTTATTTACAAATGCATATCATTGTTAATTGCATATTATAAATAACCATTTATTGCAGTGATCAGTGATATCAAATATGTCCTAATATATATACTAGCTAACAACTATAATATAAGTAGTATCTATAACTCGATGGATAGATCCTATGGTGAAGCACTTAAGCCATTAGCTTGGTTAAAACCAATGCCGGAGTGTTGACATAGCACGTCACGTGTGTAAAAGTACCTGACGTGGCATGTAATATGTGCACAAATAGCTGATGTTAGCCGTTGATGTGACATGTCACATGTGTAAAAATAGCTGATGTGACACGTCATGTGTGCACAAATAGTTGACGCTAGGTGACGATGTGGCATGCCATGCGTGCACAAGTATATGACGTGGCATGCCACACCAGCATTCCAACAATAATTTTCATCGAAATTCGATTATCATAATTTTTGCGCAAAATAATGTAAAGTTCAGTAATAATTTTGATATGAAAAATTATTTTGTTAATTTTGTACTATTAAGTATAAGTTCAGGAACCATGGATGACATTAACCTTTATAAAAGCTATTTGTCATATATATATATATATATATATATATATGATAAAAATACCTCTAGAAATATATTAAATTTGCAAATTGTTTACATCAACCATAAGCAACTGAGAAATAAAGGGAGGGAATTCTTCCAGCCACACAAGTATAGAAACATAGTGAGGACATTTTTTTGCTAAATAGTGTGCCACTTTATTGCCTTCTCGTGGAATAAAATGCCAAAGGCAAGAGGAGAAATCCTTGCTCAAATTGTGGCATTTTTCAATTAGCCTTCGAAAAATAGATTGTATATCAGAGCTGTTCATCAGATAGTCAACAACATACTTATAATCTATTTCATCCATAAGATTAGAAAAATCCAAATTTTTTGCAATAGACAACCCAAAAAGCATGGCCATAGCCTCTAAAGTATAGGAGTTCCAAATCCCCACAATTGATTTTTGAGCATAGGCAAGAACATGTCCATTAACATCTTTGAGAACTGCACGAGGCCCACTAAGTCAGTCTCCAAACACCCAGCATCCACATTAATTTTCACTCTATTAATTGTAGAAGGCTTCCATACTTCCTTATTTTGAGTCGAAGAAAAATTGCAGCTATCCATAAATGGGCTAAGAGATATAAACTCTTCCTTTAAATGTCTAGCTAAGAGATAGACTTGAGAGCAATCAAGAAAAGAATTGTCATGAAAAAGCTTGTTTCATGCATACTATAACTGATAACACGAGAAAGAAAACAAAATAATCTCTTTCGTATTTAAAACCTCAAACAAGGCTGATATCCACCACTTAAAAGAATGAGCATTCATATGTGCAGCTCCTCAGGTATTCCAAGAAAACTGACACTCTTTTAAGCAATGATGTGAGGCCCCAATCTATACTCTAGTTATAATCGGGTATGTTTAGGATGTATAATGGAGATAATATAAAGAAACAAGTATTAAAAGGGTAAGTTAGGACCCGAATGGGATTTATTTAAAGGTCAGAGGCAAAATGATCATTTTACATTAAGTCATATGGGTGTAATTAAAAGAGAATGTGAAATTGGAGGCTTAATTGAAAAGAGAGTGTAAGTTTTATGGTAAAAATAGGAATTAAAGGAAGAGAAAGGAGTGGAATACAAATCAAAAAGTGGTTAAATAAAGGACCAATAGGATTTAGACATGTAGCCATGTCTAAAATTTTTATGAAAATGGAAGCAAATTCATGAGAAGTATAAAGAAAAAGCGGCCGACCATTTTAGGAGTCTCAAAACACAGAGATTCCTACTCATTTCCATAAGTTTTCTCTTTAAAAAATTTTATGCTCATGGTTGCTTAAAGGGTATAGAGAGAGAATTTAAGGTTAACCACTCTTATTTTTTTACTCTTTCTTATGATTTAATTGTGGAAGCTTCAATTGACATAAGGAAGTAAATATTTAATTGTGGAACCTAGTATGTGAAGAAGAAGAAGAAGAAGCCAATGAGAGAAAGAAAAAAAAAAGAATAAGATGAGAGGAAGAAAGAGAAATTGGCTAAACAAGGTATGAAAACTTTAATTACTTGCATATGTATGTGGTTGTATATGAGGCATATGGTATGTTATAATTAAGGTTATAATAAAGTGTTGATATGGAAATTAAGTTTAAATTTTCATGAGAACCGAAATAATAAGGTAATTCTTAAAAATCCAAAATCTGCCCTAAGAGTCAAGTGACCCTTTAGGACCGTTGTGTCTATAACTTGAGCTAGAGTGATTCAAATTCAATGATTCTAGTTGCTACAGAAGCTAGAATTATATACCTTTATTTCATATGAAGAATTAGAAAATTGAATCCTTTTGTATGATGGTGGAAATTTATCTTGAATTCTATCTATGGCTGTTGCCTTATCATTGGAAGCAGTCTGTGGTTTTATTTGATTATCTAAAGATTTACAAGTCATATTGAGGTTATTTTTGATGTTTTGGAAACTATAGACATAGGGAAACAATTTATGGAAGGAAATTTTGGCTAAAAATGACTTTGTATAGGTCTAAAAGTGCATACAATCCGATACTGGAAATTTACCTCTAGGCAGAACGGATCTTATTGTCAGCAGGTATGACCTATTAACCATGAAATAGTTCAAATTCAATCCAGAACCAAAATGGAACATATGTCATGATCAGAAGGTATGGGGTACTGACTGTTACCCTTCCTTATGAATCTAAATCATTCTCAGCACCTTATTGATATTGATCGTAAGGTAATTTAGAATAGGTATAAAACCGACATGCCATCTATGTCATGGTCAGCAGATATAAGCTACTAACTATGACCCTTCCCTATTTTTTTTTAACTTGATTTTTAGGTCCCAAAAGCCTATCAAAACTTGTCCCAATCTCACTAAACAGTATTAGAGCACTTTGAACACAAAATATAGGACAATTTGTAACATTAAATGTGGAGGGACTATAGTGTAATGTAAAAACTGAGTTAAAGCATAATGTAGATATATGTGTGCCTAGGTAAAGTGACATTATAATAGTGTCTTATATAAAATGGTAAACATAAAACAATATTCAAATTACATTATTGAGATGGTTTGAATATTTATTTGTGGCATTATGCAATATGATAAAGTGTAAACGTAATGAATGAAATAACATGAAAATGAATGTAATGCATTAATGTTCAAAGTTATGTAACTATGACTATAGAAAGATCCTTGTACATGTATGCATGCACGCTTAACAATTAGATTATATGAATTACAAATAAATTCATACATATCCAAACAAGTAAAGACATATGCAAGTATGCAAAAAGGCTAGTTATATTTATTAGATTTTCATATTAACTCCATGAATATATATGTTAATGTACTAGAATACAAGAATTGAATGATGACATATGAATGAATATGCATATGATTTTTTATTCCTAGTTATGCATATGGTCATGCATATAAGTTACAAATAAACACGGCATGAAAGGGAAGAGTAAAGAATTATAGTTGCCTGCGTCTATGTCTAGGTCATGGATAGATAGACATGCCTATATAGGTATATTGCAGCTGCTACGTGGTTGACCCATTTGGGTCTATAGTACATTTTGACCCCATTTGGGTCACTTAATTACCGACCTTTTTTGGATCCGATTGATCGATCTATAGTACATTTGGCCCCATTTGGATCTATAGTTGATACCTTCGGGTATCCTTTCATACCTTCGGGTACTATAGTATCGCCCATATATATCCACACCCTCAGAAAAAGTGCAAGCCTAATACAAGATATAAGTAAAATGATATAAATAACAATATGATAGTATGATATTATATGAATATGTGTTTGGTGTTGAAATTGTCTAATGCTTTCTTCACTTAAAAAATCAAGTGTTCAATCTTTTATTATATGATACTGATTCTAAAAATTGACTTTGAAGAAAAAGATTTGAAAGTGGTAACAGTAGCAATGCTTTTAGTTCTGATGAATTATCTTTGTGTGGAGGTCTAAGTATCTGCAATGGTCTTCATTGTAGGTCCTTTATAAATGTTATTAGGAAAGAAAAAAAAAGAATTTTTTGCTAGACATCATTGATAGAATAGATCATCAGGATATTGCTTAAATTAAAAGATTTTATTTTACAAGAAAATGGATATTCAGTATTTAATATGAACCTTATAAGCTTAATTTATGAGATTTTTAAAAGGTTTGGGACACCAAAATCTTTAACTCCTACAAGAAGAAATTAGAAATGTCAAAAGAGAAATTCAAGAATTAAAGAATGAAAATTTTCAGTTTAAAAGAAAAATTTTAGAACTAGAAATTACTCAAGTAACTAAGAGTCTAACAAAATACTTTAACACAAAAGCTTGCAATAGAATATGAAAATACTAATTCTACTTTTGAAGATTTTTTAATGTAATTTTTGTTGAGAATTAAACTAAGTTTTATAAATAAAAATAAATGAATAATAAGCAAGACATGTGAAGCTAGGACAAGATTTTAGATGCAATTTGTGGAAGCTATTTCTTGGTGATTGTCTAATAAAAGATATGAATTATTGTATCATAGGTATTAATTAAAAATATAAAAATAGAAATGATTAAAAATGTGTCTGCAAGTTTGTGTGGTAGTAAATTGAAACTAAATGTGTGGTTTCAATTGTTTTAGCTCTATAAATAAGAGCTATTATCAAAATGAAAGTGTGAGACAGAGAGTGTAAGAAAGTGTAGAAAATTATTAATAGTTTATGAAATAAAGTTATTTTGATGTTTATTTCTTTTATGTACTCTTCCCTCCAACAAAATGGTATCAGATCCAAAATTGAGAAAGTTGTGAGATTTTTTTCTGTAAAAATGTATATTTTCTCAAATTGAGTGCGTGAGAGAAAAATGGTTGTTAATTCAAACATATCCTTTCACTTCCCTCAGCTTACCAACATCAATTACACAAATTTATAAATAAGAATGAAGACAATGTTTAGATCCCAAGATGTTTGGGACATCGTTGAAAAAGGCTAGATGAGTCGCAGCTATCTCCAGCGAACAAAGATAGTTTATAGAAAAATCGCAGAAGAGATCATAAGGCACTTACACTCATCCATTAAAGCTTAAATAAAGTACTATTTGAAAAGGTAGCAGAAGCTACCACCTCTAAACAAGTATAGGAAATTCTTTGAGTTTTTCTTTGAGGTAAAGAGAAAGTAAAAAAAGTTCGACTTCATATGTTGAAAGGAGAGTTCGAGACAATGAAGATAAAGGAGATGGAGACGATTATTGATTACTCATCCCGAGTAAAATCAGTTGTGAATCAAATACGATAGTATGGCAAAAGAATTGAAGAGTCTAAAAATGTTGAAAAAATTTTGTCAAATAGAAATTTTGTGATTACACCGTAATGAGGGTGACAATTATATGATCATGGACGAAATTAATCTCAGCTATTTGTTTTTCGATTTTGTCATATTTTTCTTGCAAAATCCATTTATACCTTAGACAATAGGTTTATAATTTTCTCTTTACCAATTTGCAAAATCCCTTTGTTTTAATATGTATTTTTTTTTTTCAATAACTATAATTAAAAATTTTATCAGATACTAAAAAAAATGGTTTTAGATCGGAGTTATATAAAACAAATTACTTTAGAGCTTAAAATGGAAAATTTGAACCAAATTTTGAAGTGAGAATCATTATATTTATAATGAGCTTTAAATAAGTAGGATGAAACTTTTTTTATCTTACACATTCAATATTTCTCTAGTTAAGTCAAATCTAAGTTTAATTAAGATAATAATTTTTTGATAGAGTAGAAAATTAGGCGGATAATTAATCCTAGTTTGTATCATGTGGCCTGAATTTCAGGATGATCTTATCCTTTTGTTATCTTTTTGAAATAAACATTCTTCCTAAATTATTTGCATTATGTACTAATAGAATAATTTAATTTCCATACAAAATCATTAGAAAATGGAATTTTAAGCACTCATGGACTGTATTGCATAATTAGGTTAAAATATAATTTTTTTGGGCAAATTAGATTAAGATGTATCGCATGGTATGCTTATCAGGAAAGTCGTTATATAATAATTTTCAATGCATTTTCTAGAATATCTAATTCTACAAATACCAAATTTGTATTTTCTTTTAAAAAAATTGTTTTTTTCGGAAAAATATTGCGTAAATTATATCTAACAAAAGACCTTGGATGTAAAAAGCCCAAAGAAATTGATTTAGTGCCACCTGTAACTCCTAATCCCCCCACTCTCTTTCTTTCTGCTTTCATTTCTGCACTATTTTTCTTAGTGGCTTTTCTTGATTAGTTGCTTAGAAAGTTACGAAAAGCCACTCTTTCTCTCCTACCATTTCTACACCCTTTTCTCTTTGTGTTTTTCCTGTTTAGTTAATGCGAAAGTTCAGGAAAAGCCGCTCCTCTTTTCTCTCATTTTTGCCACATTTTTTCTTTATGTTGTTCACAGGATCTTTTTTTTTTTTTTTTCTTCAACTAACAATAGGTATTTTTTTCTGCATCACTTGTGTCAATATTGATTTAGAATGTATCATTTGTGTTTTGACATTTTTATTTTCTGCATGTCAAGTGGTTATTCGATATTCAAATATGTTTTTTTTTGCTGCTCCTCAATAGACCAAAGAAACACTACTTCGATTGGGACCAAATGTATGGAAATGGAGGATGTAATTCCCTATACAAAAAAAGATGAGCCAATTTCAATTGGGAGAGTAAAGATTTCAATTGGGAGAGCAACTGTTGAACAGGCAAGTGTACTATGCAGTTTTCTCATTATTGCAGCTGATTCGCCAGTCGGCTCATCCACCTTTTGTGATTTTGGTGGGTAGTGAGCTCGACTCATCCACTTTTTGAGATTTGGTGGGTAGTGAGCTACATTATAAGGAAATTCCATAGTACTCTTGCCTGTTCAACAGTTACTCTCCCAATTGAAATCGGCTCATCTTTTTCTGTATAGGGAAATATGTCTTCCATTTCCATACAATCGGTTCCTTTGGAAGTAATGTTTCTTTGGTCAATTGAGAAGCAGGCATGCAGAAAATAAAAATGTCAAAACACAAATGATATATTCTAAATCAATATTGACATGAATAACACGGAAAAAAAAAAAAGCTTACCCATTGTTAGCTGAAGAGAAAAAAGAGAGCCCATGAACAACAGAGAAAAAATGTGGTGAAAATGGGAGGAGAGAGGAGTGGCTTGTCGTGAACTTTCTCATTAACTAAACAAAAAAAAAAAACACACAGAGAAAATGGCGTTGAAATGGGAGGAGAGAGAAAGAGTGGGTTTTCATAACTTTCTAAGCAATCAAACAAGAAAAGACACTGAGAACAAATAGTGCAGAAATGAAGGGAGAGAGCGAGATGGGGGGTGGGGGTTAGGAGTTACAGGTGGCACTAAATCAATTTATTTGGGCTTTTTACATGCAAGGTCTTTTGTTAAATTTTTTTTTTCAAAGAAAATACAAATTTGGTATTTATAGAATTAAATATTTTAAAAAAATACATTGCAAATTATTATATAATTACTTTCCTGATAATTAAATTATGTGATATATTTTGATCTAATTTGCTAAAAAAAAAAATCTTTAATTCAATTAAGAGATATAGTCAGTGAGTGCTTAATGCAAAATAATTATCATATCCTAATGATTTTGTGTGGAAGTTAAATTATTTTATTAGTGCAAAATGCAAATAATTTAGTGAGAATGTTTCTATTTCAACAAGAAAGCAAAATGATAAGATTATCTCCTCAGGCCACATGATACAAATTAGGATTAATTATCTCTATAATTATCTACTTTATCAAAACAATTATTATCTTAATTAAACTTAGCTTTTGACTTGACTAACTAGAGAATTATTATATCTGGAAGATGAAAACAGCTCCATCCTACCTATTTAAAGCTTATTATAAACATAACAATTCTTAATTCAAAGTTGGGTTCAAAGTTTTCATTATAAGTTTTAAAGTGATCTGTTTTATATAATTTTGATCTAGATCTTTTTTTTTTAATATATCCGATAAAGTTTTTAATTAAAGTTATTGAAAGAAAAATATAAACCTCCCTTATATGTAAGGTATAAAGGGATTTTGCAGGAGATATGTGACAAAATGGCAGAACAAATTTATGGGGTTAATTCATTCATGGTCATATAACTATGGCCCTTGTAACTGTGTGGTCACAAAATTTTGATTTGTACTAATAAAATAAACCAACTATTATTTTGTATTCAATAAAGTCATAATAGCTAGAATTAGTGAACTCTAGTCACTGAATCGCTGATGCGGTATAATTATTCTATAAAAATGCTGATGCGGCAACTAAGAAAGTTAAAGTTTTACCTGTGGTCATATAACTATGGCCATTATAACGATTTGGTCACAAAAATTCATTTGTATCCATAAAATAAGTCAATTATTAATTTGTCTAGTAAAGTTTGTATGATCGGAATTCTGCAATTTCTTGTGCAATTGAGTTATTTAAGCAAATTTAAATTCAAAAAGGTTGGGTATCATAAAATGGAAAGAAAATGGTAAAGAAGAAGAGAAGAAAAAATTGACATTAGTTCATGTTCTTTTTTTTTTTTTTCAACAAATTCGTGGTAGAAGTAGAAGGAAAAGCATACATGCTCTTCCACCTTCTTCCCCTTTGATTTCTCATCTCCTTGAGGATTTCACAAATTTCAAGGTTTGATTTTTTTTTTCCCTCAAAATTATTTTCAAACGTAAATGAAGAGAAGAAATTTCTAGTTTTCTCTTTTTTCTATTGTTTTTTTCTGAATTTTATTCTTTTATTGGGATTCTATTGTATATATGATGCTAAAATCTTCAGGAAAACTGTGTAAATTTGGATTTAGATTTTGACATGGGGGAGAAATTTTTTTTTTTTTGAAAGCTATAGCTGACGTCTTATAATTTCAGATATACTAGCTTTGTTGGGTATAAAATAATAGTTGGCATATTTGAATGATACAAATCAACTTTTTGTAATCACAACATTATAATGGCCATAGTTATATGATCATGGGTGAACTTTTACTTTTTTAATTGTTATTATAGCTGCCATGTGGACTTAATGATGTAGCTGCCACATCAGCATTCTTCTATAATAATTATGCTACGTCATCGATCCAGTGACCTGAGTTCACTAATTCCAGCATTATGACTTTATTGAATACAAAATGATAGTTGACTTGTTTTATTGGTACAAATCATAATTTTGTGACAGTGTTATAACTTATAAGAGCTATAAAGTTGACTTGTTTTATTGGTATAAATCAAAATTTTGTGATGTGCAGTGTTATAAGAGCTATAATTGCATGACCATGG
Source organism: Excoecaria agallocha (assembly GCA_037975025.1). Taxonomy (NCBI): domain Eukaryota; kingdom Viridiplantae; phylum Streptophyta; class Magnoliopsida; order Malpighiales; family Euphorbiaceae; genus Excoecaria; species Excoecaria agallocha. The sequence goes on from CM075810.1 coordinate 5,139,588, forward strand.
ATGACGTAATCCCATTTTTTGTTGTGCATGATTGATTCTTATTCTGCTATGTAGATTGTGCTTCTTATTGATACTTTGGATGATGTGCGAATTCATTAACCCTTATTTTTCTTCTCTCTTTTTTTTCCCCTTCCTCCTTATGGACCTGAATCAAAATTATATTTCAGGTAGATGCTGAGAGATGTTATCATCAACATGTTCTTACTATTTTAGATAAGTTACAGGATGAGGTTTGTGTTTATGTACCCTTATTCTGTAATCTCTATCTGAGTAATTATATGCATTTAGTGAAATATTTTGACTGGCGCAACTTAATGTTTATTTTTGGAAATAGATGATATTGGAGGAACAATTAAATGATTCTTCGTCGAAATCAGTGATGATGCAGCAGGACATCAATACACCACTGAAACTTCAGGATGTAACTTCAAATGGATCAGATGACCAGGCACATATTTATCAAAAGGATGTATTATTCATAGCAAAAGTAAAGTTTTTGATCTCTTTCAATATGGATGAATGGTAAATTGCCCAGTAAAAAACATGGAAACCTTTTGTAACACAAGAAGCTAAGTGGGCGAGTTCCGTGGTTATATGCAAGGAGTGGAAAGTAAGTAGATTGTTGATAAAACAGATAAGCTAAAAAGAGGAAAGTGTTCTTAAAGTAGAATAAATCATAGGTTGAAATACCAAAGGGAAAAGCCTTTTTGTTCTTTTCTTTCCTTTTTATTTTTTTTTCCATTGTATTTTTGTTTAAGGAACTCCGCATGCACCATTCTTTTATAGGACATTTCTTGTGGAATTTTGATGTCAAAACTTGATACTACTTGAGGTTTTGTCTTATTCCATAGCTGTTTTCTTTTTCTTCTTGATTAATTATGATATTATTGATTGTTACTTAAAAAATTATAGGGAAAAAAAAAAAAAAAGAAAAACAGGATGCAAACATTGTGTATGGGGATCTCTTGGTGGGAGGGAGATAAAGAGGGTCCCTCTGATTGGGGTAGTTCTGAGAATGGGGGTGGCTGTAGTCCTGTTGTAGCAATCATTCTTTTAATGCTCTAGCAATGCACCATAAGACTTTTCACTTCCCAAGTGACACTTCTCTATTTTCTAACAATCAATAAATTTTCAGGTCATACACCCATTTGATGCCCAAGCAGAAGGGGAGTTAAGTCTAACTCTTGGTGACTATGTAGTGGTTCGGCAGGTATATTCGAATCTCATAGCATAAATACTTGCTACTGGAAAAGACAATTCCGACCTAGAATTGTTTATGCCTGCCTTCATGGTAATTTTGAAGGCCTGTGATATCTTACAAATAAACACATCTATGTAACCATTCATGAGTGAATTATCTATGCAAATTAGATGCGATACATCAAGTTCTTAGTAATTTATATCATGTTAGCCCTTGAACAGCCTGGTAGACCTCTTGGTTAAAAAGGAAAGGAAAGGTTAAAAAAAGGGGGAGAGAGAGTTAAAAAAGAAGGCATGCCTAACTTTATATGTAGGAATGGCTATTATCTTCGAAATCGGGAATTTAGGGCGGCTCAATAGCTAGATTGGAATTAGGTTGGTTGAATTGAGTGAATACTTTATCAGTGTCTGTGATGATGGAAGCAGCCATTCTAGTGATGGTTTTGTCATATAATCATTAATTATGCTAAAACCCTGTGAATTGCATGAAAGATACTCCAAATTTCGGCGAGTCAGAGTTTCATAAAACATTTGAGTTCCTCTTGTGGAATGATTTTGCAGTGGCCATAACAACAGTATAGTCTTCATGTAAACCCAGACGAATAATAATCCTCAAATGGTAACCCGAATTAAAAGAACAGATCAGCCTTTTTCACCAATAAATATTTTCTTTGCTTTAAAAGCCATCACCATATTAGATTTTCTAATTGAAAAGTCTCACATTCCGATGAACAAGGTTGAGTTGCTGTTGCTCATATTCGTCGGCGAACGGAAGAACCCCCACATGCATTTATGCATATGTGTATATACAATCGAGTCTTTGCTACTCATGTCCTATGTCTTGGTCATCTTCTGTAAGAGTAGTAGTTTTTGACATATTTGATGCCAATTCATGACCTGTCTGTATTATACTGATGAAATTTTGAGGTTTACTTTTTAACCTAACATTTATGCATTTTTTTTTTGTTGTGAAAATAACAAAGGTGGCTCCAACAGGATGGTCGGAAGGAGAATGTGAAGGTAAGGCTGGATGGTTTCCCTCAGCTTATGTAGAAAAGCAGGAGAAAGCACCAGCAAACAAGATAAAGGCTGATAATTAACAGCAGCTTCATTTTTGTCAAAGATGTATATTCTGTCTTGTTTGCAGTCTCTGCTTGTTTGTGGGCAATTTTCTTTGATGCAGCGTGCAAAATAAGATTCTTCTTCTGCTTCTCTAATTTGTAAAAGGCTTAATTGTATCTTGTACATTGATTGTGAAGCATTTGTGTAGTATATGCTTTGTGCAGCATAAGAAGTGCTGAAAGCATGATTCCAAATCTAAAGCTAATAATCAATCAATCTCAACCTTTGAACAAAGGCTACATCTCCATAGTTTCTACCTCCAGGCAAATAAATTGATTGTCATGCGAATTTGGTCTATCAAAAAATAAGTGTTCATTCTCTAAAATTAGTATATATTTAAATGTGACTTTTGAAATATGTCGTTTATATGATAAATATTTGTTCAATTTTCAAAACACAGTCAATAATTAATTATCGTTTTTAAAAAAGGACAAATCATGGGTTTCATAATTTTTATCTAAGAAGAAAAATGGAAAGTCATTTGTGAATGTATGAATTACTAATTTAAATGAGAAGGAAAAGATGCAAGAGTTAAGAGTACGGATAGTTAGTTACCATAAAAATAATAAACTGATAATCATGCAAATTTACATGGAATTTGGTATATTAAAAAATAAGCATATACTTTCTAAATTTATTATATATTTAAATGTAATATTAAAATATATCCAACTACAATTAATAATTAATTTTCTTTTTTTAAAGGATAAATCAATAAAAATATAAATTAACAAATAATTTTTTTAATTTTTTTTTTAAAAGTGAACATTTATTTGTGAATTGGTCATGCACAACATTTTCTAAATAAATGGGCCATCACATAAGAATGGGCCCAAAATACTAAGAGGTCTGACTAGGCAACAGCCCAGCATCTTGAGGTTCTACATGCGCGCCAAAATCTATAGGATGGGACTATCTAATCGAACAAGCCAAATCTTATCATGCGTAGTCCTCTGATATATGCCAATGTTCTATCTGCTGCCGGCCACACATCACATCACAGTTTGCCTACTATGACACTAATATGGATCTCTCAAATGGCTCTTTTTATCTCTTATCCCTTATAAATTTCAGGTTCATTCACATTCTAAACATATACATATATTACATCCTGCTTAGCATTTGGTCTCTAAAAGTCTAAAATTGACTTAACCGTTTGAGTGTTCACATTTGATCTTACCAAATAAATCCTTTTTTTTTGCAAGATCTCAATTTTTTCTTGCCTGATCGGTTCTTATCTCTTATCCTCTTGTCAATCCGGAACCCTCTTGTCAATTCGGAATGGCATCGTTTCACTCACCATATACTGCTCTTATTTTACAAAATTTTAAGATTTACCGTGAATGGAAAAATTTAAATAACAAGTAAAAGATACTTAGAATGATCGACAAAATATGAACAAGGACAAATAAGTTATTTAATTAGTTAAGGCTAATTTTGCTTAAAAAATAAATTTTTTTCTTATAGACTTATTCGATTTTTTTAAATATACGAGATTAAAAAATTTAAAATCAAATGGTATCGAATTTATAATTTAAAAATATTATTTCCATAGCGTACGAACCATGTTCTAAAATAAGAAATAAACTTGGGAGGAAATTTGAAATTCTTTTTGCTGCTCAAATTAAACTCCATCAGTAATTAGTTTGTATATTATATATATATATATACATCGATGTGGCAACTGAGACTCGAGAAATATAAACCGCATGTAGTACAGATATTAACTAACCATATGTTAATACTTGTTATAATTATATTTATATATAATTGAAAAGTCAGCTTGTTGTGTCCGTCACTTCGTTTTCATAAGCGAGAGTGAAAGGTCTTCCTCTGTTTAAATTCTCCCCTTCAATTCAACATTCGAAGTCTGGGTTGAGAAACACATTGTTAAATTCAATGGCTATCTGCTCTTCTTCTGATTCCTCATCAAACAAGTTGTGGATTGCGCATGGTATTGTGGCTGGGGCTGCTATTGCTTTGGCTATTGGCGCTCGTGCTTATTTTGGCAGATCCAGAATGTTCCGAAGCCGAGTTGTAGGGATCATTCCTGCTCGTTTTGCATCTTCTCGGTTTCAGGGGAAACCTCTTGTCCACATCTTAGGGAAACCCATGATCCAGGTGCTTAACTCCTCTTTCTGTCTTTCTTTCTTTCTTTCTTTCTTCTTCAATTTAATTATTATTATTTTCAATTTGATGAATGTGAAATCATTTATCTATATTTTATGGGATCACTAAGAGGCATGTCCCGACAGACGGATTCAAATTGTCAAAGCAGAGTAGAGCGAATATTTTTTTTTCTTTTTCATTATTTGTTTCGTATAATTTCTTAATTTGAATTTGGATATGAATGCATTTCCTCTTGGAGGGTGTATTAATCCTCACTCTGATGAACAGACATTTAAGCAGAATGAGATGTTTATGGGCATTCCATATTATGCTGTTCTAGTGTGTGAATTGTGACCAATAGAGAAATTCAAAGAGCTAAGATTATGTGCTTTTTTTTTTCAGAGCAATCCCAGTCTATCATTAGTTTGTTCAGAAAACTAATATATAATCGTGACATAAATGTCCTAGTTATATTTTTAATCCCTAATACATAGGAAGAAAGGTTCATCAGTAGTCCAATAACAAAGTCGCCTGACTAGTATGCATGTAGCATAAGGGATGGACTGTGATAAATGATCTCCCTAAAAAATGCTTCCATGTTGTATTTTTCACTTATGTTTTTTATTCATTGTGTACAGAGAACTTGGGAAAGGGCCAAATTGGCAACTAGTTTGGATCATATAGGTAAGTCAATTTGCCTGAGGTTCATTCAGATTTTTTTATGGAAACGATGCAATTTTTTGCTGTTTCAGTTAACGATGACCTGATTTTGGCCCCTGTTGTTTGCAACTTGAGCCCTTTAGTTCTTCAAATTGTTTCTCTTGCTACCTAATTTAAGAGACTGGAATTTGGTATGCTACAATGCTATGCAAAATGGAAGTCACAATGAAAGACAATTTTGAAAATTGTAGAGGTGGATAAAATGGGAATCTTATTTGGAAGAAAATGAAATAAATTTGAAAACAATTAAAAAAAAAATCCAAAACAAGCAGCATATCCAAGGCACAAGCACTTGGCATTAGCCTGTACATGCATTGGCCTGTATACGCTTATAGTGATTGATTTTCAACAGATGCTTGATTGCCTGCAAGCTGTCCTCCTGGCACAAGGTACATGAAAAAGGCAACTGTTGCACTTGTAAAGGCCACCACCAGCATACCAAGACTTCCTTATCTTCTGAAATCCACTATCAGTGCTCTGGAAACTTCCCAGATGTTTCATTGCTTTGAGGGCTGCATAAAGGTTTTGGGTCTAAAATATGGATATCCTTGCAAGAGACAATATCTCAATTAATTGTTTCAAACTGCATTCTAGTCTAGATATAATAACTTCTTTTGTTATGTAAGGGCAATTCAAATGAAAAAAGATGCTATGCAAAGTGTATTAATGATTTCAAGTATTGTGTTCAAAATCTTCATCTATTTATTTTTGAAAGTGGAGGTTGAGTGGAGGCAGTGGAGGAGGGATATTAGGTTGGGGCCATGAAAAACGTTTAGGATATCATCTATAGGCAGTTTGCCATCCTTGCTTCATCTACAGTTCTAAATTAATCTAAATATGATCTTGCTCATCATATATTGCTGATTTTTTATTTTTTGAGGCTTCTAGCATTGTTACTCTCTTTCTTGCTCCTCCTTTTTCTCCTTCTTTTGATGTTGTTTCCACATGCATTGAGGTTTGCATGCTATATATATAATGTTGCATTGATAGTTTGGTGTTGATGCAGTTGTGGCAACAGATGACAAACAAATTGCAGAATGCTGCCATGGTTTTGGCGCAGATGTTATAATGACTTCAGAATCTTGTCGAAATGGTACGCTACTACTGGGTCATTGTTTAGGTGTTAATTTTAATTTTTGCTGGATTTGCTGATAGTTGCAAAGTTTATTAGTGTACACTATACAGGTACAGAACGTTGTAGTCAAGCGCTTGGAAAGCTAGAAAATAAATATGATGTTGTTGTCAATATTCAGGGGGATGAGCCTCTTATTGAACCTGAGATAATTGATGGAATTGTTAAAGCGCTGCAGGTGAATTTGCTAATTTTCATTTGGTTTACCTAAAATATAATTGCAACCTATCATGAACAGAGAATTTCTTGTTGATGTAGGTCTGTTTTCAACAAAGGTTTCTTATTTATGATATTAAAGAAAGGAAATATGTTGCATAGCTATAAAGTCATGTTGAAATTCATTCTTCACCTGTTTTATATCATTGTGATGCTTTTCATTTATTTAAGATGAACTCTGCTGGGATTTGCATATTGTTGCAGGGAGCCCCAGATGCAGTGTTTAGCACTGCTGTAACATCCTTAAAGCATGAAGATGCATTTGATCCCAATCGAGTGAAGTGTGTGGTAGATAATCGGGGGTATGCTATATACTTTTCAAGGGGGCTCATTCCTTATAACAAGTGAGTTTATAAAATACTGAGATTGGTGGTTTATTTCTCTCTCTCTCTCTCTTTTTCGTTTGATGTATTGGGCTACTTTATTATATCCATGCTACTTGATACAGATCAGGGAAAGTAAACCCACAATTTCCGTATATGCTTCATCTCGGAATTCAGGTAAGAAGAATTAATGATCCTAAGGATTGCTTTCTCCCTGTATATTTCAGTGGTTAAAAAGTTAATCTTTCATTTTATCTTTAATCATATTATTTGGTAATTTGATATGTGAAACTGTACTTCATATTTTTTACAGAGTTATGATGCAAAATTTCTTAAGATATATTCAGAGCTTCAGCCTACTCCACTGCAACTAGAAGAAGATCTTGAGCAGCTTAAAGTCCTTGAGAATGGGTATAAAATGAAGGTAAGCGCATCTCACTTGCCTGCTTATTGTTCCCTGATCTCTCCACTTCTTGTTTCAACTTCCTGCTCAATGTTCTTGAAATTTTAATATATTGTTCAAAGCATTTTTTTTATGGTGTGCAACAAGTGGAAACCGAAGCATTGTGCTTTCATAGTAGTGCTATCAGGATTAAATTTGTATCTCTTTTTGTAGAGAGAAATTATCTGGAACTCCATTTCCTTATTCTTAATCATTTTCTGCAATTAATATTTTTGCTACTTGCTAGAATTGTAGTCCACCAATGGGTGTAGATACTTAATCATGCACATTACAAAGCATTTAACCACTTTACTTTTTTTTTTTTTTCATTTTATATTTGCTACACAGAATTTATATGAATTCATGAGCAGAGAGGAATTTGAAATTTCTTTTTGTCTTTTGGGTTATTAGTCTTGAGATTTTTTTAACAATTTATCAAAACTTATTAGTGAATTGAAGTTGCATGAAAATGTGATTGTGACAGATGTTTTAAGTCTGCAAACTGTTTAAATACATCGAGCACCGGTTGTGTAGCATTCTACGCAACAAGTTGTTTCAATTTAGGTGGTGTTTGTTATTCTTGTAAAGGTTGGGATAGAAAGAAAACAAAATTATCCCAATCTTTCCGACATTTTCAAATATTTGTTAAAAAAACAATGGATCCCACAAAAAAAAATTTAACTGTCTATATCTTGAAAAATCAAAATATGCATATATTGATATATAATTAAAATATGCATTTCTATACTTTTTTAGATAAGAAATAACTAAAAAATTAAAAAAATATATTTTTAATTCCTTTCAAAAAATTTAATAAATAATTAGAAAAAAAATTTCAAAATATTTTTTAATCTTATCTTTAATTATTCCATATCTTAATTCGGAAAGTATTCCAATTTTATCTTAAAATTTTTTTTATGTGGATTGATTCAGCAAATGCTACCTTAGTGTGGAAGTTTATCTGTTGTTTTTTTTTTCCTTTTCTTAAAACTCACCAAAAAATTTTGCTACATGTCTTAATAAGTTGTCAAAGTCTCTTTGTTTTACTTGGCTGTGCTCCTAAACTTGGTCTAGGCTATGTTTGATGAGATTGTTTATGGCGCGAAAGTAAACTAAATGTTTATATATATATATATATATATATATATATATATATATATATATATATATAGGTTTCTTGTGAGTTTTGTTTTAAATTACTTGTAAAGTCATAGATTATTAAGAATTTTCTTAATAACAGACTTGGTCAAATTACTTGTAATGCTGGTTTTGATTTACTTGTAAGCTTGGTACTAAGTTGGTAAAGTAATCTGGAGGTATAGCGGTCTCCTTTATAGAGGGTAAAGGTTTTAGTTGAATTGATCACTTTGCTGGATTATGTTTTCTTGTGGAGTCGTGTTTATGCTGTGAATTGTTTGTACCTAATCTGATAAACAATTTTTAATGTGATGGGGTTCCCTTTATGTGAGCTAGAGGTACTCGAGGTCTTACAAGTTGAAAAATGATTCTTTTCCCAGAGGATTGGGTTGCTGTAACAGTTTGATTGAAATGTGAAATCTTTTCGCAGGTGATAAAAGTCGACCACGAGGCCCATGGAGTTGACATTCCAGAAGATGTTGAGAAGATTGAAAATCTAATGCGTGAGCTGAATCTGTCATAATTTGAACCTCAGAAATAAGATAATTGAGTTATTAGTAGGATTTTGTAATGCATATTGTTTGATGTAATGGTGTAGGAGAGAGGAGTTGAGTTGGTTTTACTATTGGCCGAGTGTATGAACCACTAATGTCACAGTTGAGTGTAATGATTACTTTAGTCTGCTTATGGTTGATTTTGTAAGCTTGAACGTTAGGCTACTTTGGTCTTTTACACCGTTGGCCTCTTTTCCATTCCCTGCCAACTGTAGGGCTATTCTTGTTAAATATATTGACATCCAACCCTTGTTGTGCTTAGATAAAATATTATTCAAGCTATTTTCTTTTGATTTTTAAAACGGTGCAAGTTAATATATATATATATAGAGAGAGAGAGAGAGAGAGAGATATTAGACTAAAATAATTGGATAACTGAAACATAGGTCATCTGTGAGTATGCAAAATAGGAGAGTGAGTACAGTTCAATTTTCGGTTATAATTGAATCCAGCTATAAATTTGGTATAATTTAGTTACTAACTTAATTGAATTGATAATTGAAATTCTTTCATATTATAAATTCAAACCAAATAAACAAAATAAGTTATTTCTGAAATATTGTTTCCTTTTTGTTTTTTAAATGATTTAGAAAATTTTATATAATTTATGATGCGCATGCTTTCTACTTTCAAAAGTTATTAACTTATTATTGAGAGTAGTTTTTTTTTTTTTTTTTTTTCCTGCATAAAAGTTTAAGATTGTCCGTAAAAACTAATACCGGATATGGTAAAGTTATAGCATTTTGATTAGAACTTAATAATCAATAAATTATAGAATTTAATTCCTTTTAAAATTAAAATTTAAAGCAAATTAAATATCATGAATGTCAAGCTATACAAGGGGTTAATTTAATAGTGTAAAAGTAAGTAAATGATTTTTCGTGTTGAAACCATCATTAAACTTATCACTATTTTGCACAAAAATTACAAGAAAAATGTAAAATAGCAAGAAAAAAATTTCTCACTAAATGATGCTTTTTCATAGCTAAATCTGTTTAGTGAAAAAAAATTTTGTTACGGAAGTCATCTTAGCATAATTTAGCGAGGACCTACATTTTAGCGAGGACATAATTCCGTCGCTAATGATTTGTTCCTCGCTAAAATTTAGCATGCAATATTGCAACAAATATTATTATCATTAAATTTAGCATGAAAATTATCCTTGCTAAATGCTAGCATGAATTTTGCAACAACATTTTTGTCGCTAGATTTTGCGAGGGAATTATATTTGTCGCCAGTTTACTTATTTTTCTCTATCTCATAGTTGTTTGGCAACAAAATATCTGTCGCTAAATACTCGCTATTATATTCTCGCAAAATTAACTTTAATTTTGTTACCGCTAAATTGTAGCAAAATTAGTTTGAATAAATAACACATGTTTGAACATGATAATTTCTCACTAAATTAAAATTATTTTTTCTTAAATTAATATAAAATTTTACCATTTTAATAATAAACCACAAAAATGGATATCATTGTTAATTGCATATCAAAAATAGTTATTTACAAATGCATATCATTGTTAATTGCATATTATAAATAACCATTTATTGCAGTGATCAGTGATATCAAATATGTCCTAATATATATACTAGCTAACAACTATAATATAAGTAGTATCTATAACTCGATGGATAGATCCTATGGTGAAGCACTTAAGCCATTAGCTTGGTTAAAACCAATGCCGGAGTGTTGACATAGCACGTCACGTGTGTAAAAGTACCTGACGTGGCATGTAATATGTGCACAAATAGCTGATGTTAGCCGTTGATGTGACATGTCACATGTGTAAAAATAGCTGATGTGACACGTCATGTGTGCACAAATAGTTGACGCTAGGTGACGATGTGGCATGCCATGCGTGCACAAGTATATGACGTGGCATGCCACACCAGCATTCCAACAATAATTTTCATCGAAATTCGATTATCATAATTTTTGCGCAAAATAATGTAAAGTTCAGTAATAATTTTGATATGAAAAATTATTTTGTTAATTTTGTACTATTAAGTATAAGTTCAGGAACCATGGATGACATTAACCTTTATAAAAGCTATTTGTCATATATATATATATATATATATATATATTGATAAAAATACCTCTAGAAATATATTAAATTTGCAAATTGTTTACATCAACCATAAGCAACTGAGAAATAAAGGGAGGGAATTCTTCCAGCCACACAAGTATAGAAACATAGTGAGGACATTTTTTTGCTAAATAGTGTGCCACTTTATTGCCTTCTCGTGGAATAAAATGCCAAAGGCAAGAGGAGAAATCCTTGCTCAAATTGTGGCATTTTTCAATTAGCCTTCGAAAAATAGATTGTATATCAGAGCTGTTCATCAGATAGTCAACAACATACTTATAATCTATTTCATCCATAAGATTAGAAAAATCCAAATTTTTTGCAATAGACAACCCAAAAAGCATGGCCATAGCCTCTAAAGTATAGGAGTTCCAAATCCCCACAATTGATTTTTGAGCATAGGCAAGAACATGTCCATTAACATCTTTGAGAACTGCACGAGGCCCACTAAGTCAGTCTCCAAACACCCAGCATCCACATTAATTTTCACTCTATTAATTGTAGAAGGCTTCCATACTTCCTTATTTTGAGTCGAAGAAAAATTGCAGCTATCCATAAATGGGCTAAGAGATATAAACTCTTCCTTTAAATGTCTAGCTAAGAGATAGACTTGAGAGCAATCAAGAAAAGAATTGTCATGAAAAAGCTTGTTTCATGCATACTATAACTGATAACACGAGAAAGAAAACAAAATAATCTCTTTCGTATTTAAAACCTCAAACAAGGCTGATATCCACCACTTAAAAGAATGAGCATTCATATGTGCAGCTCCTCAGGTATTCCAAGAAAACTGACACTCTTTTAAGCAATGATGTGAGGCCCCAATCTATACTCTAGTTATAATCGGGTATGTTTAGGATGTATAATGGAGATAATATAAAGAAACAAGTATTAAAAGGGTAAGTTAGGACCCGAATGGGATTTATTTAAAGGTCAGAGGCAAAATGATCATTTTACATTAAGTCATATGGGTGTAATTAAAAGAGAATGTGAAATTGGAGGCTTAATTGAAAAGAGAGTGTAAGTTTTATGGTAAAAATAGGAATTAAAGGAAGAGAAAGGAGTGGAATACAAATCAAAAAGTGGTTAAATAAAGGACCAATAGGATTTAGACATGTAGCCATGTCTAAAATTTTTATGAAAATGGAAGCAAATTCATGAGAAGTATAAAGAAAAAGCGGCCGACCATTTTAGGAGTCTCAAAACACAGAGATTCCTACTCATTTCCATAAGTTTTCTCTTTAAAAAATTTTATGCTCATGGTTGCTTAAAGGGTATAGAGAGAGAATTTAAGGTTAACCACTCTTATTTTTTTACTCTTTCTTATGATTTAATTGTGGAAGCTTCAATTGACATAAGGAAGTAAATATTTAATTGTGGAACCTAGTATGTGAAGAAGAAGAAGAAGAAGAAGCCAATGAGAGAAAGAAAAAAAAAAGAATAAGATGAGAGGAAGAAAGAGAAATTGGCTAAACAAGGTATGAAAACTTTAATTACTTGCATATGTATGTGGTTGTATATGAGGCATATGGTATGTTATAATTAAGGTTATAATAAAGTGTTGATATGGAAATTAAGTTTAAATTTTCATGAGAACCGAAATAATAAGGTAATTCTTAAAAATCCAAAATCTGCCCTAAGAGTCAAGTGACCCTTTAGGACCGTTGTGTCTATAACTTGAGCTAGAGTGATTCAAATTCAATGATTCTAGTTGCTACAGAAGCTAGAATTATATACCTTTATTTCATATGAAGAATTAGAAAATTGAATCCTTTTGTATGATGGTGGAAATTTATCTTGAATTCTATCTATGGCTGTTGCCTTATCATTGGAAGCAGTCTGTGGTTTTATTTGATTATCTAAAGATTTACAAGTCATATTGAGGTTATTTTTGATGTTTTGGAAACTATAGACATAGGGAAACAATTTATGGAAGGAAATTTTGGCTAAAAATGACTTTGTATAGGTCTAAAAGTGCATACAATCCGATACTGGAAATTTACCTCTAGGCAGAACGGATCTTATTGTCAGCAGGTATGACCTATTAACCATGAAATAGTTCAAATTCAATCCAGAACCAAAATGGAACATATGTCATGATCAGAAGGTATGGGGTACTGACTGTTACCCTTCCTTATGAATCTAAATCATTCTCAGCACCTTATTGATATTGATCGTAAGGTAATTTAGAATAGGTATAAAACCGACATGCCATCTATGTCATGGTCAGCAGATATAAGCTACTAACTATGACCCTTCCCTATTTTTTTTTAACTTGATTTTTAGGTCCCAAAAGCCTATCAAAACTTGTCCCAATCTCACTAAACAGTATTAGAGCACTTTGAACACAAAATATAGGACAATTTGTAACATTAAATGTGGAGGGACTATAGTGTAATGTAAAAACTGAGTTAAAGCATAATGTAGATATATGTGTGCCTAGGTAAAGTGACATTATAATAGTGTCTTATATAAAATGGTAAACATAAAACAATATTCAAATTACATTATTGAGATGGTTTGAATATTTATTTGTGGCATTATGCAATATGATAAAGTGTAAACGTAATGAATGAAATAACATGAAAATGAATGTAATGCATTAATGTTCAAAGTTATGTAACTATGACTATAGAAAGATCCTTGTACATGTATGCATGCACGCTTAACAATTAGATTATATGAATTACAAATAAATTCATACATATCCAAACAAGTAAAGACATATGCAAGTATGCAAAAAGGCTAGTTATATTTATTAGATTTTCATATTAACTCCATGAATATATATGTTAATGTACTAGAATACAAGAATTGAATGATGACATATGAATGAATATGCATATGATTTTTTATTCCTAGTTATGCATATGGTCATGCATATAAGTTACAAATAAACACGGCATGAAAGGGAAGAGTAAAGAATTATAGTTGCCTGCGTCTATGTCTAGGTCATGGATAGATAGACATGCCTATATAGGTATATTGCAGCTGCTACGTGGTTGACCCATTTGGGTCTATAGTACATTTTGACCCCATTTGGGTCACTTAATTACCGACCTTTTTTGGATCCGATTGATCGATCTATAGTACATTTGGCCCCATTTGGATCTATAGTTGATACCTTCGGGTATCCTTTCATACCTTCGGGTACTATAGTATCGCCCATATATATCCACACCCTCAGAAAAAGTGCAAGCCTAATACAAGATATAAGTAAAATGATATAAATAACAATATGATAGTATGATATTATATGAATATGTGTTTGGTGTTGAAATTGTCTAATGCTTTCTTCACTTAAAAAATCAAGTGTTCAATCTTTTATTATATGATACTGATTCTAAAAATTGACTTTGAAGAAAAAGATTTGAAAGTGGTAACAGTAGCAATGCTTTTAGTTCTGATGAATTATCTTTGTGTGGAGGTCTAAGTATCTGCAATGGTCTTCATTGTAGGTCCTTTATAAATGTTATTAGGAAAGAAAAAAAAAGAATTTTTTGCTAGACATCATTGATAGAATAGATCATCAGGATATTGCTTAAATTAAAAGATTTTATTTTACAAGAAAATGGATATTCAGTATTTAATATGAACCTTATAAGCTTAATTTATGAGATTTTTAAAAGGTTTGGGACACCAAAATCTTTAACTCCTACAAGAAGAAATTAGAAATGTCAAAAGAGAAATTCAAGAATTAAAGAATGAAAATTTTCAGTTTAAAAGAAAAATTTTAGAACTAGAAATTACTCAAGTAACTAAGAGTCTAACAAAATACTTTAACACAAAAGCTTGCAATAGAATATGAAAATACTAATTCTACTTTTGAAGATTTTTTAATGTAATTTTTGTTGAGAATTAAACTAAGTTTTATAAATAAAAATAAATGAATAATAAGCAAGACATGTGAAGCTAGGACAAGATTTTAGATGCAATTTGTGGAAGCTATTTCTTGGTGATTGTCTAATAAAAGATATGAATTATTGTATCATAGGTATTAATTAAAAATATAAAAATAGAAATGATTAAAAATGTGTCTGCAAGTTTGTGTGGTAGTAAATTGAAACTAAATGTGTGGTTTCAATTGTTTTAGCTCTATAAATAAGAGCTATTATCAAAATGAAAGTGTGAGACAGAGAGTGTAAGAAAGTGTAGAAAATTATTAATAGTTTATGAAATAAAGTTATTTTGATGTTTATTTCTTTTATGTACTCTTCCCTCCAACAAAATGGTATCAGATCCAAAATTGAGAAAGTTGTGAGATTTTTTTCTGTAAAAATGTATATTTTCTCAAATTGAGTGCGTGAGAGAAAAATGGTTGTTAATTCAAACATATCCTTTCACTTCCCTCAGCTTACCAACATCAATTACACAAATTTATAAATAAGAATGAAGACAATGTTTAGATCCCAAGATGTTTGGGACATCGTTGAAAAAGGCTAGATGAGTCGCAGCTATCTCCAGCGAACAAAGATAGTTTATAGAAAAATCGCAGAAGAGATCATAAGGCACTTACACTCATCCATTAAAGCTTAAATAAAGTACTATTTGAAAAGGTAGCAGAAGCTACCACCTCTAAACAAGTATAGGAAATTCTTTGAGTTTTTCTTTGAGGTAAAGAGAAAGTAAAAAAAGTTCGACTTCATATGTTGAAAGGAGAGTTCGAGACAATGAAGATAAAGGAGATGGAGACGATTATTGATTACTCATCCCGAGTAAAATCAGTTGTGAATCAAATACGATAGTATGGCAAAAGAATTGAAGAGTCTAAAAATGTTGAAAAAATTTTGTCAAATAGAAATTTTGTGATTACACCGTAATGAGGGTGACAATTATATGATCATGGACGAAATTAATCTCAGCTATTTGTTTTTCGATTTTGTCATATTTTTCTTGCAAAATCCATTTATACCTTAGACAATAGGTTTATAATTTTCTCTTTACCAATTTGCAAAATCCCTTTGTTTTAATATGTATTTTTTTTTTCAATAACTATAATTAAAAATTTTATCAGATACTAAAAAAAATGGTTTTAGATCGGAGTTATATAAAACAAATTACTTTAGAGCTTAAAATGGAAAATTTGAACCAAATTTTGAAGTGAGAATCATTATATTTATAATGAGCTTTAAATAAGTAGGATGAAACTTTTTTTATCTTACACATTCAATATTTCTCTAGTTAAGTCAAATCTAAGTTTAATTAAGATAATAATTTTTTGATAGAGTAGAAAATTAGGCGGATAATTAATCCTAGTTTGTATCATGTGGCCTGAATTTCAGGATGATCTTATCCTTTTGTTATCTTTTTGAAATAAACATTCTTCCTAAATTATTTGCATTATGTACTAATAGAATAATTTAATTTCCATACAAAATCATTAGAAAATGGAATTTTAAGCACTCATGGACTGTATTGCATAATTAGGTTAAAATATAATTTTTTTGGGCAAATTAGATTAAGATGTATCGCATGGTATGCTTATCAGGAAAGTCGTTATATAATAATTTTCAATGCATTTTCTAGAATATCTAATTCTACAAATACCAAATTTGTATTTTCTTTTAAAAAAATTGTTTTTTTCGGAAAAATATTGCGTAAATTATATCTAACAAAAGACCTTGGATGTAAAAAGCCCAAAGAAATTGATTTAGTGCCACCTGTAACTCCTAATCCCCCCACTCTCTTTCTTTCTGCTTTCATTTCTGCACTATTTTTCTTAGTGGCTTTTCTTGATTAGTTGCTTAGAAAGTTACGAAAAGCCACTCTTTCTCTCCTACCATTTCTACACCCTTTTCTCTTTGTGTTTTTCCTGTTTAGTTAATGCGAAAGTTCAGGAAAAGCCGCTCCTCTTTTCTCTCATTTTTGCCACATTTTTTCTTTATGTTGTTCACAGGATCTTTTTTTTTTTTTTCTTCAACTAACAATAGGTATTTTTTTCTGCATCACTTGTGTCAATATTGATTTAGAATGTATCATTTGTGTTTTGACATTTTTATTTTCTGCATGTCAAGTGGTTATTCGATATTCAAATATGTTTTTTTTTGCTGCTCCTCAATAGACCAAAGAAACACTACTTCGATTGGGACCAAATGTATGGAAATGGAGGATGTAATTCCCTATACAAAAAAAGATGAGCCAATTTCAATTGGGAGAGTAAAGATTTCAATTGGGAGAGCAACTGTTGAACAGGCAAGTGTACTATGCAGTTTTCTCATTATTGCAGCTGATTCGCCAGTCGGCTCATCCACCTTTTGTGATTTTGGTGGGTAGTGAGCTCGACTCATCCACTTTTTGAGATTTGGTGGGTAGTGAGCTACATTATAAGGAAATTCCATAGTACTCTTGCCTGTTCAACAGTTACTCTCCCAATTGAAATCGGCTCATCTTTTTCTGTATAGGGAAATATGTCTTCCATTTCCATACAATCGGTTCCTTTGGAAGTAATGTTTCTTTGGTCAATTGAGAAGCAGGCATGCAGAAAATAAAAATGTCAAAACACAAATGATATATTCTAAATCAATATTGACATGAATAACACGGAAAAAAAAAAAGCTTACCCATTGTTAGCTGAAGAGAAAAAAGAGAGCCCATGAACAACAGAGAAAAAATGTGGTGAAAATGGGAGGAGAGAGGAGTGGCTTGTCGTGAACTTTCTCATTAACTAAACAAAAAAAAAAAACACACAGAGAAAATGGCGTTGAAATGGGAGGAGAGAGAAAGAGTGGGTTTTCATAACTTTCTAAGCAATCAAACAAGAAAAGACACTGAGAACAAATAGTGCAGAAATGAAGGGAGAGAGCGAGAGGGGGGGTGGGGGTTAGGAGTTACAGGTGGCACTAAATCAATTTATTTGGGCTTTTTACATGCAAGGTCTTTTGTTAAATTTTTTTTTTCAAAGAAAATACAAATTTGGTATTTATAGAATTAAATATTTTAAAAAAATACATTGCAAATTATTATATAATTACTTTCCTGATAATTAAATTATGTGATATATTTTGATCTAATTTGCTAAAAAAAAAAATCTTTAATTCAATTAAGAGATATAGTCAGTGAGTGCTTAATGCAAAATAATTATCATATCCTAATGATTTTGTGTGGAAGTTAAATTATTTTATTAGTGCAAAATGCAAATAATTTAGTGAGAATGTTTCTATTTCAACAAGAAAGCAAAATGATAAGATTATCTCCTCAGGCCACATGATACAAATTAGGATTAATTATCTCTATAATTATCTACTTTATCAAAACAATTATTATCTTAATTAAACTTAGCTTTTGACTTGACTAACTAGAGAATTATTATATCTGGAAGATGAAAACAGCTCCATCCTACCTATTTAAAGCTTATTATAAACATAACAATTCTTAATTCAAAGTTGGGTTCAAAGTTTTCATTATAAGTTTTAAAGTGATCTGTTTTATATAATTTTGATCTAGATCTTTTTTTTTTAATATATCCGATAAAGTTTTTAATTAAAGTTATTGAAAGAAAAATATAAACCTCCCTTATATGTAAGGTATAAAGGGATTTTGCAGGAGATATGTGACAAAATGGCAGAACAAATTTATGGGGTTAATTCATTCATGGTCATATAACTATGGCCCTTGTAACTGTGTGGTCACAAAATTTTGATTTGTACTAATAAAATAAACCAACTATTATTTTGTATTCAATAAAGTCATAATAGCTAGAATTAGTGAACTCTAGTCACTGAATCGCTGATGCGGTATAATTATTCTATAAAAATGCTGATGCGGCAACTAAGAAAGTTAAAGTTTTACCTGTGGTCATATAACTATGGCCATTATAACGATTTGGTCACAAAAATTCATTTGTATCCATAAAATAAGTCAATTATTAATTTGTCTAGTAAAGTTTGTATGATCGGAATTCTGCAATTTCTTGTGCAATTGAGTTATTTAAGCAAATTTAAATTCAAAAAGGTTGGGTATCATAAAATGGAAAGAAAATGGTAAAGAAGAAGAGAAGAAAAAATTGACATTAGTTCATGTTCTTTTTTTTTTTTTTTCAACAAATTCGTGGTAGAAGTAGAAGGAAAAGCATACATGCTCTTCCACCTTCTTCCCCTTTGATTTCTCATCTCCTTGAGGATTTCACAAATTTCAAGGTTTGATTTTTTTTTTCCCTCAAAATTATTTTCAAACGTAAATGAAGAGAAGAAATTTCTAGTTTTCTCTTTTTTCTATTGTTTTTTTCTGAATTTTATTCTTTTATTGGGATTCTATTGTATATATGATGCTAAAATCTTCAGGAAAACTGTGTAAATTTGGATTTAGATTTTGACATGGGGGAGAAATTTTTTTTTTTTTGAAAGCTATAGCTGACGTCTTATAATTTCAGATATACTAGCTTTGTTGGGTATAAAATAATAGTTGGCATATTTGAATGATACAAATCAACTTTTTGTAATCACAACATTATAATGGCCATAGTTATATGATCATGGGTGAACTTTTACTTTTTTAATTGTTATTATAGCTGCCATGTGGACTTAATGATGTAGCTGCCACATCAGCATTCTTCTATAATAATTATGCTACGTCATCGATCCAGTGACCTGAGTTCACTAATTCCAGCATTATGACTTTATTGAATACAAAATGATAGTTGACTTGTTTTATTGGTACAAATCATAATTTTGTGACAGTGTTATAACTTATAAGAGCTATAAAGTTGACTTGTTTTATTGGTATAAATCAAAATTTTGTGATGTGCAGTGTTATAAGAGCTATAATTGCATGACCATGGATGACGTAATCCCATTTTTTGTTGTGCATGATTGATTCTTATTCTGCTATGTAGATTGTGCTTCTTATTGATACTTTGGATGATGTGCGAATTCATTAACCCTTATTTTTCTTCTCTCTTTTTTTTCCCCTTCCTCCTTATGGACCTGAATCAAAATTATATTTCAGGTAGATGCTGAGAGATGTTATCATCAACATGTTCTTACTATTTTAGATAAGTTACAGGATGAGGTTTGTGTTTATGTACCCTTATTCTGTAATCTCTATCTGAGTAATTATATGCATTTAGTGAAATATTTTGACTGGCGCAACTTAATGTTTATTTTTGGAAATAGATGATATTGGAGGAACAATTAAATGATTCTTCGTCGAAATCAGTGATGATGCAGCAGGACATCAATACACCACTGAAACTTCAGGATGTAACTTCAAATGGATCAGATGACCAGGCACATATTTATCAAAAGGATGTATTATTCATAGCAAAAGTAAAGTTTTTGATCTCTTTCAATATGGATGAATGGTAAATTGCCCAGTAAAAAACATGGAAACCTTTTGTAACACAAGAAGCTAAGTGGGCGAGTTCCGTGGTTATATGCAAGGAGTGGAAAGTAAGTAGATTGTTGATAAAACAGATAAGCTAAAAAGAGGAAAGTGTTCTTAAAGTAGAATAAATCATAGGTTGAAATACCAAAGGGAAAAGCCTTTTTGTTCTTTTCTTTCCTTTTTATTTTTTTTTCCATTGTATTTTTGTTTAAGGAACTCCGCATGCACCATTCTTTTATAGGACATTTCTTGTGGAATTTTGATGTCAAAACTTGATACTACTTGAGGTTTTGTCTTATTCCATAGCTGTTTTCTTTTTCTTCTTGATTAATTATGATATTATTGATTGTTACTTAAAAAATTATAGGGAAAAAAAAAAAAAAAGAAAAACAGGATGCAAACATTGTGTATGGGGATCTCTTGGTGGGAGGGAGATAAAGAGGGTCCCTCTGATTGGGGTAGTTCTGAGAATGGGGGTGGCTGTAGTCCTGTTGTAGCAATCATTCTTTTAATGCTCTAGCAATGCACCATAAGACTTTTCACTTCCCAAGTGACACTTCTCTATTTTCTAACAATCAATAAATTTTCAGGTCATACACCCATTTGATGCCCAAGCAGAAGGGGAGTTAAGTCTAACTCTTGGTGACTATGTAGTGGTTCGGCAGGTATATTCGAATCTCATAGCATAAATACTTGCTACTGGAAAAGACAATTCCGACCTAGAATTGTTTATGCCTGCCTTCATGGTAATTTTGAAGGCCTGTGATATCTTACAAATAAACACATCTATGTAACCATTCATGAGTGAATTATCTATGCAAATTAGATGCGATACATCAAGTTCTTAGTAATTTATATCATGTTAGCCCTTGAACAGCCTGGTAGACCTCTTGGTTAAAAAGGAAAGGAAAGGTTAAAAAAAGGGGGAGAGAGAGTTAAAAAAGAAGGCATGCCTAACTTTATATGTAGGAATGGCTATTATCTTCGAAATCGGGAATTTAGGGCGGCTCAATAGCTAGATTGGAATTAGGTTGGTTGAATTGAGTGAATACTTTATCAGTGTCTGTGATGATGGAAGCAGCCATTCTAGTGATGGTTTTGTCATATAATCATTAATTATGCTAAAACCCTGTGAATTGCATGAAAGATACTCCAAATTTCGGCGAGTCAGAGTTTCATAAAACATTTGAGTTCCTCTTGTGGAATGATTTTGCAGTGGCCATAACAACAGTATAGTCTTCATGTAAACCCAGACGAATAATAATCCTCAAATGGTAACCCGAATTAAAAGAACAGATCAGCCTTTTTCACCAATAAATATTTTCTTTGCTTTAAAAGCCATCACCATATTAGATTTTCTAATTGAAAAGTCTCACATTCCGATGAACAAGGTTGAGTTGCTGTTGCTCATATTCGTCGGCGAACGGAAGAACCCCCACATGCATTTATGCATATGTGTATATACAATCGAGTCTTTGCTACTCATGTCCTATGTCTTGGTCATCTTCTGTAAGAGTAGTAGTTTTTGACATATTTGATGCCAATTCATGACCTGTCTGTATTATACTGATGAAATTTTGAGGTTTACTTTTTAACCTAACATTTATGCATTTTTTTTTTGTTGTGAAAATAACAAAGGTGGCTCCAACAGGATGGTCGGAAGGAGAATGTGAAGGTAAGGCTGGATGGTTTCCCTCAGCTTATGTAGAAAAGCAGGAGAAAGCACCAGCAAACAAGATAAAGGCTGATAATTAACAGCAGCTTCATTTTTGTCAAAGATGTATATTCTGTCTTGTTTGCAGTCTCTGCTTGTTTGTGGGCAATTTTCTTTGATGCAGCGTGCAAAATAAGATTCTTCTTCTGCTTCTCTAATTTGTAAAAGGCTTAATTGTATCTTGTACATTGATTGTGAAGCATTTGTGTAGTATATGCTTTGTGCAGCATAAGAAGTGCTGAAAGCATGATTCCAAATCTAAAGCTAATAATCAATCAATCTCAACCTTTGAACAAAGGCTACATCTCCATAGTTTCTACCTCCAGGCAAATAAATTGATTGTCATGCGAATTTGGTCTATCAAAAAATAAGTGTTCATTCTCTAAAATTAGTATATATTTAAATGTGACTTTTGAAATATGTCGTTTATATGATAAATATTTGTTCAATTTTCAAAACACAGTCAATAATTAATTATCGTTTTTAAAAAAGGACAAATCATGGGTTTCATAATTTTTATCTAAGAAGAAAAATGGAAAGTCATTTGTGAATGTATGAATTACTAATTTAAATGAGAAGGAAAAGATGCAAGAGTTAAGAGTACGGATAGTTAGTTACCATAAAAATAATAAACTGATAATCATGCAAATTTACATGGAATTTGGTATATTAAAAAATAAGCATATACTTTCTAAATTTATTATATATTTAAATGTAATATTAAAATATATCC
Organism: Excoecaria agallocha; assembly: GCA_037975025.1. Classification (NCBI taxonomy): domain Eukaryota; kingdom Viridiplantae; phylum Streptophyta; class Magnoliopsida; order Malpighiales; family Euphorbiaceae; genus Excoecaria; species Excoecaria agallocha. The sequence goes on from CM075810.1 coordinate 5,162,404, forward strand.
AACTACAATTAATAATTAATTTTCTTTTTTTAAAGGATAAATCAATAAAAATATAAATTAACAAATAATTTTTTTAATTTTTTTTTTAAAAGTGAACATTTATTTGTGAATTGGTCATGCACAACATTTTCTAAATAAATGGGCCATCACATAAGAATGGGCCCAAAATACTAAGAGGTCTGACTAGGCAACAGCCCAGCATCTTGAGGTTCTACATGCGCGCCAAAATCTATAGGATGGGACTATCTAATCGAACAAGCCAAATCTTATCATGCGTAGTCCTCTGATATATGCCAATGTTCTATCTGCTGCCGGCCACACATCACATCACAGTTTGCCTACTATGACACTAATATGGATCTCTCAAATGGCTCTTTTTATCTCTTATCCCTTATAAATTTCAGGTTCATTCACATTCTAAACATATACATATATTACATCCTGCTTAGCATTTGGTCTCTAAAAGTCTAAAATTGACTTAACCGTTTGAGTGTTCACATTTGATCTTACCAAATAAATCCTTTTTTTTTGCAAGATCTCAATTTTTTCTTGCCTGATCGGTTCTTATCTCTTATCCTCTTGTCAATCCGGAACCCTCTTGTCAATTCGGAATGGCATCGTTTCACTCACCATATACTGCTCTTATTTTACAAAATTTTAAGATTTACCGTGAATGGAAAAATTTAAATAACAAGTAAAAGATACTTAGAATGATCGACAAAATATGAACAAGGACAAATAAGTTATTTAATTAGTTAAGGCTAATTTTGCTTAAAAAATAAATTTTTTTCTTATAGACTTATTCGATTTTTTTAAATATACGAGATTAAAAAATTTAAAATCAAATGGTATCGAATTTATAATTTAAAAATATTATTTCCATAGCGTACGAACCATGTTCTAAAATAAGAAATAAACTTGGGAGGAAATTTGAAATTCTTTTTGCTGCTCAAATTAAACTCCATCAGTAATTAGTTTGTATATTATATATATATATATACATCGATGTGGCAACTGAGACTCGAGAAATATAAACCGCATGTAGTACAGATATTAACTAACCATATGTTAATACTTGTTATAATTATATTTATATATAATTGAAAAGTCAGCTTGTTGTGTCCGTCACTTCGTTTTCATAAGCGAGAGTGAAAGGTCTTCCTCTGTTTAAATTCTCCCCTTCAATTCAACATTCGAAGTCTGGGTTGAGAAACACATTGTTAAATTCAATGGCTATCTGCTCTTCTTCTGATTCCTCATCAAACAAGTTGTGGATTGCGCATGGTATTGTGGCTGGGGCTGCTATTGCTTTGGCTATTGGCGCTCGTGCTTATTTTGGCAGATCCAGAATGTTCCGAAGCCGAGTTGTAGGGATCATTCCTGCTCGTTTTGCATCTTCTCGGTTTCAGGGGAAACCTCTTGTCCACATCTTAGGGAAACCCATGATCCAGGTGCTTAACTCCTCTTTCTGTCTTTCTTTCTTTCTTTCTTTCTTCTTCAATTTAATTATTATTATTTTCAATTTGATGAATGTGAAATCATTTATCTATATTTTATGGGATCACTAAGAGGCATGTCCCGACAGACGGATTCAAATTGTCAAAGCAGAGTAGAGCGAATATTTTTTTTTCTTTTTCATTATTTGTTTCGTATAATTTCTTAATTTGAATTTGGATATGAATGCATTTCCTCTTGGAGGGTGTATTAATCCTCACTCTGATGAACAGACATTTAAGCAGAATGAGATGTTTATGGGCATTCCATATTATGCTGTTCTAGTGTGTGAATTGTGACCAATAGAGAAATTCAAAGAGCTAAGATTATGTGCTTTTTTTTTTCAGAGCAATCCCAGTCTATCATTAGTTTGTTCAGAAAACTAATATATAATCGTGACATAAATGTCCTAGTTATATTTTTAATCCCTAATACATAGGAAGAAAGGTTCATCAGTAGTCCAATAACAAAGTCGCCTGACTAGTATGCATGTAGCATAAGGGATGGACTGTGATAAATGATCTCCCTAAAAAATGCTTCCATGTTGTATTTTTCACTTATGTTTTTTATTCATTGTGTACAGAGAACTTGGGAAAGGGCCAAATTGGCAACTAGTTTGGATCATATAGGTAAGTCAATTTGCCTGAGGTTCATTCAGATTTTTTTATGGAAACGATGCAATTTTTTGCTGTTTCAGTTAACGATGACCTGATTTTGGCCCCTGTTGTTTGCAACTTGAGCCCTTTAGTTCTTCAAATTGTTTCTCTTGCTACCTAATTTAAGAGACTGGAATTTGGTATGCTACAATGCTATGCAAAATGGAAGTCACAATGAAAGACAATTTTGAAAATTGTAGAGGTGGATAAAATGGGAATCTTATTTGGAAGAAAATGAAATAAATTTGAAAACAATTAAAAAAAAAATCCAAAACAAGCAGCATATCCAAGGCACAAGCACTTGGCATTAGCCTGTACATGCATTGGCCTGTATACGCTTATAGTGATTGATTTTCAACAGATGCTTGATTGCCTGCAAGCTGTCCTCCTGGCACAAGGTACATGAAAAAGGCAACTGTTGCACTTGTAAAGGCCACCACCAGCATACCAAGACTTCCTTATCTTCTGAAATCCACTATCAGTGCTCTGGAAACTTCCCAGATGTTTCATTGCTTTGAGGGCTGCATAAAGGTTTTGGGTCTAAAATATGGATATCCTTGCAAGAGACAATATCTCAATTAATTGTTTCAAACTGCATTCTAGTCTAGATATAATAACTTCTTTTGTTATGTAAGGGCAATTCAAATGAAAAAAGATGCTATGCAAAGTGTATTAATGATTTCAAGTATTGTGTTCAAAATCTTCATCTATTTATTTTTGAAAGTGGAGGTTGAGTGGAGGCAGTGGAGGAGGGATATTAGGTTGGGGCCATGAAAAACGTTTAGGATATCATCTATAGGCAGTTTGCCATCCTTGCTTCATCTACAGTTCTAAATTAATCTAAATATGATCTTGCTCATCATATATTGCTGATTTTTTATTTTTTGAGGCTTCTAGCATTGTTACTCTCTTTCTTGCTCCTCCTTTTTCTCCTTCTTTTGATGTTGTTTCCACATGCATTGAGGTTTGCATGCTATATATATAATGTTGCATTGATAGTTTGGTGTTGATGCAGTTGTGGCAACAGATGACAAACAAATTGCAGAATGCTGCCATGGTTTTGGCGCAGATGTTATAATGACTTCAGAATCTTGTCGAAATGGTACGCTACTACTGGGTCATTGTTTAGGTGTTAATTTTAATTTTTGCTGGATTTGCTGATAGTTGCAAAGTTTATTAGTGTACACTATACAGGTACAGAACGTTGTAGTCAAGCGCTTGGAAAGCTAGAAAATAAATATGATGTTGTTGTCAATATTCAGGGGGATGAGCCTCTTATTGAACCTGAGATAATTGATGGAATTGTTAAAGCGCTGCAGGTGAATTTGCTAATTTTCATTTGGTTTACCTAAAATATAATTGCAACCTATCATGAACAGAGAATTTCTTGTTGATGTAGGTCTGTTTTCAACAAAGGTTTCTTATTTATGATATTAAAGAAAGGAAATATGTTGCATAGCTATAAAGTCATGTTGAAATTCATTCTTCACCTGTTTTATATCATTGTGATGCTTTTCATTTATTTAAGATGAACTCTGCTGGGATTTGCATATTGTTGCAGGGAGCCCCAGATGCAGTGTTTAGCACTGCTGTAACATCCTTAAAGCATGAAGATGCATTTGATCCCAATCGAGTGAAGTGTGTGGTAGATAATCGGGGGTATGCTATATACTTTTCAAGGGGGCTCATTCCTTATAACAAGTGAGTTTATAAAATACTGAGATTGGTGGTTTATTTCTCTCTCTCTCTCTCTTTTTCGTTTGATGTATTGGGCTACTTTATTATATCCATGCTACTTGATACAGATCAGGGAAAGTAAACCCACAATTTCCGTATATGCTTCATCTCGGAATTCAGGTAAGAAGAATTAATGATCCTAAGGATTGCTTTCTCCCTGTATATTTCAGTGGTTAAAAAGTTAATCTTTCATTTTATCTTTAATCATATTATTTGGTAATTTGATATGTGAAACTGTACTTCATATTTTTTACAGAGTTATGATGCAAAATTTCTTAAGATATATTCAGAGCTTCAGCCTACTCCACTGCAACTAGAAGAAGATCTTGAGCAGCTTAAAGTCCTTGAGAATGGGTATAAAATGAAGGTAAGCGCATCTCACTTGCCTGCTTATTGTTCCCTGATCTCTCCACTTCTTGTTTCAACTTCCTGCTCAATGTTCTTGAAATTTTAATATATTGTTCAAAGCATTTTTTTTATGGTGTGCAACAAGTGGAAACCGAAGCATTGTGCTTTCATAGTAGTGCTATCAGGATTAAATTTGTATCTCTTTTTGTAGAGAGAAATTATCTGGAACTCCATTTCCTTATTCTTAATCATTTTCTGCAATTAATATTTTTGCTACTTGCTAGAATTGTAGTCCACCAATGGGTGTAGATACTTAATCATGCACATTACAAAGCATTTAACCACTTTACTTTTTTTTTTTTTTCATTTTATATTTGCTACACAGAATTTATATGAATTCATGAGCAGAGAGGAATTTGAAATTTCTTTTTGTCTTTTGGGTTATTAGTCTTGAGATTTTTTTAACAATTTATCAAAACTTATTAGTGAATTGAAGTTGCATGAAAATGTGATTGTGACAGATGTTTTAAGTCTGCAAACTGTTTAAATACATCGAGCACCGGTTGTGTAGCATTCTACGCAACAAGTTGTTTCAATTTAGGTGGTGTTTGTTATTCTTGTAAAGGTTGGGATAGAAAGAAAACAAAATTATCCCAATCTTTCCGACATTTTCAAATATTTGTTAAAAAAACAATGGATCCCACAAAAAAAAATTTAACTGTCTATATCTTGAAAAATCAAAATATGCATATATTGATATATAATTAAAATATGCATTTCTATACTTTTTTAGATAAGAAATAACTAAAAAATTAAAAAAATATATTTTTAATTCCTTTCAAAAAATTTAATAAATAATTAGAAAAAAAATTTCAAAATATTTTTTAATCTTATCTTTAATTATTCCATATCTTAATTCGGAAAGTATTCCAATTTTATCTTAAAATTTTTTTTATGTGGATTGATTCAGCAAATGCTACCTTAGTGTGGAAGTTTATCTGTTGTTTTTTTTTTCCTTTTCTTAAAACTCACCAAAAAATTTTGCTACATGTCTTAATAAGTTGTCAAAGTCTCTTTGTTTTACTTGGCTGTGCTCCTAAACTTGGTCTAGGCTATGTTTGATGAGATTGTTTATGGCGCGAAAGTAAACTAAATGTTTATATATATATATATATATATATATATATATATATATATATATATATATAGGTTTCTTGTGAGTTTTGTTTTAAATTACTTGTAAAGTCATAGATTATTAAGAATTTTCTTAATAACAGACTTGGTCAAATTACTTGTAATGCTGGTTTTGATTTACTTGTAAGCTTGGTACTAAGTTGGTAAAGTAATCTGGAGGTATAGCGGTCTCCTTTATAGAGGGTAAAGGTTTTAGTTGAATTGATCACTTTGCTGGATTATGTTTTCTTGTGGAGTCGTGTTTATGCTGTGAATTGTTTGTACCTAATCTGATAAACAATTTTTAATGTGATGGGGTTCCCTTTATGTGAGCTAGAGGTACTCGAGGTCTTACAAGTTGAAAAATGATTCTTTTCCCAGAGGATTGGGTTGCTGTAACAGTTTGATTGAAATGTGAAATCTTTTCGCAGGTGATAAAAGTCGACCACGAGGCCCATGGAGTTGACATTCCAGAAGATGTTGAGAAGATTGAAAATCTAATGCGTGAGCTGAATCTGTCATAATTTGAACCTCAGAAATAAGATAATTGAGTTATTAGTAGGATTTTGTAATGCATATTGTTTGATGTAATGGTGTAGGAGAGAGGAGTTGAGTTGGTTTTACTATTGGCCGAGTGTATGAACCACTAATGTCACAGTTGAGTGTAATGATTACTTTAGTCTGCTTATGGTTGATTTTGTAAGCTTGAACGTTAGGCTACTTTGGTCTTTTACACCGTTGGCCTCTTTTCCATTCCCTGCCAACTGTAGGGCTATTCTTGTTAAATATATTGACATCCAACCCTTGTTGTGCTTAGATAAAATATTATTCAAGCTATTTTCTTTTGATTTTTAAAACGGTGCAAGTTAATATATATATATATATAGAGAGAGAGAGAGAGAGAGATATTAGACTAAAATAATTGGATAACTGAAACATAGGTCATCTGTGAGTATGCAAAATAGGAGAGTGAGTACAGTTCAATTTTCGGTTATAATTGAATCCAGCTATAAATTTGGTATAATTTAGTTACTAACTTAATTGAATTGATAATTGAAATTCTTTCATATTATAAATTCAAACCAAATAAACAAAATAAGTTATTTCTGAAATATTGTTTCCTTTTTGTTTTTTAAATGATTTAGAAAATTTTATATAATTTATGATGCGCATGCTTTCTACTTTCAAAAGTTATTAACTTATTATTGAGAGTAGTTTTTTTTTTTTTTTTCCTGCATAAAAGTTTAAGATTGTCCGTAAAAACTAATACCGGATATGGTAAAGTTATAGCATTTTGATTAGAACTTAATAATCAATAAATTATAGAATTTAATTCCTTTTAAAATTAAAATTTAAAGCAAATTAAATATCATGAATGTCAAGCTATACAAGGGGTTAATTTAATAGTGTAAAAGTAAGTAAATGATTTTTCGTGTTGAAACCATCATTAAACTTATCACTATTTTGCACAAAAATTACAAGAAAAATGTAAAATAGCAAGAAAAAAATTTCTCACTAAATGATGCTTTTTCATAGCTAAATCTGTTTAGTGAAAAAAAATTTTGTTACGGAAGTCATCTTAGCATAATTTAGCGAGGACCTACATTTTAGCGAGGACATAATTCCGTCGCTAATGATTTGTTCCTCGCTAAAATTTAGCATGCAATATTGCAACAAATATTATTATCATTAAATTTAGCATGAAAATTATCCTTGCTAAATGCTAGCATGAATTTTGCAACAACATTTTTGTCGCTAGATTTTGCGAGGGAATTATATTTGTCGCCAGTTTACTTATTTTTCTCTATCTCATAGTTGTTTGGCAACAAAATATCTGTCGCTAAATACTCGCTATTATATTCTCGCAAAATTAACTTTAATTTTGTTACCGCTAAATTGTAGCAAAATTAGTTTGAATAAATAACACATGTTTGAACATGATAATTTCTCACTAAATTAAAATTATTTTTTCTTAAATTAATATAAAATTTTACCATTTTAATAATAAACCACAAAAATGGATATCATTGTTAATTGCATATCAAAAATAGTTATTTACAAATGCATATCATTGTTAATTGCATATTATAAATAACCATTTATTGCAGTGATCAGTGATATCAAATATGTCCTAATATATATACTAGCTAACAACTATAATATAAGTAGTATCTATAACTCGATGGATAGATCCTATGGTGAAGCACTTAAGCCATTAGCTTGGTTAAAACCAATGCCGGAGTGTTGACATAGCACGTCACGTGTGTAAAAGTACCTGACGTGGCATGTAATATGTGCACAAATAGCTGATGTTAGCCGTTGATGTGACATGTCACATGTGTAAAAATAGCTGATGTGACACGTCATGTGTGCACAAATAGTTGACGCTAGGTGACGATGTGGCATGCCATGCGTGCACAAGTATATGACGTGGCATGCCACACCAGCATTCCAACAATAATTTTCATCGAAATTCGATTATCATAATTTTTGCGCAAAATAATGTAAAGTTCAGTAATAATTTTGATATGAAAAATTATTTTGTTAATTTTGTACTATTAAGTATAAGTTCAGGAACCATGGATGACATTAACCTTTATAAAAGCTATTTGTCATATATATATATATATATATATATATATATATATTGATAAAAATACCTCTAGAAATATATTAAATTTGCAAATTGTTTACATCAACCATAAGCAACTGAGAAATAAAGGGAGGGAATTCTTCCAGCCACACAAGTATAGAAACATAGTGAGGACATTTTTTTGCTAAATAGTGTGCCACTTTATTGCCTTCTCGTGGAATAAAATGCCAAAGGCAAGAGGAGAAATCCTTGCTCAAATTGTGGCATTTTTCAATTAGCCTTCGAAAAATAGATTGTATATCAGAGCTGTTCATCAGATAGTCAACAACATACTTATAATCTATTTCATCCATAAGATTAGAAAAATCCAAATTTTTTGCAATAGACAACCCAAAAAGCATGGCCATAGCCTCTAAAGTATAGGAGTTCCAAATCCCCACAATTGATTTTTGAGCATAGGCAAGAACATGTCCATTAACATCTTTGAGAACTGCACGAGGCCCACTAAGTCAGTCTCCAAACACCCAGCATCCACATTAATTTTCACTCTATTAATTGTAGAAGGCTTCCATACTTCCTTATTTTGAGTCGAAGAAAAATTGCAGCTATCCATAAATGGGCTAAGAGATATAAACTCTTCCTTTAAATGTCTAGCTAAGAGATAGACTTGAGAGCAATCAAGAAAAGAATTGTCATGAAAAAGCTTGTTTCATGCATACTATAACTGATAACACGAGAAAGAAAACAAAATAATCTCTTTCGTATTTAAAACCTCAAACAAGGCTGATATCCACCACTTAAAAGAATGAGCATTCATATGTGCAGCTCCTCAGGTATTCCAAGAAAACTGACACTCTTTTAAGCAATGATGTGAGGCCCCAATCTATACTCTAGTTATAATCGGGTATGTTTAGGATGTATAATGGAGATAATATAAAGAAACAAGTATTAAAAGGGTAAGTTAGGACCCGAATGGGATTTATTTAAAGGTCAGAGGCAAAATGATCATTTTACATTAAGTCATATGGGTGTAATTAAAAGAGAATGTGAAATTGGAGGCTTAATTGAAAAGAGAGTGTAAGTTTTATGGTAAAAATAGGAATTAAAGGAAGAGAAAGGAGTGGAATACAAATCAAAAAGTGGTTAAATAAAGGACCAATAGGATTTAGACATGTAGCCATGTCTAAAATTTTTATGAAAATGGAAGCAAATTCATGAGAAGTATAAAGAAAAAGCGGCCGACCATTTTAGGAGTCTCAAAACACAGAGATTCCTACTCATTTCCATAAGTTTTCTCTTTAAAAAATTTTATGCTCATGGTTGCTTAAAGGGTATAGAGAGAGAATTTAAGGTTAACCACTCTTATTTTTTTACTCTTTCTTATGATTTAATTGTGGAAGCTTCAATTGACATAAGGAAGTAAATATTTAATTGTGGAACCTAGTATGTGAAGAAGAAGAAGAAGAAGAAGCCAATGAGAGAAAGAAAAAAAAAAGAATAAGATGAGAGGAAGAAAGAGAAATTGGCTAAACAAGGTATGAAAACTTTAATTACTTGCATATGTATGTGGTTGTATATGAGGCATATGGTATGTTATAATTAAGGTTATAATAAAGTGTTGATATGGAAATTAAGTTTAAATTTTCATGAGAACCGAAATAATAAGGTAATTCTTAAAAATCCAAAATCTGCCCTAAGAGTCAAGTGACCCTTTAGGACCGTTGTGTCTATAACTTGAGCTAGAGTGATTCAAATTCAATGATTCTAGTTGCTACAGAAGCTAGAATTATATACCTTTATTTCATATGAAGAATTAGAAAATTGAATCCTTTTGTATGATGGTGGAAATTTATCTTGAATTCTATCTATGGCTGTTGCCTTATCATTGGAAGCAGTCTGTGGTTTTATTTGATTATCTAAAGATTTACAAGTCATATTGAGGTTATTTTTGATGTTTTGGAAACTATAGACATAGGGAAACAATTTATGGAAGGAAATTTTGGCTAAAAATGACTTTGTATAGGTCTAAAAGTGCATACAATCCGATACTGGAAATTTACCTCTAGGCAGAACGGATCTTATTGTCAGCAGGTATGACCTATTAACCATGAAATAGTTCAAATTCAATCCAGAACCAAAATGGAACATATGTCATGATCAGAAGGTATGGGGTACTGACTGTTACCCTTCCTTATGAATCTAAATCATTCTCAGCACCTTATTGATATTGATCGTAAGGTAATTTAGAATAGGTATAAAACCGACATGCCATCTATGTCATGGTCAGCAGATATAAGCTACTAACTATGACCCTTCCCTATTTTTTTTTAACTTGATTTTTAGGTCCCAAAAGCCTATCAAAACTTGTCCCAATCTCACTAAACAGTATTAGAGCACTTTGAACACAAAATATAGGACAATTTGTAACATTAAATGTGGAGGGACTATAGTGTAATGTAAAAACTGAGTTAAAGCATAATGTAGATATATGTGTGCCTAGGTAAAGTGACATTATAATAGTGTCTTATATAAAATGGTAAACATAAAACAATATTCAAATTACATTATTGAGATGGTTTGAATATTTATTTGTGGCATTATGCAATATGATAAAGTGTAAACGTAATGAATGAAATAACATGAAAATGAATGTAATGCATTAATGTTCAAAGTTATGTAACTATGACTATAGAAAGATCCTTGTACATGTATGCATGCACGCTTAACAATTAGATTATATGAATTACAAATAAATTCATACATATCCAAACAAGTAAAGACATATGCAAGTATGCAAAAAGGCTAGTTATATTTATTAGATTTTCATATTAACTCCATGAATATATATGTTAATGTACTAGAATACAAGAATTGAATGATGACATATGAATGAATATGCATATGATTTTTTATTCCTAGTTATGCATATGGTCATGCATATAAGTTACAAATAAACACGGCATGAAAGGGAAGAGTAAAGAATTATAGTTGCCTGCGTCTATGTCTAGGTCATGGATAGATAGACATGCCTATATAGGTATATTGCAGCTGCTACGTGGTTGACCCATTTGGGTCTATAGTACATTTTGACCCCATTTGGGTCACTTAATTACCGACCTTTTTTGGATCCGATTGATCGATCTATAGTACATTTGGCCCCATTTGGATCTATAGTTGATACCTTCGGGTATCCTTTCATACCTTCGGGTACTATAGTATCGCCCATATATATCCACACCCTCAGAAAAAGTGCAAGCCTAATACAAGATATAAGTAAAATGATATAAATAACAATATGATAGTATGATATTATATGAATATGTGTTTGGTGTTGAAATTGTCTAATGCTTTCTTCACTTAAAAAATCAAGTGTTCAATCTTTTATTATATGATACTGATTCTAAAAATTGACTTTGAAGAAAAAGATTTGAAAGTGGTAACAGTAGCAATGCTTTTAGTTCTGATGAATTATCTTTGTGTGGAGGTCTAAGTATCTGCAATGGTCTTCATTGTAGGTCCTTTATAAATGTTATTAGGAAAGAAAAAAAAAGAATTTTTTGCTAGACATCATTGATAGAATAGATCATCAGGATATTGCTTAAATTAAAAGATTTTATTTTACAAGAAAATGGATATTCAGTATTTAATATGAACCTTATAAGCTTAATTTATGAGATTTTTAAAAGGTTTGGGACACCAAAATCTTTAACTCCTACAAGAAGAAATTAGAAATGTCAAAAGAGAAATTCAAGAATTAAAGAATGAAAATTTTCAGTTTAAAAGAAAAATTTTAGAACTAGAAATTACTCAAGTAACTAAGAGTCTAACAAAATACTTTAACACAAAAGCTTGCAATAGAATATGAAAATACTAATTCTACTTTTGAAGATTTTTTAATGTAATTTTTGTTGAGAATTAAACTAAGTTTTATAAATAAAAATAAATGAATAATAAGCAAGACATGTGAAGCTAGGACAAGATTTTAGATGCAATTTGTGGAAGCTATTTCTTGGTGATTGTCTAATAAAAGATATGAATTATTGTATCATAGGTATTAATTAAAAATATAAAAATAGAAATGATTAAAAATGTGTCTGCAAGTTTGTGTGGTAGTAAATTGAAACTAAATGTGTGGTTTCAATTGTTTTAGCTCTATAAATAAGAGCTATTATCAAAATGAAAGTGTGAGACAGAGAGTGTAAGAAAGTGTAGAAAATTATTAATAGTTTATGAAATAAAGTTATTTTGATGTTTATTTCTTTTATGTACTCTTCCCTCCAACAAAATGGTATCAGATCCAAAATTGAGAAAGTTGTGAGATTTTTTTCTGTAAAAATGTATATTTTCTCAAATTGAGTGCGTGAGAGAAAAATGGTTGTTAATTCAAACATATCCTTTCACTTCCCTCAGCTTACCAACATCAATTACACAAATTTATAAATAAGAATGAAGACAATGTTTAGATCCCAAGATGTTTGGGACATCGTTGAAAAAGGCTAGATGAGTCGCAGCTATCTCCAGCGAACAAAGATAGTTTATAGAAAAATCGCAGAAGAGATCATAAGGCACTTACACTCATCCATTAAAGCTTAAATAAAGTACTATTTGAAAAGGTAGCAGAAGCTACCACCTCTAAACAAGTATAGGAAATTCTTTGAGTTTTTCTTTGAGGTAAAGAGAAAGTAAAAAAAGTTCGACTTCATATGTTGAAAGGAGAGTTCGAGACAATGAAGATAAAGGAGATGGAGACGATTATTGATTACTCATCCCGAGTAAAATCAGTTGTGAATCAAATACGATAGTATGGCAAAAGAATTGAAGAGTCTAAAAATGTTGAAAAAATTTTGTAATCACTACAATCAAAATTTGATTATGTAATGGTGGCTATGGAATAATCTAGAGATATGAATGTGATGACTGTAGAAGAAGTTATAAGATCATTGCAAGCACATGAAAAAGGCTAGATAAAAGAAAAGAAGAATCAACAGAATAAGTCTTGGTGATAAAGACTTTGTTTAAAGGCAAAGAAAGTAGACAAGAAAGAAGTCATTCAGGAAAAGGACATGGCAGAAGTCAACCAATAAAAAGAGGTGACAATAGCTACAACAACTTTGACATAAGCATTCAATCTACAAAAGGCAAAAGCCATAGATGTGGAAGAGAAAGAGAAAATTAGAGGCCAAATAAAGGATGGGATAAATCTAATATTTTGTGTTACAACTACTCCAAGTACGATCATTATGCATCAAAATGTTAGAGTCTTCCCAAAAAGGTGGAGGAGAAGGCTAACAATATCCAAGATGAAGATGTGACAATCACAATGTTACTTACCTATAAAGGAGAAGAAAGGCATGAAACTAACTTATGATATCTTGACAATGCTGCAAGCAATCATATCCGTGGAGACAAAAAGATGTTTGTGGAGCTTGATGAATCCGTTAGTGGTATTGTAGTATTTGAAGATTCCTCGAAGATATCAATCAACTACAAAGGAACCATTCTTATTCGGTTAAATTTGGCGTTCATTAGTCATCAGTAATGTCTATTGTGTTCTAAACGTGAAAAGCAATATTTTAAGTTTGGGATAACTTTTAGAAAAAACTTATGAAGTTCATATGGTGCATTGAAAATTATTGCTATTGAAAGAGAAAAAAAGAGCTAATTGCTATAGTGCCCATTTCAAAGAACAAAATTTTCATGATCAACATCTATACTAATTTGGCAAAGTGTTTAAAAGCTTATGTTAAGAGCTCCCCTTAGCTTTGGCATCTAAGGTTTATGCATCTCAATTTTAGAGGGCTAAAATTACTGGTTCAAAAAAAGATGGCACATGGCTTGCCTCTCATTGATCAACCGCATCAACTATATGAAGCATGTCTTATTGGAAAGTAATTCAGAACAAGTTTCCTCAAAGAGTTTATCTTAAGAGCAAAAACACCATTTGAGCTTGTTGATACAGATGTGTGTGGATCAATCACTACAATGTCTTTTTTACTTTTCATTGATGACTATAGTAGAAAGACATGGGTGTATTTTTTGAAAGAGAAATCTAAAGTTTTTAGAGCATTCAAGAAATTCAAAACGCTTGTTGAAAAAGAAATCGATTATTTCATTAAGGCCTTAAGATCTGATAAAGGCGATGAATTCATGTCCAATGCATTTAAATATTTTTGGGAAAAATATAAGATTCATAATTTTCTTTCAGTTTCGAGATTGCCTTAACAAAATGGTGCAGTTGAAAGGAAGAATATAATGATACTTAATATGGTTAGAAGCATGTTAAAGAGCAAAAACTTGTCCAAAAAGTTATGGGAAAAAGCAGTTGATTATGCTATCTACCTATTAAATTGGTCCCCTACAAAAAATGTTTGTGATCAAACACCCCAAGAAGCATAGAGCAATAAAATGCCAAACATTTCTCACTTGTGAATTTTCAAAAGTGTCGAACATGTTTTATATACCATATGAAGAAAGAATAAAATTTGATGATAAAAGCAAGAAATACTTGTTCATTAGTTCCTTAAAAAATTCAAAGGGATATAAAATGTTTGATCCTCAATCACAAGAAATGATCATCAATAGAGATATCACAATAGATGAAGAAGCAGTTTGGGATTGAAGTGTCAATAAAGAAAAAAATTATAGTTTTTATCCTTTCATTATGGATGAAAAAAATGATATTGAGGAACCAACCATAACACTGGCAAATACACCCAGTTTGAGTGCCTTTTCTAGTGAAGAAGACAGTCCGAGTAAAAGTCCTAGAGAAAGGCCATAAAAAATGAGACTTGTTAAAGATCTCTATGAAGTGACAAGAAATATTAATGATGAGTTAACTCTTTACCATCATTATGTTGATAGTGAGCCAGTTAATGTTGAAGAAGCCTTGAACGATGACAAATGGAGAAAAGCTATGGATGAAGAGATTTAAGCAATTAAAAAGAACAAAACATGGGAGTTGATCTCACTTCCAGATGGTCAAAAGCCTATTGGTGTTAAATGGGTGTTCAAAGCAAAGAATGATGCAAAAGGTGAAGTTTTGAGATATAAAGCAAGATTGGTGGTGAAGAGGTTTAATCAATGACATGACATTGACTACAACAAAGTTTTTGCTCCTATTACAAGAATAGAGAGCATCAGATTGATAATTTTAGTTATTGCCCAAAACAGATGGAAGATTCATTAAATAAATGTCAAATTAGGTTTCTTTAATGGATATCTTGAGAAGAAAATTTATGTTCAACAACCACCTTGCAATGTGCCAAAGGTTATGAAGATAAGGTACTAAAATTGATTAAAAAGGCACCGTATGGTCTCAAACAAGCACTAAGAGCCTAGAATAGTCAAATTGATAAATATTTTTAAGAAGATAATTTTATCAAGTTCCACATGAATATGTCATATATGCAAAAGTGAAAGATGGAGACATTCTGCTTGTTTGCTTATATGTGGATGATCTTATTTTCACCAAAAACAATCCACAAATGTTTGAAGAATTCAAGAAGACAATGGCTAATGAATTTGAAATGGCTAATATTGGTCTCATGTCAAATTATCTTGGTATTAAGTGAAGCAAAATGAAGATGAAATTTTTATTTCTCAAAATGGATTTACGAAGAAGATTTTGAAGAAGTTCAAGATGGAAAATTGCAATTCAGTAAGCACACCGGTCGAATGTGGAATAAAATTGTCAAAAGATGATAATGGAGAAAAAGTCAATCCAATGATATTCTGAAGCTTGATCGAAAATTCTTAGATACTTTACTTGTACAAGATCTGATATTCTTTATGAAGTTAGGTTAGTAAATAGATATATGGAAGCTTTTATGGTATCACACCGGAATGCTACAAAAAGAATACTTCACTATATGAAAGGTACAAGTAATTTTGGTTATTTTATTCACAGTCTAAAGAATTCAAATTGGTTAGGTGTTGTGATAATGATTGGGCTGGTGATAAGGATGATTGAAAAAGCACAACTGGATTTGTATTTTTTATGGGTGGCATGACATTCATATGGAGTTTAAAGAAGTAAATGATCATGTCATTATTGACTTGTGAGGCTAAATACATTGCTGCAACATCATATGTATGTCATACGTATGGCTTCGAAGATTGTTAAAGGAACTTCAAATGTATCAACATGATCCAGCTGAGATTTTTATTGATAATAAGTCTGCATTGGCATTATCAAAAAATCCAGTATTCCATGAACGAAGCAAGCACATTGACGCAATGTATCATTTCATTAGAGAATTAATGCATTGAGCAAAAGGAAGTAAAGCTCAAGTATATGAAGACTGAAGACCCCGTTGCAAACATATTTACGAAGCCACTTAAATACAATATGTTCAGTCAATTAAGAGCATTATTGGGAGTTACAAAAAAATTAAGTTTAAGAGGGAATGTTGAGAATTAAACTAAATTTTATCAATAAAAATAAATGAAAAATAAGCAAGACATGTGAAGATGAAATAAGATTTTAGATGCAATTTATGGAAGTTATTTCTTGGTAATTGTCCAATAAAAAAATCTAAATTATTGTATGGTGGGTATTAATTAAAAATATAAAAATAAAAATAACTAAAGATGTGTTCACAGGTATTAACAAACCATTGAATTAAAGATGGGTTCCTTATGATATTTGTGCTCTCTGTAGTTTTTGTCTATCCTTTGTGACACGTATTGTTTTTATCTTACACTATCCTTTGTTTATATCTATTCGCTGGTTTACTATGGAAGAAGATTCAAATTAGTTACAAATTAAGGAGGATGAGAAAGATGGTTGTTGAATGGAAAAACTTGAAGGAGATATACAATGTCCAAATTGGGATTGTTTCATTCTCATAGGTAAGTTTCTTATTGAAGCTACTATGTTGTTTGAACATATGTGGAACACTATGGTAAATCTCTTGCATCCTTTAGGTGGGCTTAATATCTCTCGTTTGGGAGAGGGTAAATACATGTTCAGTTCCTTTTATAAATGTGATGATGTTAGAATTATGGAAGGATCTCCTTAGACCTTCAATCACCATCTGTTAGTGTTCCATAGGATCTGTCCAGAAGAGAATCCAAATCAAGTGATTCTAAAGTACTGCAATTTCTAGGTGCAAGACCATGACCTGCCTCCTAGATTTATAAATGAGAGAATGGCTATAAAGTTTGGCAATCTGATTGGATCTTTTATGGATTATGATTCAAAGTTTCTAGTTGGGAGAATAGGCAAGTTTATGAGGTCAAGGATTACCATTGATGTTAAAAAACCATTACTGAGATTTAAGAAGATTATCAGGGTGGATGGTACTAATCACTTTGTTAATTTCAAATATGAGAGGTTGCTAGTATTTTGATTCTTATGTGGAAAGCTCGATCATGTGGATAGCTTTTGCATATTGAGAACAATACCAGAAGGAATGAGTTTTCCATTATAGTGGAATAAAAGTATCAGAGCTTAGCCATGCCGAAATATGCCTATTGTCAGTCAGTGGTTGCATGATGAGTTAAAAACTTTACTTCCTGATATGAAGGTAGTAAATAGGGTAAGAGATATTAATTTTGTTAATCGCTTCAATCAAATATCAAAATATCCTATTTTGGAGGAAGAAGATAGCATGAACAAAGGTAGAAAATCTATTGCAGAGAGGATGCTAGGATAACGGAGATTGATAGAGTTAGTAGAAATGAGGATGACATAGGCTTGGAGTTAGAGGATGTTTTGATCGGTGTCTAGTAACTGTACTAGATCGATTAGTAATATAGAAAAATATAGATTAAGACCCTGAATATCGTACCCAAGAATGGATTGCTAAGCCAAATATCTATAAATGAATTAAATTAATCTGAGATTATTTCCCTAGTTTTATGATTTAAAGACAAAAACTAAACTAAACTTAAACAAACAATAAAGCAAATTAAAAACTAAAATTAAACTAACATTAATAAAACATAATGGCTAAAACACTTTTACTGAAGAACTATCCACCTCAAATTCTCATGTATATGATTTAATTAAAGATTAATGCAGCTGATTATGAAATATCGGTAATAAAGTTAGATAACTTCTCAGAATATCTTTCTAAGTATTAAATCCCCTTATTTAGAACAATTCAATACTCAACTTATAAATCCAGTTTATGAACTCCTAAATATCTGTCAGATTATTTCTCAAGAAATCTTACTTCAATTCATTCTTAATACATCTCTTCATAACTTTAATTCACCTAACACTAAACACAATTAACATATTTTTCAGAAAATAACTGTGAATTAGATTACATAAATTAAACCATGAACATGCATATCTTAAGTTACTATTAATTCAATTATTAACCATTTCTCAACAAATCAATAATCAAAATAAAAGTAAGTAAAGATAAGGATTTTGCTCAGGAATTAAGAAAAAATCAATTGACATTCAATTAAAGAATAAACTAAGTCATTACATAAAGAAATATGAGGGTTCAAGTTCGCTCAGCAAAAGAAAACAAACTACTTACGCATTGTTATTAGATTTAAACAAAAATAAAGTAAAGGAACGATACATATAAACCCTTCAACTGAGCTTGAAGTTTCTGCCAAATGCTCAACTCTTAGCCTCTAAATTTTAGTGTAAAACTATTTTAGCTATAAAAAAAAGTGTAAAACAAACTCTAAACTATGAAAACAATAAAAAAATTGAGCTCCCTTTTCTCTTGGTGTCTTGGTCTTTTTATAGCTTGGAAAAAAAGAATCAGGATCAACAATTACTTCCTATTCCAGTAGACTCCCAATTGAATTGAAAAACTTCCTATTTAAGGCTTTAGAAAATCCTTACGTGAATGGAATAACTCATAATCAGTGGAGTAGCAAGTTAATCGGTGGAGTATGCTTGCTTTACTTTAGCTTTACTCCGTAGAGTAACCTTTTACTCTACCTAGTGTGTTACTTTCTTAAGGACACTCCATGGAGTGGATTTATACTCAACGGAGTGTGGAGCCTATGGACATCACGTTCAATTCGTACTCTCTTGTAAAACTTCCCAAAAGCAAAGTTTCGATTAGATCCTTCATCTTAGTTCTTTTTCCTTTCAATTAAGCCCTAAAAACACAAAAAAAAGCTTAATCAAACAATTAACACACTAATTGAAGAAATTAACCAATAAAGCAACTAAATTAACATAAAACTATCCTAAAAATATATTAAAAATACATTAAAATCATAGTTAAATTTGTACTTATCATGTTCCATTGGGCTTTGAGGAAGGAAAAAAAGGCCTAGGAAAGACCACAAGAACATTTCGGCAGTTTCTATGAAAATGAATTCTAATGAAATTAATACTAAGCAACAATTAGCTGATGGATAACTTTTATAGACGGGTTGTGCTAAGCAGGCTAGCCGAAAGCCATGAAACTCTTAAGCTGTAACTATAGAGGTTTGGGCAACCCTCATACAATTAGAGCTATTAAGTGTTTAGTTCTCTCCACAAACCTTGTATTAATTTTCTTATGGAGACTTTAGTTTATAGAAATAAAATTGAAGAGCTGAAGAATCAACCAGGTTTTTTGGGTTATTTTATAGTTGATAGCTTGGGTTGTGGAGGTAGGCTTATTGTGTTATGGATAGACTCAGTTAGTATTGATATTAGAAGCTTTAGTATGAATTTTATAGACATGTTAATTAATGGGCCAAATAAGGTGAATTGGGGCTTTACTGGATTTTATAGGTATCCAGAAAAAGGAAAAAGTCCATATTCTTATAGATTACTTCGTTAATTGCAGAGATGCTGTAACCAAGAGGAACATTGGCTGGTCACCGGAGATTTTAATGACTTCCTACACTCATTAGAGAAGAAGGGTGGTGGTATACATCCAAACTACTTGATTGAGGGTTTTAAAGTAGCTGTCTTCGATTGCTATCTCATATATTTAAGTTTAGAGTGTTCTATTTTACTTAGAAGCATTTCAGATTGGGAAATCTTTAGGTGTATGAGAGGCTTGATAGGGTATAGGGAATCCTAATTTCTTTAATCTCTTCCAAAATTACTTTTTACATAATCTCTTTGCTTTGGTTTTAGACCGTAATCCATTGTTAATTGACTTTTAAAGAAATTTTAATAGATGGAGAAGTAAATGATTTAGATTCAAAAATTATTGGTTGCTTGATCCTAGTGTGACCGATGTGGTGAAAAAGGGTTGGGTTGATGTGGGAAGGATGAAATTATAGATAAAAGTTTTCTTATTTTCATATTCTAGATGAATGGGGAAAATAGAGAATGCTAAAGGTTAAAGCATGGAAGAGAACCATCGAAAATCTGCTAGTTAAGATGCGAAAGGATGCTAGGTAGAATTATGAGCAAAAGCAAAGAGCTGAAGTTAGAATATAACAACATTTTGGAGTAGGAAGATCTTAGATGGCACCAAAGGGCAAAACAATATTGGATGAACTTTGGGGATAGAAAAACTAAGTATTTTCACGCTCAAGCTAATGCCAGAAGAAAGAGCAATCATATTTTGGCTTTGAAGAACGACATAGGGGAGTGGGTTAGTGAGGAAGATGGAATTAAAAGACTGATTGTGGGATATTTCTCTAACTTATTCCAAAGTAGTGTTATGGATTATGATTGGGTTGTTGATATAGTGGAGGGGCATGTTACAGACCAAGATAATGCATTTCTACTAAGTCCTTTTTCAAAAGCAAAGTTTAGGAAGTTAGCATTCCAAATGCACCCTGAAAAATCGCCAAGGCCTGATGGACTGAATTCGTCATTCTATCAGAAGTTTTGGAGCATTATAGGACCAGATGTTAAGGCTAATTACATTCAATGGCTTAATAATGGTACCTTTCCTGAAACCCTTACTGTTACCCTTATTTTTCTTATCCCTAAGATTGACAACCCTGAATCTATTAAAGATTTTATACCTATTGCCTTGTGTAACATGCTTTTATAAGATAATGTTTAAAGTGATTGTTAATAGATTAAAATGTATTATACCTAAGATTATTTCAAAATCACAATCAGCTTTTGTTCCTAGCAGGCTTATTACAGATAATGTCTTGGTAGCATTTGAGTTGATGCATAGTTTGAAAAATCATAGGGTGGGTAAGCTAGGGATAGCTACACTTAAAATTGATATTAGTAAAGCCTATGACTAGGTTGACTAGGTCTTTTTAGAAAATATGCTTTTAGGGTTAGGTTTTAATAGATGTTGGGTTGATTTGATGATGCTCTATGTTAAAGATGTGAGGTATTCTTTCCTTTTCAATGGGATAGAGGTCTGCCTAGTTCATCAAAGGAGGGGTCTTCATTAGGAGAATCCTATTTTCCTTTATCTTTTTATCATCTATGCTGAGGGTCCATCGTGTTTGTTTAGGGATGCTGGGAGAAGGGGTGTCATCAGAGGTTGTCAGTGTAATACCCTTATACCACTGTACTGTACGTACATTGATCGGATATTATATCACTATGACGATTACAATTGCTATAACAAACAGTCGAGTAATTTTTTTTTCAAATAATGACTGTGTAAATAAATGAATTGTCTAACATTAGTAAGCATAACACTAAAAGACAGTCCTTATATAAAAAAATAAACTTTACATCTACATAAACATACACTAATCTACTGACTATATACTGTTCGGTACCTTCACTTTGTACATATACATGCCATGCCACTTCTCTATCTTCTCTGTCCTTTATTATGTTGGCCACCTCATTTATCCCATGATGTCTTATCTTTAATGATTTGTGTGCAGAAACAAACTATGCGCTGAGCATTATACATGCCCAGTGATGTATACAAAATCCCAAACTTTTCATTAACAAATTCAATCATGTACACACAAGCATACACGTTATTTTCTTAATACATAACTTTATTCATTCAATATTTTTGCTCACTTCTTTCTTTAACCTTCTGTATTACTAATTCTTTACATAATAGTTGCTTAACCTTATTTTTACCTTGTATTTTTAGTCTGTTATTAGAAAAATTGGCCTTTTATCTTACTTTACATTTCAATAGATTTTCAGAATACTGTTGGCGATTATTACTTTTTTCATTAATTCAGTTTGTTATTATACTTGGATCATTTTACATTAATTCTAACATACTCAGTTGTAACGATTTTTACTTTATTTCAATTACATTGAATACATTTCATTTGTTAGGTTAACAGCAACAGTAACTTTTGTTATAATTTTCGTCATTAACTCTAGTGTCATTTGTTTCGATTAAATTCTTTTCTTTAAATTAATTAAAATTTTTATCCTAAATTGCCTTCATTTCCTTTATATTCCTTTCGGTATTATTCTTTCTTCGGTTCATTAAATAATTTACAGTTTGCATGCATTTGTGACCCTTATCTTATAGTACCTAAGCCATTTACATTTCTTCTGTTCATTTCTTAATTTACAGTCATATACCACTTTCGTTATCAATTCCTTCATTACTTATATCTTTAAACATTAACTTTTATCTATACAGTTACGTTATTTAGTGTTTCCTTATTCCGATCTGTATGTTTGTTCTATACTCATTATTGAATTTTCTTTATATCTTATTCTTTTAATAAATGCCATATTATTATCAACTTCATCATTTCAATTATTATCTACCTACAATGCTACACTATTCAATATTATCATTATCCATTATACTTACTTTCTTACTTTTATTTTACTCTACATTTCAATCCCTTAATTAAGGTTCATTTACAATTTAGTCCTTGAAGTTTCATTAAATTACATTTCGATTCGATTTTTACTTCAATATTTGTAGTTATAACCTTACCTAATTAATTTTATTATTCCTTTTCATTTTCTTCTCTCTCTTTTCTTCTTTTTTTTTCGTTCAATTACTTTGGTACATTCTATACAATTTGGTTCCTATATTAAATTTGTGCCCGAGAGTATTAATAATATTTTGATTAAATTCTTGTACCAATATTGTGTAGACATTTTCATTAGCCAGTATTTTTCCATTCATTTTATGTCTTTAGTTCCTTTAAATTTTTCATTGTTATCCAATTTTTGTTCAGACTCTTAATTCAATTAAACTTAAAATCTATATTTCTTTTATGCCTTTATTCTCTCATTACGTCAGTATTTCATTCTTTTCATTTTAATTAATTATTTTGTAGGCACCAATTGCAATCGATTATCTATTATTCATTTTATTATCACACGACTGTCCTTGTACTTTTACTTTGGTAATTAGCTATTTTGTATTTTATCAGACATTCCATTATAACATTCATACTTGATGATTGGCTTTTCTTTTACTTTATCATTTTTCACTCCTTTATAAATTATTCAATTCAATTTTCTTTCTTTGGTTTGCCCTTAGTATCAATCCAATAAGAATCTTCGAATCGGATAACTAGATAAATGGGGATCAATACATTTAGAGTGATTCCGAAGAACCACCTGAACATTTATATTCCATTCACATTTCACATTTCATTAATTCAGTAGACCGTTAATGCCTACTAAAGTGAGTTGCCATGACGCTCACCACGGCTATACATTTAATATCTCCATGGCCAGCTAACTATATCCTGTACTAGATTTAACTACTAGATTACTATTAAGGGCAATTCAATTATTCACTTTCCAATTATTTTTTTATTTTTAATTCATTTGCCGATACATTCCAGATCCAATCATACTATTAGTTTATACAAACTCAACACATATTAAATTTTCACTTAATACATAGTACAATATTATTGCTCTAATATTTCAAGACTAATTTAGAGCTTCAAAATAGTTTCTATACATTAGATTAATTATCCATTACCGCATTTCATTTCTTATTAATCCTATGAGATTTTCTATTTAATTCCTTATATTCTATTAAATTAAAAATTCACCCTTCATTTCCCTTCTATTTATGGAAATGCCATAGATTATCGTCATTACTCATTTAGTTCTTTATACAATGGTTAATTTATTATGCGGTTTTTAAACTTCGTCACTTTATAATTTTGCCTTTACGGTTTACTTTACTTGCACAATTGCCATCAATTATTTACTTAACATCTTCATTTTATTATTCATTGTAAAAAAATTACAATTTATTCCCTAAAATAGTTAAGTTACTATTTTATTCCTTATCTTTCATTAGATTACAAATTTACCTTTTATTTTCATTTTAATTATGAAAATGCCATTAGGCATTAATTAACACTAATTATTAATAGGACAATTACCATTTAATGTTCCAAAATCCATTTAATTATGATTATGCCCTTAACTTTCAAGTTATTAACAAAAAGATAATTTCTTGTCCAATTAACACCATTAACTTTATATTTACTCATAAATTACCATTTAATCCTTAAACTATCCAAATTACCATTTGATCCTTAGTTCTCAAAAAATTTACCAAAATATCCTTCAGTTCATTTTATTCACAATTTTGCCACTAGTTAATTCTTTTACACTGTTAATTCATTATTCATTTACAAAATTACAGTTTAATTTCTAAGCTTTATTTCATGAAAATTTTCATATTTAATACTCAATTAATTTTTTTATTTTAGCTATTTAACCCTTAATTCACTTAGTTTATATTTTTTTATTTTTTTTCAACACTTAGAAAAATTATCAATTGACCCTTAAATTTTTATTTTCTTCCATTTAAGTCCTTTTTTTAATCCCAATTATGCTAGCTTTCATTCTTTTTATTAGCATTTTAAATTTTTCCATGATTTCACTATAAATACTATTCAATCATGGTATAAATTTCACATTGAATTTATTTATACCTCTCATTTCTTCAATTCAATTTCATACTATATTAACTATTGTTAATATACACTAACATTCAAAATACACTTTAATTACTCTTAAATACTCATTCGACCACTATACATGTTTTTCATACACAACTTATTTTATGCCATTAATCACTCATATTACTAATTTATATGTCCAATTCCATTTATTCATGGTTATATAGCATTAATCATGTGAAATTCCCTAAAAAAAAACTAATATTCCATTCGGTCATAAAGTGTTCTTCACTTCAATTTTATTTTCTTCCATTATCAATTACACAAATCATCATTTTTAACATAACTAATCATATTTATGATATTTATTTCATTTATACATGCTTAAATCTTACACACACATAACATACATAACCATAATTTCTACTAAATTAATGGAAATCAAGGAATTTATGTATCCACATACCTTGAATTCTTGTTCTTCAATATTCACTCTTTATTTCCTTCACCTTTCCCATTTGAAATCACTTTCTCTTCCATACACTTCAAGGTGGCCAAATTCCTTATGAATATTTTCCTTCAATTTTATTCTTTCTTAATTTAATATAACCTCATAATAATAAAATACACCCTTAAATCTATCCATAAAACTAATTAAATCAATTAATTAAACCTAATTTTACTTACTTGACTTTTGTCCATAACCTTTATCCTCTTGGTTTCCTTCACCTCTTCCACTTTAATCACCTCAAATGAAGATTGTAGGCTACCATAATACACTAGAGAAGCTGAATTTTACTTAGAGGACTTAAATTTAGAAAGAGAATTGGAAGAAATGAAGAAATTAAATGAAATGAAAAACTTTCACTTGGCCAAGAAGGAAAAATGAGAGAAGAGGAGTTGGCTATGGATGTCTTTAAAAAATTCAAGATATTTAGGCTATTTATTGGTGGTTGATGGACCGAACCTAATCCAACCAGAGTGGTCTAACCACTTTTAGCCTAATTTCTATTTTAAGCCCATTATGTATCTAAAAATTATTTCTTTCACTTAAAAAACTTCATTTCACTCAAAATCAATTACATAATTCTTAAAATATATAATATAGAGTTCACAAAATTTTTTGGCTCAATTGAAATCCGTTTCTGATTCGATTCACTAAAACTGATCTGATTAGGTAATTTTCGGTGTTATTGTAAAATTAATTTTCTCCATCAAATAATTATAAATACTAATTTGATCCCAACTAAAATTTTCTATAATTTTTGAAGATCATTTGTTATTTTTAAAGCCTTGGTTAAATCCATAGTCAACCGATTACTATTTAAACCGAAATTATTATTTTTCTCTTACTTATTAAGTTGAATTTCTCCTAAAAATAATTTCAAAATTCTTAAAATATATTCATTAGGATTCATGAATATTTTTGGATCAATCGAAGACTATTTTTCGATTTGATCCACTTTTACCAATCCGATAGCCCAATTTTTCGTGTTGCTGAAAAGTTATTTTTTCTTTACCAAATGATTCTGCATCTCATTTAATGTAAATCTGAAAATTATAGTGAATTTTAGATGCCATTTGCTATTTTTAAAATTTTGATAAAATCTTAGTCAACCCATACACTTTTTGAACCGAAATTATGATTTTTTCCTTATTCTTGACTTTTGATGATTCGTTTGATCTAATATTCAGTCAAATTACATTCTTGAACTTTGGCTAACCTCCTCTTTCCAATGTTCCAATAATATATTTTTTTACTCCGAGAGATACTATTCACTCCGGTATCACTATTTATCATCGAAAAATATTATTTTCAACTAATCCAATATTTGGATCATTATAGTTGGGCTAGTGTTCAGGGTTCCAAGGTGTCTCACTTTTTTTTTTGCTAATGATTCCCTTTTCTTCTTTAATGCTACAAAGGAAGAGAGTTGTGCTGTTAGGAACATTCTTAATAAGTACAAGAAAGCCTCGGGTCAATCTATTAATTTTCGAAAGTCAGATATCTTTTTTAGCCCAAGTGTTAGAATTGATGATAGATTGCCTATTTGTAATATATTTGGGGTGAGCGCATCTCTTAATTTTGGAAGTTATTTAGGCCTCTCTTCTCTAATTGGGCATAGTAAAAGAGCAATCTTTGGTTTTATTAAGAATAAACTTTCACAACATATTAAAGGGTGGAGTAATAGGTTTTTATCTAGAGCAGAAAAAGAAATCATTTGTAAAACCGTGGCTCAAGCTATTCCTACTTATTGTATGAGTGTATTTTTGATTCCTATCTCTATTTGTGATGAATTGCAGAAAATGATGAACTCATTTTAGTAGGGTAAAAAGCATAATGGGGATAAAATTTTACATTGGTTGGGTTGGGAGAACATGTACAATAGTAAAGATAAGGGAGGGATAGGTTTTAACGACTTGCGTTGCTTTAATCTAGCTATACTTGCTAAACACGGGTGGAGATTTTTGTCTAATACCAATATTCTGGCTTTTAGGATCTTTAAAGCTAAATATTTTTCATCATGGATTTTTTTTTTGTTGCTAAGTTAGGATCGAATCCTAGTTTTACTTGGCAGAGCATTATGCAGGCTAAAGTTGTATTAGAGCGGGTTACCGAAAAATGGATTGGAAATGATAATTCTATTTTATTCAAGAGTGTTCATTTGATATCTAGAGATGATAATTTTTACGTGGATGAGGGTACTAATTTCATTGAGGATGGAGTGAAGGTTGGTGCCTTTATGAAAAATGGGTCTAAAAAGCAGGATGTGGGTAAGTTAATTAAGTTTTGTAGTGTGAAAGATGTCAACGATATCTTAAAAACTCCTTTACCTTTGTCCCCTAGAGAGGATAGTTTCACTTGGCATTATGACAAAAAATGTTGTTATACGGTAAAGAGTGGGTATTATGTAGCTTCCAAGTGTTTTAGGAATGTTAACCGCCACCCCTCTAATTTGTGGAAAATCATGTGGAATTTGAGTTTGCCACCTAAGGTCAAAATTTTTTATGGCGAGCTTTGAGAAATATCATCCCTCTCAGGTATAGGTTGATCCAAAAAGGTTGTGTGATTAACCCCTTTCGTTTGCTTTGTGATAATCGTGAAAATGATGTGCATATTTTTTTCAATTGCAAATTTGCTAGGGAGGTATGGAGCTGTTTTGGGCTGAATATTAAAGAGAATGTTATTTTGCTAAATGGATTTCTTTATGATTTGTTAGTTTGAAGAGATCATCTGTTTGATTCTGTGGCAGCTATGGAATGTTAGAAACATTTTGGTTTGGCATAATACTTTGATGGCCCCTTATGTTGTGGTTGGTTTGGTATTGTCTTTTTTTTTTTTTTTGAAGATTTGAAAGCAACAAAAGATATGTTTAATTATGTTTTTGTGCCAGTGAGGAATGATACTACACAAGCTTCTCCGTCAGTTTTAAATGAGGCTGTTAACTGGATTTGCAAGATTGATGCAGCTATTTTCTCTTCAGAGGGTAGAAGTAGTTATAGGGCTGTCTTCAGGGACATTAATGGGAATTTTATGAAGGCAATTTCTGGACACTGGCCTGGGCTGTTCTCTTCTCGGATTGCAGAAGTTTTGGCGCTTCGATGGGTATTCTCATAGGTTGTGAAATATCTTCCATCCTCTCGTGCTATGTTTACAGATGCTCAAGAGTTACCTATTGCCATGGATAACTCTTTAATTGATTTTTCAGACCGTGGCCTTATTATTTCTAATTGTAAGTCTCTCTTTTCTGGTTTAACTGACATCAGTTTGTCTTGGGTGAGTAGATCTAATAATTGTGAATCTCACAAGCTTGCTAGAGCTTCTCTACATTTTGATTCTTTTGTCTATTGGGAGCCTGTTCCCTCTTGTTTATCATCTTTCCATCTATAAAGGTCATTTTTTATTCAAAAAAAAAAAAATTGTGTCCACAAGTTAGTGCGGTAGTAAATTGAAACTAAATATGTGGTTTCAGTTTTGTTTTTAACTCTATAAATAACAGCTATTATCAAAATGTAAGTGAGATGGAGAGTGTAAGAAAGTGTAGAAAATTATTAATAGTTTATGCAATAAAGTTATTTTGTGTGTACTTTTATGTCCTCTTCCCTCCAACAATTTCGAGGATTAGCTTTCATAAACGGATTATATTCATTACAATTACAATTAGGAACGATTTTACATTTTTCTCGACTGCTTTAATTGATTCAAGAACTGATCAAAATTGTATCCAAGAATAATTAATACCTGCACTATTTTTTGAAAAAGCCGCTGAAAGATTGCATAGTGCAGATGGTTCTAGGTTGCAAATAAATTGTAAACTTTCAAATGCAAGTGTTCGTAATAAAGGATACTGTTTTAAAATGCATTTTATTCGAATCAAAAACTTATTACAAGGAGGGATTTTTGGGACACCATTTTTATCGATACTTTAGTTTTAAGAAAATAAATTTTCTTTGAGTTCGTTTACCCTGTTCAAGAAAAAGATATAAATGTCTTAAAAAATGTGTGTATCTCTTCCATCAATATCATTGAACAAAAGAAATTGTCAATTTAGCAGCAATACTCTTATGTTGGTAAAATTAGTGACAAAATCATTTTGTTGATGCTAATTTTTTTTCTCGCTAAATATTAGCGAGAGCCGCAACGTGTTTAACAACAAAAAAATACTTCCATTCGTGATGAAATAAATAGCATCTTTTTAATGATGATAAGTAATCTAACGTTTTTTATAAGTAACGAATTCAAATCCTTAAATAGTATATGGATAACAAATTCTGGGAGCAATATAAGACTCAATTAGTTATATTTAATTCTACTAAAAAGAATAAAAACTCGAAGCATTTCAATTGCTCAGCACTATTAATTAATTTCAAGACAAGACCACATCCTTAAAAGGTACAAGCTACGGATAGCAGGCTAAGTAACAAGACAAAGCAAACCTTAAGAAGCTACAAAGTAATTAAAGAAATAAACATAGATCTAATTAAAATGTGCAGTAACTAACAAAGAGGAATAAAAACTTGGATTAAGATCCACCACTAACGCTGCCATTGAAAATCTCTATAGTATCACCTTGACAAACATGGTGCCACCTAAAGGAACGATCATCGTCCATCACATTCTGTTTGTATATGAAAAATACCCTTCTGCTGGAAGCTGAAAATGTAGCCTCTGATGCAATTTCTGCAGCTCTTTTCTCAGCACCCAAACATTATCGGATGCTTTCACTTCCACCGGAATTTTCTTACTCCCGCACTTGGTCACCACCATCAGTTTCAGCTTCTTGTTTCCCGCACCCGACCCTGTCTGTGAAGGCTTCATGTTCACGTTAACTTCACCATTATCCAACATTTCGCTCTCCCGGAGTGCCCGATTATCCGGAAATTCTCCGGCGTGGCTGGATTGCATGTCCTGCATTGTTTCTTTTAAATGCAAAACGGTGTCGTTTGGAAGTGAGGATTGTTGGTCCTCTGAAGCAATGAGGAGCTGAATGTGAGAGTTATGGAGGATTTCACAGTATTCAATGTCACGTTCATCTTGAAGAACTTGGCCATTCAAAATTAGGGTTTGGTTTGGTATGGGAATTCCTTGGTTTTTTTGTATTTTTTCTTTGATTTCTAGGACTGTGTCGAAGTAACCCACTTCAATTGAGAATGTTTTGCTTTTTGGGGATTCAAAGAAAACATCCATTGAAAATTAGAGAGTGAGTTCTAATTGGCAGTTAAGAGTTTTATGTGTTCTTGTAACAATACCCGTAATTTTCTAACTCAATGCCTATATATAGATTTGAAAGGATAAATAAACAAACAAACAAACACACACACACACACACACATATATATATATATATATATATAAACCTTCTCAAGATAAGATCGGTAAGCAAGAGTTTCTTCTCTTTTAATTAAAAATCTCATATTCGAAGTCAAGTGAATATATAAAGTATTTTTAAATACTTTGAAAAGAGCACCTTATTTTTTGGTTCTATCCAATATGAATCTAAATTAGTTGGGCGCATATAATTTCGGTTAATATATGGTTATAAAAGATATATATATTGTAAATTGATTTCACATTTTGAATCTAGTTGTTAGATATCTTTGTTTTTATTTCTAAATATTTGTGATTTTGTGCCTTTGTATTTCATTTATTGAGATTGCGTTTTTATGATTTTAGTAAACTAAATTTTGTTGCTCAAATCACAAAAGAATCTCTTTCCATTCCAAGCTAATTTCTCAATTTGCAATGGTAATTAAATGCATGAATGTATGTGTAAATCATGTCTATTATTTTATTTGGATCAAACGAAATATTATATTTTGCAATTTTTATCAATATACGTAAGTTAATTTTAGTTTATCAAGCTTCAAGGATTATATATATATATAGAGAGCGCTTCATTTATGTCTCATTTATGATAAAATAGAAAGAACTTTATCATAATAATTTTATGTATAAAGACATTATTCTATCAAACACTTCACGTTAATTATATTGAAAATCAACTGTAAGTGTTTTTTAAATATTTATTTTGTGTATATACATATACAAATTTCACGTGCATTGTATTTAGAGATAAAGAATCTTTTGTACCAAATTTCTTATCCTATATGAAGGAATTGCCAAATAAAACGTATATTTAGAATCGTTTCACGTGATTCATATTAATAATCGACTTTCAATTGTTTTCAAAATGTCTATTTTCATCTGTATCGACGTAAGTTATCATTGTTGTCAAATCTCTTGTCTCATTAGACTTCATGACTGAATAAAAAAAAATAGAGTTAATTATAAAAAAAAATTCAACATTTCAACTATATTTCAATTCAATACCCAACGTTTAAATTATTTACTAATTTGACACTATTGTTTTAGTATTTTTCATGGCCACCATTGCGTAATCAAATTTTGGTTGCAGTGATCGCAAAATTTTTTCAACAATTCTGGACTCTTCAATTCTTTCATCATACTGTTGCATTTGATTCACAACTGATTTTACTCGAGATAAGTAATCAGTAATCGCCTCCATCTCCTTCATCCTTATTGTCTCGAACTCTCCTCTCAGCATCTAAAGTCGAACTTTTTTTACTTTATCCTTACCTCGAAGAGAAACTCAAGGAATTTCCTATGCTTGTTTAGAGGTTGTAGCTTCTGCTACCTTTTCAAACATTACTACCATGTTTGTAAGACAAGACCACATCCTTAAAAGGTACAAGCTACGGATAGCAGGCTAAGTAACAAGACAAAGCAAACCTTAAGAAGCTACAAAGTAATTAAAGACATAAACATAGATCTAATTGAAACATGCAGTAACTAACAAAGAGGAATAAGAACTTGGATTAAGATCCACCTCTAACGCTGCCATTGAAAATCTCTATAGTATCACCTTGACAAACATGGTGCCACCTGAAGGAACGATCATTGTCCATCACATTCTGTTTGTATATGAAAAAATACCCTTCTGCTGGAAGCTGAAAATGTAGCCTCTGATGCAATTTCTGCAGCTCTTTTCTCAGCGCCCCAACATTATCCGATGCTTTCACTTCCACCGGAATTTTCTTACTCCCGCACTTGGTCACCACCATCAGTTTCAGCTTCTTGTTTCCCGCACCCGACCCTGTCTGTGAAGGCTTCATGTTCACATTAACTTCACCGTTATCCACCAGTTCGCTCTCCCGTAATGCCCGATTATCCGGAAATTCTCCGCCGTGGCTGGATTGCATGTCCTGAATTGTTTCTTTTAAATGCAAAACGGTGTCGTTTGGGAGTGAGGATTGTTGGTTCTCTGAAGCAATGAGGAGCTGAATGTGAGAGTTATGGAGGATTTCACAGTACTCAATGTCACGTTCATCTTGAAGAGCTTGGCCATTGAAAATTAGGGTTTGGTTTGGTATGTGAATTCCTTGGTATTTTTGTATTTTTTGTTTGATTTCTAGGACTGTGTCGAAGTAACCCACTTCAATTGAGAATATT
This sequence comes from Excoecaria agallocha, assembly GCA_037975025.1. Lineage (NCBI taxonomy): Eukaryota > Viridiplantae > Streptophyta > Magnoliopsida > Malpighiales > Euphorbiaceae > Excoecaria > Excoecaria agallocha. The sequence goes on from CM075810.1 coordinate 5,195,093, forward strand.
TTGCTTTTTGGGGATTCAAAGAAAACATCCATTGAAAATTAGAGAGTGAGTTCTAATTGGCAGTTAAGAGTTTTATGTGTTGTTGTAACAATACCCGTAATTTTCTAACTCAACCCATATCAATGCCTATATATAGATGTGAAAGGATAAATAAATAAACAAACATATATATATATATAAACCTTCTCAAGATAAGATGGGTAAGCAAGAGGTTTTCTCTTTTAATTAAAAATCTCACATTCAAGTCATGTGAATATATAAAGCATTTTAAAATATTTTGAAAAGGGCACTTATTTTTTTTTTAGATCTATCCGATATGAATCTAAATTATTTGGGTGCATATAATTAAATGCATGAATGTTTGGGTGCATATAATTAAATGCATGAATGTATGTGTAAATCTAATTTTTTTTTTTTTTTGTAGATCTATCCGATAAAGCATTCCAAGCTAATTTCTCAATTTGCAATGGTAATTAAATGCATGAATGTATGTGTAAATCTTATATATAGAGAGATCTTAATTTATGATAAAATAGAAAGAATTTTATCAAAAAATTTTTATGTATAAAGACATTATTCTACCAGACACTTCAAGTGAATTGTATTGAAAATCGACTGTAAATGTTTTTTAAATATTTTTCGTGTGTAAATATATACAAATTTTCACGTGCATTGTATTCAGAGATAAAGAATCTGTTGTACCAAATTTCTTGTCCTATCTGAAGGAATCCCTAAAGAAAACATATTTTTAGAACCGTTTCATGTGAGTCATATTAATAATCGATTGTTTCATATGTACCGATGTAAATTGTGAAATCTCGTCTCATGACTAAATAAAAAATAGGGTTAATTATAAAAGAAATCAATATTTTACTTATATTTCAATTCAACGCCCAAAATTTAAATTATTTACTAATTTGACACTAATATTTTTGTATTTTTCAATTGAATGACTCCATTAATTTTTCTATAAAAATTAACCAAAATTTTATCTTTTATTAAAAAAATAATATTTTTAATTTTTATTTAGTTATTAATATAGCTACAGATTAATAATAAATTTTTATTGATTTTAATAATTAAAATGTGAAACTTTCTCTAAGTTTGTTACTTTTATCTAAATAAAAAAATGATTTATTTATTTTCAATAATATCAATAACTAGATGCAATTGAAAAAGAATATTTCGTTTTAATTTTAATCATGTTTGAATAAAATTACATCATTTTTAATTTTTTATAAAATTTTTATACAACCAAACAAATTAAATTAAGAAAAATAATACTGATATTTTTTTTAAAATATATTAAATGATCTAGGATTTCAGATACATAATTAAATACGAAATATTATATTCATAATAGAGAGAATGAATTACTGATGGAACTAATAATAATTTTACAAAAGCATTTCAGTTTAAATTTGAAAATAATAAAACATCAATATTTTTAGTTATAACATTATTTTTTATTCCATTTTTTATTAAAAATTTATTTTAGAAAAAGGTAAATTTTAAATGTACCCATAATGATTAATATAATATTTTAATTTTTTTTATCAAGTTTTAAATGTAATGATTATTTTAATTTGTTTTTAATTTAGTTATCTTCAATAATCAATAGAAACATTCATTAACTATTAGTAGCAAGGGCGTAGCCAGAAATTAAATTTAGTAGGATCAAAAATATATTAGCAGGGTTAATTTTTTAATTGGATCAATTGTTAATAGGATTATTTAAAAATTTTACTTGGGTCAATTTTGAAAAAAAAAAATTATTAAGGGTATTTTAAATTTTTGTAAATTGAGTGGGGTCAATTTAAAAATTTTATTGTGCTCAATTTTGAAAAATATCATATTAAAAAATATTTAGAAAAGTTTGACTTTCTACTTCATCACAATTTTTTCTTTTTATAATACTATATATTTAGATAAAAGTAGCAAATTTAAGGAAAGTGTCCAATTAAATTATTAAAATTAACACAAATTTATTATTACTATTTAGATATATTTTCTAGAAAAGTTAAAGGAATTCCTAGATTGAGAAAGTTCCAAAATGTTCTTATCTATTTTTCACAAATCTATATAATATCACTGGAAATTTGTCATCTATAGGGTTAGTTAAATGCCTATCTAATTTTTGCTTGCAAAATTAATTTTTAGATTATTTGTATCGGAAGTTATTAAATTTATATCCAAATAATTAAAAGTGACAAATATTTATCATAAAAAATATATGTACTATAACATTCTCATAAAAAGTCATTTTGGCAGAAAAATTTTTCAAACTCTATTAGAAATTTAACATGGCACGCGACCTAAGTTTTAAACTTTCGAAAATATGAGATGTAACATTATCAGGTATTTATGCAAATTTTTCTTAAACAAACAATTCATATACAATTTAATCATGGGAAAAGATTTAAAGAGAACCAATTGAAATGATTCCATATCAGTTAAATTATATGGATTTCCACTTCATTGGGCGGGTTTGGGGGGTCAACCCGACCCGAATAACCCAAAACTCGAACTTTTCTATATATCCTAACCCTACGTATCCTAGCCTACGAATAGCTCGGACCCCTACCCAAATAACTCGAACAACCCGAATTTATTTTTTTAATTTTAAAATTATTTTTTCCTTTTATTTTAAATTATTTAAAAGGGAGTTGACCCGACCGGAACTTACTCGATTATTAAAACGCTGCATTTTTGGAGGAAAATATTTGTTTTTTGGGTTAATGAGAATTTAACCAAACCCGAACAAATCCAAACTTCCTAATCCTACCCGATCCTAATAACCCTATCCGAATTCCTTATTCGGTGCGGGTTGTTCGGGTAGAATCGGATTTTGAACACCCCTAATTTCCACTGATTTTTAATAGCACGTGTCACCTTCTAAAATGCTTATAGATTAGGTGACGTGATTTCTGGTAGGTTTTTAAATTGTTTTGTCAATCGAAATGATTTTTCATCCAAAAATTATAGTATAATTTATTTTATTTTTTTTTATTACAAGAAAACTTTATTATCACTTTCTACTATCTCTTGAAGTGATTTGAAGATGTTTAAGGTGTTTTTATAGTTTGTGTTTAGGCATCATGATTATCCCTATTTCACATTTCGAGTTTAATTGTTATAGTTATTGCGTTTCATTTTTAACTAATTACTTCTATTTGCTTTATGGAATAGCTAAGTGCCAATTAAAACTTTCAATTACGTAAAGCAAATAATTAACTCTATTCACAGCGGATTTCATTTTTACGTAAAAGATTTTTCATTTTTCTCGTTTTGATTTGGACTTTTTTTTTTGTTGCGAAATTTGTATTCGAAATTGTTTCTTTCTATTGCTAAATGTGCAATAGTGACAAAGAGTGTCAAACTGATTGTATTGGTTTTCCCAATCCGCTTATCAGTTTATTAATCATGTAATATTTATCCAAGCTAATTGTTTGAGCGAAAGAATACAGTTTTGTAGGTTAGGGTAGGGGGATCGAACTAATAAGAGAGATACAAAGGGCATTTAATACATGGAAAGTGTTGATGATTCACGCTAAATAATCAGGGCAATATTAACAAGACAAACAAGAAAACCAAGAGAACACAAGAGTTTAATGAGGTTCGGCCAATTTGTCCTCGGGAGTGGTTGTTCTTTATTCCAAAGAAAAAAGATACACAAATTAGGTTACAACTTCAGTATTTATACAAAACACTCTTGGTATGAATTTACGTTATTATCCCGTACCCTACACGAGTTAACGCGCTCTCCCAAACCCACTTGAACTCTAGCCGCATTCACACACAACTTAGACAAATTGTTCCTGCTCTTCCGATCGAATTGTCTGCTTTCCCGAGCATTCAGCTCTCCCAAGCGCTATGCTTCGACTGGTTAGACTCACTCTGTCATTCCGATCGGCTTTCCCGAGTGGATAGATTCACTCTGACATCCCGAGTGAACACTTTGCTCCACTCCAGCATTTGTCTCTTGGCTAGTATATGAGCTATTCCTAACAAATCTTCACCTTGGCGAATATCAAGCCCCTTTAGAGATAAAACCATGGAATTCTCACACACTTGAGTGTGTTGGGCAACCATACTATCTAGCAACTACAAACGTTCAACAAGTCCAAGCAATGCATGAACTTATTGGTAGTAACTGGCTTTGTCAACGTATCAGCTGCATTTTCACTAGTGTGAACCTTCTGTAACTCTATGTGTAACTGGGATTCGAACCAATAGAAGCTTCAAAAAAAGCGAAATCTGGAAAATATCGAGCCTTTAAAAGTTTAGCCTGCAAGGATACTAGATTTAAAATCCAAAAAAATCCTAATAAAATTCATTCTATCCTCAGACACCCTTGTCTCTATTAAAAAGAGGATAAAGGGAGTTTGTGACTTAACCAAGCATTGTTAATTTGCAACTGCCATAGTACTTCCTAAACCAAGATAGTTGTAACTCAATATACTCATTGTGATAGGCAACCAAGGTTAAAACCATTGGTCGCCTTTAAATCATTTCCCATATGAGAGGCAACTTCCACTCCTTTCATTTTCTTCAATAACACCATAATATCACCTTTATCAACCTTATCAATAAGGACTAAATCATGACCACTACGTTTTTTGCTACTAGTCATTCCCAATACTACTTTCCCGTTTTATATTCATTACTCTATCTAGTCATTTCCAAGGTCCTTATTTCTTGCTAAAACTCTTCTCAACTACATCCCCAAGCTCTTTAACATTAATGTCTGCTACTATATCATGTACTACTGTTTCCTTACCATCCCTGTTTTTTACTAACACCATATCAACTTCCCCAACCTCAATAAAATTGTCAAGTACGATGGAAGTAGTATGCAAAATATTTCTACCCAGCATCCCTTCCAAAGAGTCATTGAAAAAAGACGGCAAATTATTATTAAAAGTAGAGGAAGCCTGACTTGAAAAATTTACAGTAGCAGTATCAAGAGCTTCTACACTTAAAGATGGAATATGTGGCCAAGCAATATTAGTTTGTTTGTCAGAATCAAAAGTAGCTAACTGATCTTTACTAGACTTGGTATTATCTATCCTAGTAGCAGACTTGGAGTTCATCTTTTTAAGGATATATTTCAGAGACTTGGTACACGAGGACTTATCCCTTGTTGCTGTGACAATCAAAATTTGCATTTTTCGAACTCACTGCATTTAACTGTGAAAGCAATTTGTCTTCTTTTTCTTTCTCAACTTGGTTACGCAACCTGAAACTGTTTTTTGGGGACGTCCTTAACCGATCACCATACTCCAAACTATTCACCTTTTCCTTGAAATCCTGAACACGATGCCCTATAAACCCATAACTATAGCAAAATACTGGTAGTCGTTCATATTTGAATTTTGCCCAAAATAACTTATCGCATAATTCCAACAAAACTCTTCTCAATTTGTTAGACATGGAAATAATAGCCCTATAAAATGAATATATGGAGCCCTATGATTGCATTTGACGACCTTAGAAAGGCTAAGGAAACAAAACCCTAAAGTTAAAAAGAAACCTTAGGGAGGAAAACCTTTACGGCAGAGGAATTTGAAAAAATTCCAAAATAATTATAATTAATATAACTTGAAAATTTAAAAAATCAATATGCTTATTATAAATAATATGAATTATATTAGTAAAAAGTTACTTTTAATTTGGGAAAAAATATAAGAGAATGAATTGTAAGAAAATTATATATCACGATATATTGCGAGAAGTAGACATAAATACCTCTCAAAGCGCAAATCGTTGAAGCGAAAGCAGAAATCGATTGTTTCACGTTACCGACAAAGCCTATCACCCAAGCGTCACAAACTACGGGATGAAAGTATAGATCCATGAACTAAAAACCCCTTAGATAAAAAGAATATGCGAGGAGACAAACCGACAGAGTTTCGGTATCTTTAACTTTCTTTTCTTCTTTCAAATGAAGAAACTAAGCCCTTATATAGGGCTCTAATTAAGGAATACTTAATTTCCTTAATAATGATGAATTAAATTGGCAGTTACAATATTAATAAGGAAATAATAAATATGGCAATTATGAAATTAATATGTAACTGTCCATATTAATGCACATATAAATGGTAGATTTTCTAATTAAGGAAAAAACTAATATGGAACTAATTTCATATAAATTATTTCCTGTTTCGGTATTATCTCTATTATATCAGGGCCAATTTATCATCTCGTGAGTCATAAGCATATCCCAAACTCCTTTATCTCCCACTCGCACATGACGAAATAATTTTCAGTCATTCTCTCCTATCATACAAGTAGATAGTTCATGTGATCGACATACGTCGAGAATACTAATGCTATACACCTGTTAGGAATATATAACATCTCGAGAAACAAGATCTTCTCACAATTGTATGTCAAACCCTATATAGTTTTCTCACATTCGTTGTTTTATCTCATGATCTCATACAAATAATTTTCGTATTCACTATTGTGTCTCTACTTATAAAGACTACAATAGGTATATCAATGAACAACAAAACTACTGAATGTGATAATCTTTCCTTTTTTTATATACCTTTCATCATAGTCTAACTCACTTTTCTAGTTAGATCCACCGGGTCAAAATTTTTCCATAATCCTTTGGAGACTAACTAAGCTAGCCATACTGAATTATACTTCAGGTATATATTAAGAGTCCTGAGAGTCGAAAAAATTAGGGTCTCACACTAGGAAAAATTTGAGATCATTCACATAAAATTCCCTTCTCTTAGTCAACTCAAACACACATGGTATGATGCATGTGTTATGATGTTCTTTTCTTTTCCTTAAAGGAACACATATCTTATCATTATTTAACACCATACAGAAGCATAAGGTTGCAATACACTGAAGCATTCAACTTTAGTTCTCCCACTTTAGAACTACTTCTGGCTTTTAAGACAGAACATGATAGTTACATTTAACTTTACACTTAATCCAATTTAGATCTCAATCCAAAGCATACAACCTCATTTATGTCTTTATTTTGTATCTTAACAAGACTCATCTTGTAATTTCTGCAAGACAGTACTTTTATTTTGAACAGATTCTTAAAATTCACTTCGTGTTCAAAAATTATCTCATCTTAGTCTTTGTCAACTCATTATCAAAACTAAGGTAAACACCCATGTAAGTAGGCTACTTCTCTCTCCGATATGCTCAATCATATAATAAATAACAGTAAATGTTCACATATAAACATTCACACTCATGTGTTGCCAAATAATGAACCTTATTATTATTCATAAATAATAATGTTAAGGGATCACATAAACAGTACAAGTCAAATCCTACGTAACCTTTGAGATCTAATGTGTCTCTCAAAACACATCTCTCAATACAGGTTTTGTTAATAGATCTGCAATCATATCCAGCGAGAAAATATACTGTAAGTTCAGTTCTCCTAGTATAACAATATCTTCAATTTATTGATACTTAATGTTGATACATCCATCAATAACTGACTGTCACCATAAACTGTCACTGGTTCCTTTAAGGCAATTAATGCCAAATAGTTTACAAATCGTTTCAACAAAAACTACCTCTTGTACTGCAGCTGAGAAAGCAACAAATTCAGCTTTTAATGTTAATGGGCTACAAAGATTTATTTCTTGCTACTCCACTAAATGGCACCATTGCCAAACAAGAATACATAACTTGAAGTGAATTTTCACTCATCCACATCACTTCCCCAATCAACATCTGAATATTCTTTCAATTACATATTATTTCATTAAAAAATAATAGAGAGATTAAGTTGCAGTACCTTTGAGATATCTAAGTATTCTTTTTACTGCTTTTCAATGTGCTTTGTCTGGGTTAGACTGATATCTATTTACTATGCCCACAACATAGCATATATCATGTCTTGTACACACTATTGTGTACATCAGACTACCCATGGCACTGGCATACTGAACTTTTCTCATATGTTCAATCATACTTTTGCAAAGAAACTAATTCTTCATAATGGGGTTATCAATGGGTTTACAATTTTACATATTAAATCGTTTAAAAACTTTGTTAATGTATGTCTCTTGAGATAATGATAACAACCTTCTCAAGCGATCTCTTGAAATCTTAACTCCAAGGATATAATCTGCTTGACCCATGCCTTTCAACTCAAAGTTATATCACAACCAATCTTTGATAAGATTTATGTACTTTATGTCATTTTCTAGTATCAGTATGTCGTCTACATACCAAGTCAAAATGACAAATTTGTCTTTAGAGCTTTTGTGATAAACACAATGATCTTCATCAATCATATTTAAATCATTTGACATGATTACTTTATGAAATCTCAAATACCATTGTCTCAAAAACTACTTTAGGCTATAGATTAATCTCATCAATCGGCAAACCTTATGTTTGCTGCCCTTTTTAATGAGAAAAGCAGTCTTTACATATATTTGATGTAGCTCTAGGTCCAAACTAGCTGTCAAGGTTAGAATTAACCTTATCGATGTAAATCTAACAATAGGTAAAAAAAGTCTTCTCAAAGTTAATTCCTTCATGTTGTATAAACTCCTTATCAACTAGCCGAGCCTTGTATCTTTGAATACTACCATCAACTTTTTGCTTTATTTTGAGAACCCACTTATTCCCAATTGGTTTGTATCTTTCAGATAGATCAACCAGTTCCTAAACATGGTTTGATCTCATGAAAGCCATTACTTCTTCTATTGCCTTAATTCATTTATCTTTTGTTGGGCATTCTTATGGGATAATTAAAAAATCGTCGACATGGAACACTTTTCCTTTTAGAGTTTTTGTAATTCCAATTTTTGATAAATATGTCTCATATATTCATCATAATTCGGAATGCTCCCACTGAAATTAAGCTTTACGCTCCCACTAAAATAAAGATCTTGAATATCCATACTCCTACTGGTGTTAGGCATACTCATCCTCCCACTGGAGAACGGATCTCGAACATCTGGACGGTTGAGAAGAGAGTCTTGACCTTCTTCTTCAATTTTTCTCCCACTCGGATAGAGAGATTCGGTTAGTTCATCTTTTTGAGTTTCATAAAAGTAAAGTCTCAACTTACTTTGCCCAACTTAGGAAACTTATTGTAATGCCCGCTCTTATTACCATTTAAAATACATATTATTTTAATAATTTACTTGCACAAAATACATTTATACAACTGGTATACATACATTTAAAGTACAAATACAAATTTAGTTCATTACATACATGTTCAAATATTTTACATTATACATTTACAACAATAATACATTAACAGAAATAGCCCTGACTCGCTTCCCTTCTAGTGGCCTGCAGATGTTGACTCTAGCAAAACACCTTCTTACACTTGAGTACCTACACGGGAAAACACCCGTGCTGAGCAATGGCTCAGTGGGGAGTAAACAGTACACTTGACTTCTTATCGAAGTCACAAATACAATCAATATAACATGATAATGCAGATAACATAATAGCATTTCACTCTTATTCAATACATGCATTAACCACACTCAATAGCAATTATACACTCACTAACAATCGCAATACAGTTTTTTTTTTTACTCTTCAATATTCACTGCAAAACACTAACATTATCATAAAACACTAACACTAACAAAGGATCATGTAACACTTAAATTATTTGTCATTTATCACTATTTGATATTCAGATCACTTCCATTGCCTGAATTCTCATAAATGGTGAATACGGGTACAAACACTAGAGACATAAAAGTCTCGGTTCACTAGATACCAAAAGGTATCAAACACTACACTAGTCACACTTTGGTGACATCACTAGCAGCTGCAATCACTATTCCCTTTATAGGCATGCCTATCTATCCACTACTATGTGAAATTCAGGCTTACAATTAGTCTTTAATCACTCAAAGTTATCACACTTAATACCACTAGGTTCTTATAAATAACACATCAATTAAAGCATGTAACAAAATCACTAAACAATAACTTATTCATTTAAACTTCAAATACACTTAACATTAACATCAATATAAGTATTAATTGTCATGCAATTAGTAACATTATACTTACCATTTATCATGTTCACTCTCATTCATTATATGTACATTTTATTGCACACTTTTATAAACATAACACTAACACATTCAATAGATTATGCAATCATTTTACTCTACCAAGTCACTCAGATTTATGTTCATTTATATTCATTTCTTATACAAATTCTTATGCATTAAGACTTAGTATATGCTTAACTCTACTTCATTAATTCACTATGCTTTACACTTATTTCATATAATTTCTTACTCTTATCTTGACACTTAAAACACTCTAAAAGCATTCAGGAAGGCTTAGACATGTTTCAATAACAATTTGAGACTTTAAAATCAAGTTCAAGAAAAACAGGATAGGGTCACGGTTACTACCAAATTCATGGTAACCGTGACCTATTTGCACTCTCGGGTCTGGACTACGTCAAACTACCTCACGGTCATTACCGGAGAAGTAATAACCATGTTATACACTTTTTAAAGGGGTCACGGTTACTATGAAATGCTTAGTAACCGTGAGGTAGGTCATCTATAGGTTCTGGACTGAAAATGGGGTACCTCACGGTTACTATGAAGATCCTAGTAACCGTGAGGCTCAAATCGCTCAAAGACAGATTTTCTGTCTCGACTTGTAAGCCAATTTTGACCAAGAAAACATCATTTTCAGGAAAAGTTTTCTTCTACAAAGTTGTTCCACTATGTCTCTAGTTTTCAAAAACTCAAAAATCACTCAAATCAGACTTCTAATTCTCACGTTATTCACTAAAAACCGAAGACTGCTCACTTGGGACGGACAGCAGGGGTCTGTCCACTTCAAGCTCCTTTTCGGGTACTCTAGAGACAGATTTAGGTCCTGGTTTCTTCTACAAAGTTGTAGATATATGTCTTAACGTTTATTTCCAACCGGAATCACATCAATCAGACTTCTATAGTGGGAGTTATTCCATTTTTTCTAAGACTGGTTCATGTGAACCAAAAACAGATTTTCATTTCAACTCTTTCTAAGGCACAAGTCAACTTTGTCATGCACTATACATTCAATTATTCACTCAAACATTAACTATAGATCATCTAGAGCACATATATCAATTTATTTCAACTACAAATACATAAAACAATAACATAACTCCCATACCTCTCTTAAGCTTTAACTTTTTTTCTTTCTTCCTTCTTATCTTCTCTTCTTTACTCTTGCTCTTCATCTCTACCATTTATAGCTTTTCTCTACTTTGATGATCCACTCAAGCTTGAGAAATGAAGAAGAAAACCAAGGAAGATGAACAAAACTTTATGTTTTGTTTTTGTGGCCAAATATGGCCGGCCAACACACACACACACACACCCACTTCTTTTTCTTTTAACTTATCATTTAACCTTTCTAGAAATCCTAATGTCAAGTCTCCATTGGCTGCTAACAAAAATCTTGGAAAAATTCACTTTAATCCCTCTTTAAACTTATATTTCTTAATTTTGTCTCTCATCTTTCTTTATTTCTATTCTTGCCACATTTCTTTTACTTTAACTTTTCAATTAAGTCCCTACATTTCAATTTTCTTTTAATTAATCACAGAATCAATATTTGTCTTATGCGAAATGACCATCTACCCCTCTTAGGGTACCATTAGGGGTATTACACTTATTTTTCAAAAATATGATGTCTCATGATTCAGATTTTGTTGCCGAGTCATTTGCTTGTTCACCCATAAACATGTATCCTTTTGATACATCAGAATATCACACAAAAATAATCTTTTAACCTCATGGTCTGCATTTACCAAATTTATTTGAGGTATTATGGATATAAGTAACACAACCCTAAGGTCATTAATGTCTCAGGTCAAATTACTGACCAGTCCACAACTCATAAAAAGTGGAAGCAACAAACTTGGAGGGCGCACAGTTTATAACATCATTTTGTTATGGAGTTCGAGGAATAGAAAACTGATGTCCACTCCCTTTTTCATCAAATAAAACTTTAAATTTATCATAAAGATATAATCAACCACGATCAGTTTTTAAAGCTTTAATTTTCTTATCTAATTGATTTTTAACGAGACTTATAAAAGTTTTAAAGCAACTAAATGCTTCAGACTTATAAGAAATCAAATGGACATGACCATACCTAATATAGTAATCTATATTAGTGATGAATAATAATAGGCCCATGCCTTACTGTAAAATTCATTAAATCAAAGACATCTGAATGGATCAATTGCAATGGAGTTTTGGTTCCAATTCCTTTTTTCTGAACGGTTTCCTCACTAGTTTTCTTTTCGGACAATGCTCATAGGTAGGTAATTCAAGCTTATTCAAATCACCTATCGATCCTACTTTGGCTAACTGACTCATTCAATTTTGGCTAATGTGGTATTATCTAGCATGCTATAATTTCACATTATGCTCATAACAATGTGAAATAGAAGAAGAAATTAATAAAAAACTAGTAGTATTTTAATAATCAGGATCAATATCCATGATAATGAAAATGTTTAAAACATAATCAGAACCACATTAAGCATCATCTAAACATAAGCGTGCGTTGTTATCCTTAAAATGTAAATGAAACCTAGCTTCATTAAAGCAAAAATGGAAACTAACCAAACAAAAGAATCTTGATCCTTTTGTCACAAGGTTTACTTCTGGATCTATCACCCATAAAGGATGAAATTTAGTAAAAAGACGTGACTAGATACACAGATATCACTCATTCATGAGTCAAGATAGTGTACCTATTGGAACACATTAAAGTCTCTTACACAGTGATCCTTTTATTGGCAATTTAAGAAATATTTCACTCTTGAAATATTTATCCTTTTATTACCTTTGGACCTTATGTGATTCTATTTTATCTTTTGTCTTTTAGGCTCTCGTGCCTTTCCTTTACCCTTACCACTAAAGCTTCTATTATTGTTCTGGTCAGAACTTATTCTACTAGAACAGAACTGTGCCACATGCACTATGACATTGATCTTAATCACAGCCATACAAATCTTTTCAAGCTCAAAATGACAAACGACATTCCTAAATGTCTTAATCTTATCCATATGAGTTAGTTGCATCTTCATATGCTTCCAACTTTAGGGTAAAGAATGGATAATAACTCGAACCTATTGCTCATTGATCATTTTATGATCAGATTCACTAATATTACATATCATCTTATCCATCTCTTAGATGTTCCTGCATTATATGATCAGACTCTTCTGATTAGTATCAAAATTTGATCACTAATGATCGAAACTAAGTCAGAAACGTATCCCCAAATTTTTTTGCAAAGCGATCGATCCATAAATCCATTGCATTTTGACACTTATGAAATTTGCTTAGCAATATCATCATCCATCTGCACTTAGCAATATGGTACGAGTAGTGGAACATCTTTTTTCCATGCCACATAGGCATCTCGGTCCTACTTATTCTAGACTATGGTGCCATGCTTAGATTCAATCATAATCAAACTTAAGGTTTCTAAAACCTCTCGCTCTTCAAGTACATATTGGATGTACATATTTCATTTGGATCCTTTGATCACTAATAGAGTAATTGTTGCACAATATTAAAGAGATCAAGCAATACATGCTATTTACTATGCATCTGAAAAATTAACCTAATAAAGCTGTCTATTAGGCCCAAATTTGAAAATGTTACTTAAAGTTTTCAATTATATTCTAAGTGCTAATGTCTAACCTTATCGGTTAAAATTTTATGCATAGTAAATTCGATTGTTGGGCATTAAATTCTTAAACTTAATTCAGGATATTATATATAAGATAATCTAAGTCTTAACTCAATTACCATGCAATCATTTTACATATAAAATATTGCTAAGCAATTAACAATAAAATAAACACATTCATAATAAATGTTAAATGCCAATATAATATTCAAAAGATAAATAAACTCATTTATTTAATCAATTATTAGATATCCAATAATCTCAAAAGAGGAAATATTTAAAATAAGATAAAAATACACTTGTCTTTAATCTAGTAATAGGAAACATAAATCCTAACCATAAATTCATTAACCATTAATAACTTGACACTCATGTCAATAACTCAAGGAACCTAGAATGTGACACAACTAGTCTCGTTACTGGAAATAATTTCTCGATCCTTTCAAACAAATCGAGAGGTGTGCCATAAAATCGATGATGAAGCCATGGACGATACACACAACGTCTGCTTCTGAGCACCATCTCAGATTTAATGTTGCTTCTCAACACTCATCTTTTGGTCACTAAATACAAAAACTGGATAATGGTTTTCTTATAAATTCCATTTTCCTTGATCTAGGCATCAACCAACCAGTTTCTCATATCTGGATGACAATCAAAAGAGTCTTTCATCACCTTAAACAAGGTCCTGTCAACACCTCCTCGGTCCAAGCCATCAGCCCAAATGCATTCTTGTATCTTTTCATACATACACAGAATATGATGCACTATTGCATCAATGTCATCAGCTCGAACCTTCTTGTGCATCCTCATTTTGCAAACCATTTGCACTATTTGATTAAATTTCTACAATTTCTTGAGAAATTTGTGAACATCTAGGAGTCCTTATCTTCACCATTTCTGTCACACATAATAGAAAATTAAATAGTAAGTACACTCATGCACAAACATTTATGATTGAAACTCATTTCAATCCAAAAGATAAAGATAAAATGTTACTCACAACAAAATATAAATAGTCAATACACTCATGTACAAACACACATATGATTAAAACTCATTTCAATCAATAAATAAAGCGATATCCACAAAATATAATTTTCAAACAAATTTGAAAATTTAAGAAAGCAGGAAAAATAAATTTCTCAATTTTTATCAATTTTAAAATAATTTTTATAGGAATAAAATTCAAAAAATATTTTCTGGTCCTCAAAAATTTAAAAAAATGACCATAAAATCAGAAAAATTAAGAAAATTAGATTAAAAAAATTTGAGTTGATTTGGAGGTCGGAGGAGGATGCACGCGCCGACGCCGGGTGGACCTTATGCGCCACACGCGCGATAGACGTACCACGCGCCAACTAAGGCACTCTGCCACGTGGCGCATCCTGACTGGGCCATATGGCACTGACTGGCATGACCCCACTGCCACATGGCAGTTACTGACTGGACCACGTGGATCCTATGCGGCACCAACTGGACTGACAAAATTGACACGTGGCATGACCACAGTCTACCACGTGTCAGCCAGTCATTGGCCCACGTGTCGAAACATGGCATGACTCAATAAGCCACGTGTCATCATCAACAAGCCACGTGTCAGCACCGCATGTTGCCACGTGGCAGGACCACATGCCACGTGTCATCATGTGGTTGATCCACGTGGTGCCACGTGGCATCATGTGAACCCCATTGACACATCAGCTGATACGTGGCACTTCATCATAAGGCCATGTGATAGAAATTGAGTTCGAATCCTGAAAATGCAGCTACGTTAAATACTCGGTGATAGAAATTTACGGCCTTTGTTGTCCTTTCCGATTCAAGTGGAGATTAGTCTGAGTGTGATATGATTTAAATGTGCTTTCCATTTGTATGGATCCGTTTAAAATATCTCATTATGTGATAAAAAAAATCTATTGTGACAAAATACTTATAAATTAAAAAAAAATAATTTGATAGATATGTTATCTTCAATAATAAACAAAAGTGAGTAAAATGGAACGACAGTCGCAAGTACCGGCGTGGGACCGACATTGTGAATTAGCTAGTTGCACAACAAAGTTAGTTGTTACACTCAGGAAAAAAAAAAACAATCAAGTTAAGATTTGTTTATATTCACAACGTAGAGTTGTAAGAGAAGGCATTGGTCTTCGTATTTGGTTTAATTTATCTAAAGAACTTGAACGTTCCCGCCACGTATACCGACCTATTTTTGTTTCCCCGAAGCGGCGGCATGATACTAATATACTCATCATTTAGCGACAATTACATTGTCCATCGCAAATCCTTACTTTAATCGACAAATATAAATATATATATACACACACTTCTTTTTACTTTTCATAATTATAAGTTAACAGCATTTATATTGAATATTCTTTCATTATGTTAATATTATTTTATTTCCTGGAATATAATAGAAGGGAAGTTTTTATCGCATTGATCAAGTAATTCAACCGTTGTTGTTGAATTAAAAACTATATTTGAAATTGGCTAAAGATAGTCTATGATTTTATAGTAAAACTAGCTAGGTACCAAATTAGAAAGAGGCTTAATACCTTAAATCCTTCCGAAATTGTATTGAATTTCATATTTCATAGCTAAATTTTTAAACTTTTTAAATCACCATCTTAACATCAATTAACAGTAATAAAAAAGCACCTGGAAAGCAAAAGCTAAGAAATATGTCATTGTGTGATAAACATGCATTGCTAATATGGAAATGAACCAATACATGGTTGACATGTGGCACTATTAAATTTAAACAACGAAGTCAATTTTACCCAACCCATAACAAGATTTTTCCCAATTCCTTTGTAACCTCTGAAAAAATAGCAAATGCAGATGCAACTATAAGAGAAGATTGATCTTAATTAATTTCTTTAACTTTTTAACTAATTATTCAACATTAACTTAGCAATGAATGAGTGTGGCAAAGTGGCGATTTCACCATGGTAGACAAATGGTAGCAGATCCTAAGCCAAGGTATATATGTTGATGGGAAAGATGGTGGTTTTTCGACAAGACATTGATTGTGTAACTGTAATTTATTTTGACAAAATAAGTAAAGAGTTAAGGTATGATAAAGTATATGGTTATGCATGTGAAGTTAATAAAAATGGGTATTGATTATTGATTAAAAAAGGTGTGGATTTAACAAAGTTATTAGACAAGGTAAAAGATGGGGATGAGGTTAATGTTCACATTGTACACATTAGTGCAGAGGCACATGTGAGTGATTATTTAAATGACAAAGAAAACGGGCAGGAAAATGTGGTCCCCAACTTGGCTAGTGGGGTAAGCATGTTTAGACCAAAGTCTTCAAGTAGAAAGGGGAAAGAAAAGGTGTAGCACTCTTAATGGAACAATCCTTTCCGATATAGAACTAAGCAATTTGCCGAATTTTTTTTTTCAACATCGTTTACTTAAATCCTGTAATCAACGATTGCCAAACTAATTCCATTTCAAACCATACATCTAACTTGTCAACTTATAGCAGTCCAAATTTACTATTCATTTATTCATAATTGGGCAGCTCAACGACTACCTACTAACTAACCTCCTGAAAATTTAAACAAAAACCCAGCCTCCAAGAGGCACAATAAACTATCACATATAGCATATACATATCATGCAATCATTCGCATACCAATCATAATCATTTACTGACATGATAATAATTATTATTACAAAATAACAATGATTCAAATATAGTCAAATATGACTACTATTAGATGAGTATATACATGCCAAAATACCTAAAAATACAAAAAAAAAATTTTTCAGCTTCACTGCGCTATGTACTATGCTCCAGCTCCTCTTCAGAACCTGCACGCAGTAAAAACTACGTGCTAAGCACTAAATATGCTCAATGATGACTACCAATCCTAGAATTTCCAATCAAACATAATTACGTAATTTATACAAATTATGCAGACATCTCACAAGATTCTTTTTGATCCTTTGATAATAATCTCTGTTCATTACCAACATTTTTGACAGGCTTTTTACTGTGGCTCTAAACATTTCAATTTACTTCAAAGCGCTTTCTTTTGTAATTTCAATTGCAAAATTTACATTTCTTTTCTTACTTTTACTATTGCTTTTACTTGACCTAACTTTGACTTTTTCTACTCAATTTCTTATTTAATCAGTTCAATACGAATATTAGTTCTTTGACGATTTATATTATTAATTGCCACTGTAATGGCAAATTTCCAATTCAATACTTAATTTCTTCCTTAGTCACAAATTACCCTTTGAATAGAAAAACTACAAGTTTGCTATTTATTCATTTATTTCACTTTGACCTTTTGAATTATTTATCAAAAAGATAATTATTAATACCTTTAATATTTAATGCCATTAATATTATTACTTAGCAACTTTATAATTAAGTATTTGTTTCTTTATTTTACTACCAAAGGTACTTTTTAATTTACTTATTACAAAAATCATCATTTTTACTTGTTAATTGCAAAATAGTCATTTTTTGACCTTTAATTACAATTTTAACTTTATTTTAAAAAATTTTATTTTCAAAGTAATAATTGGTATACAATATACCAATTGATCCTTGTTATAACTTTTTCATGTAAAATTTCATTTTAGTCTTTTTTTTACGTAATTACTAATTTATCCTTAATAAGCTTATTTTTAGTCTTTAAGCTAACATTTGATGTACTTTATATCAATTTACACTTGTTTTATCATTTTTATGGAAAATTATATTTTAGTCCCTATTGGTCATCAAATTTCATTTTTTAAATAGTTTAGCTATCAAATAACTAGTTTACCCTTTTATAAGCATTTCTTAATAAATTTTCTCATTGTCTACACTTTTTGGAATAATTATTATTTTATCCCTAAACTTATATTTTCTTTCACTTTAGTCCCTTTCATTTTTAATGATTACTTTTCATTATCCTTTCATATTTTTAGCATTATACTTTCTTTATGCCCCTAGTATAAACCCGGCATAAATACTCAGATCGGATACACAGAACACGGACCCTAATGGACCCACTAAAAGAGAAATAACTCCTAAGGAACCATTTCTCACATAATAGAATCAGATACATATACATTTTCACTTATACACTAAAGCTATGGAGATCAGTGGTCCTACCCATAGCAAAGCAAGTAGCCATAACTTGCACTGCAATACAGATGTCTCTATGACCAGTCACTTATATCCTGAGCTAGTTTTTACTGTCTGACTATTCGTAAGGGCACAATAATCATTTACTTTTAGAATATTTTTCAAACTTTCAAAAATTTTAATTTCTTTCTTTTTCTTAAAATAGTATATTTTTGTCAATCACACTCTTTTTAGTACTTTTGACTGTTTAGTCATTTTTTCAATTACTTTTTCTTTTCCGTCACTTTTTGTGAATTATTCTACAATAATTTTCTATGAACACTCAATATTTTTCAGACTTTTATCTTTTCCCATTACTTTCTTTCGAAACAGTATTTTTTGTCATTTAATTTCTTTTCAGTATCTTTTTAACTTTTAATTATTTTTTTACTTTTTATTTCGAATTTACAACAGTTCGGAATACAAAATACTTTTATACAAATCATGAATTATTTTATAATAATTCACCATTTTATTTTTAAATTATTCATTATTTTTTAATAATGCAATACAATCATTTTACTATACTTTTTATTTTCTTGAAATTCATCAATTAACTTTTTCATTTTCTTTATATGGGGCATAAATTAATTTACGTTAATTTATCAACTTTTACTTGTTTATTGAATTATTTCTCAATAATTCAATATTTTCAATTAAGCATGTTCAATATTTATTCTAAAAAATATTCTCATAAATTATATAAATTCTATAAAAATTTATGTAAACACTATTCTTTAATTATTATCATTTTTACTCATTTTATGAATTATTCCACTATAATTCATCATTTACATTATATACATATACTTACACTTAACTCAAAAATTTCTGAATAAATTCCATAATTTTTTTTAATTCATGGACATATATTTCATATCTAACGTTATTCTATGACTTAATTTCATCAGATTACTTAGTATATATATATTCTTTCTCTTTAATAATGAATTTTGAACCTTAAGGAATTTCTCCTTAAAAATTTATTTCAATTTAATTAAGCTTAATTAAGGTTCAATTGCATATATTAAGGGTAATTTCAATATATATACATTTTTTCAATTTTTTCCTTGCTTACATATTCAATAAATATTTCAAAAATATTCACATAATTTCTATAAATTTCACAAAAATTTATAGATGCATTATTTGATATTTTCCATCAAATTGGGGCTTAAATTCATTAAAAGACTTAATATCTAATTTTTTTCTCCATAATGAATTTCGGCCACCATAACAAAATTACTTTACAAACTTTCTTAATTTCAATTAAGCATTCAAATATGCTTAACTAAAGTCCAATTACACTATCAATCTCAAATTAATTAATTACACTAAATTTTTTCTTAATAAACCATAAGAAAAATCATGAAATTAAATGGAAAATACTAAGATTTAGTAGTCACTAACCTCATTCTTGTATTTATCCTTTCACAAACTTCATTTTTCTAGCCTTGAACCCATGAAGATTAATTTTCTTCAAAATTACCTTTCATGGCCGAATTCCTCACCCACAAAAACACCAAGATAAACACAAATCTAGCTCAAAATAACCAACACCTAAATCTAGTTATAGGTGCCCTGAAACCAAATTAAAAATCAAGAATTCACTTGCCTAAAATTGACTCCCAAGCCTTTAACCCTGATTTTCCTCAACTTTTTTCCCTTCAATTTCTGGTTTGATATTAGATCCAGCAACTAGAGAAGCTGGAGAACATTTCTTATGTTTGGATCAAGAGAAAAGAATGAAGAAAGGATGAAGAATTTTTAGAGAAAAGAAGAAGAAATGGAGTTCGGCCATAAGAAGAAGAAGCTGCTAGAAAATTATGAAATCTCTCACGCTGTCCACTGTTCATCACTCCCTTTTATAGTGTTCTTAAGTGGGCTTGGGTTTTGGGCTTGATTTATTAAATTAAAGCCCATTAATTACCTAATAATGATTCTAATTGATTTATTCCATTTCCCAACTTTAAATCACTTCAAAAATAATTTCATAATTCTTATCACATCAAAAATAGGCTACACATAAATTTTTAGCTTAATCAGAATTCATTTTCAATCTGGTTCGATCAAATCGGTCCGATCCAAAAATATCGTTATTACAGAAAAATTTATTTTTTGCAACCAAAATAATCTATATATTATTTTAGTCTTAACTACAATTTTTGATAATTTTTTAAGTTCGTTTGCTATTTTTAAAAATTTATTCAAAGTTGAGTCAATTTCCTTATAATAGAAATTGACTCACTATCTTTTTCATATTTTTAATTTTTAGAGGTTCATTTGATCTCGGTTTCACTTCAAATTTCAATCTCGGACTCACCATGACCAATATCTTCTGATGGTCCAATAAAATATTTTTTTTCACTTTTGAGTGTACTTTTAAGTTCGAAAAATACTATTCATTATCGAAAAATACTATTCACGATTAACCCGATATTGAGGCCGCTACAAAAGGCATGTGATAGGTTTTTATTGGCAAATCTGGGAGAGGAAATAAAAATTAAAAAAGGAGTTAAAGGTGAGATTGCAAGGGAAGAAGTAGAGGATAGGGTTAGCAGTATTGTCAATAACTTAAATGCAGAGCTTGAGTTAGATGAAGATTTAGCTTTAGATGAGGATTTAGATTGTGAAGAAGGTGATGAAGTAGAATTGGAAAGCAGTGGGAGTGAAGAGTGTTTATTTGATGAGGATGAAGACTTTGTCCAGGATAGTGACAATCATGAAGAGTTAAGAGAGGCTAGGGAAGAGTCGACGAGTCATAAATTTAATAAAAAAAGAGATGTGTTAGGAGATATGACAATGTACCTTTAGGAGAAGCTGGAGTAGATCTAGGTTTTGATAATGCTAGGGTGAATCAAACATGAAGAACAATTAGGTGGAGATGAATAATTTTTTGATAGCGATGATATAAAATCTAAATGCAATGAAGAGAAAGGAGAAGGATCCAATGACAATGAACCAGTTTTGGCATCAAGAAAAGAGAAAGGAAGGGTACATTTTGACCAAACAGCTTTTGTTACACTATTTAAAGTTGGTATAATATCTAAAATTATGTACCAATTCAGGGAGACAGTTAGAAACTATGTTGTACATAAGGACGTAGATGTGAAGTTTTACATCAATGATAGGACAAGAATGAGGGTTGTCTATAAAGAAAGTTGTGATTAGGTTATACATGCCTTTGTAGATAAAAAGGAGTAATGATTTCATTATTAAAACCTATTGGCCTTTTCACAGATTTTATAGGTCAAATAGGAAGAAACATTGTAACACAACATTCCTTAGAAGAAGATATAATAAGGAAAGGATTTTGACACCTTTATACCCTCTAGAAGGAATATAAGAGCGATACGAGTCTTAACAAATTCATCCTGCTAAAATTTATCTTTTAATTATAAGTTCTATAAGTCTTTTAGTTATGCCTTTTAACACTTTATGTTAACTTGTTCAAATGCATACAATTCCCATTTTGCAACATATACAAACACATACATTAACTCATGATGCTTATAAAATATTTACATTACTTGTTCATTACATATATTACATATCATTTACATTATACAATACCAAAAAAAATGACCATATACCAAAAGTAGTCTTCAAGCTTTACCCCTAGTGGCCTGTAGATATTGACTTGAAAATCGGTACTTCTACTTTACACTTGTGTACCTATATAGGAAGAATAATCGTGCTGAACAATGGCTCAGTAAAGAGTAAAATAATACAATTGACGAAGTCTCAAACACAAATAATATAATATGCTAAAGAATATTACATAATAGCATGCCTTATCATGTCACAATACACATACATTCATAGTAATAGTCCCATGCATTAAGTAACATCTCAATACCATTTATCAGTCACACTAACAATACCAATAAAAGATACTAGCATTACAATGAGACACAAAGGCATTTACATTATTAATCAGTTATCATTATTCATCAATTAAATCACTTTCATCGCCTGAATTCCCATTGATGGTGGATAACGGGAACAAATACTGGATAGTAGTGAGAAGTATCAAACACTAAAGACATATTAGTCTCGAGTCATTGGATACCAATAGATATCGAAATACTAGCAACTACATTCACTATCCCTTATAGGCATGCCTATCTATCCACTACCATGTGAAATTCAAGCTTATAATAAATCTTTGGCCACTCAAGAATATCACATTTAATGAATTTAGGATCATAGAGTTAATACACATAATAAAGCATGTATAGGATCATTAAACAATTCACAATCAATTACACTTAAGATACACTTCAACATGGTTATAATTTAGCATGTAACATGTAACACTATGTGTAGACATCATGATCCGAGATAGCTTAGATCAGGATTGCCTGATGATGAGAATATAATGTATTATTGATAGTAGTTTAAGATCCCAAGACTCCGATAGTGAATTTCTCATTCTTTCTCAAAGATTTTCATGAATTTTCAAGAATTTGCAAAATGTTCTCATGTGTTTTAGCAAAATGTGCATAAAAACCTTAATTTTGGCTTTCAGTGGTGAAAGAAGATCATCTGTTATCTGAGGGGTGTATGCCTGTGAGTCCCTCTCTCTAGAGTGATCCATCTAGAACATATATTTGGAAATTTAGGATTTAGTGATGAGGGATGGTTGCCCCTCATTGAGGGACGTCTGTCCCTCACTTGAAACCTATATTTTCCCATATTTTTTAGATTTTGAAAAAGGTAATTTTTGATTAGGGAGATTTACTCTGAATTTAGAGGATTTGATCTCCAAATTTAGAGATGTTTTAGGGAAAATTCAATAAAAATTCCTCCTTAGATATAAAATCTCAATTTTAGAATTTTCAAAAGAAGAGGGAATAATTTTTCTTGAGAAGCTACCATTAGAGAAGAAGAATTAGTTTCTTTCTTTCTCTAAACTTTGTGCTCTAGCAAATCTTTGCCAAACACACACATACACAAACGAATTTTAGATTTATTTTGAGAATAACAAGCACGATTCGAAGTAGAGATATGGACTGCAAAATTTAAAAAGTCATAATATCTCCTAAAAGTAATATTCTAGGCTCTTCTCCTACTTTCTCTCTCTAGAATTCAATTGGCATGATCATTGGATTCTTTAATGCATGTTGACATATTCTAATTGCTACATTTTTACTAGTATGCATGCTTATTAATATATGATGTGTTGCTGGACTATAAAATATGTTAAAGGTATGACAAAGGCACATTCTAAACTTTTGATTCTCCCATTATTGCATATGTTAACCTTTAATTTTGCTCTTTGAATTTTGTAGATATATGCCTCTTTATGTATTTAGGTATGATTCATTGTTATAAGTTGTTTCTGGCATGTTTTGGATCATATAAATGCATATTTAAGGCTAGGAATTCATGTGGTGTGATTTTTTTGCATTTTTGCTTTGATTTTGCATTTTCTAGTTTTATCTAGAGGTGATGGATGGGAGGATAGCTTGACTGATGGTCGTCTATCATTTAACAAATAGGGCATCCCCAAGCCCATCTCTCTATCCCATCCCTCGCTCTTTCCTGGCTATCCCTCACCTATTATGGCCATCCCTAAATGTATTTTGAGACATTTTTTACACATATCTCATGCTTATATGTATTTTTATCTCATTTATTTATTTCTTATAATATTTATGCATTATTTGATGTGATTTTGTGTCTGTATGATGTATTTTGTATCCAAAACTCTTCTGTTTGTATTAATAAACTTGTGATTATTTTTATTATGGATACTAACTTATTTGTTTTTGTGTACTTTTTGAGTAATTGATAGCTTTATGGCTTTTGAAGGGTTTGTGATTTTTTTACATGGGAGGTCGTGCTCCCCAGTTTATCAATACCTTGACTCCCTAGTCATTTCAATTATCTTATTTTATTTCATTTACTCATCATTATTTTGTTTATTTATTTAATTTTTTGCCATTATTTGATATTTTTACTTTTGATGTATTATTTTTTGGGATTGTAATAGCTAGTAAAAAAGGATTTTTGTGCACAATAAAATGAAAAGTTATTAAAATGGTTCCTATTAAATCAATTGGGTTTTACTCTAAAATATAGACCAATGTCCTATTTTTATCCCAAATTCACATAAAATAAATTTATGATTTTTGTAAATATGCATGAGGAAGCTAATACTTCCAAACCTAACCAATATCCCGATTTATGTATGTATATTAATTTGTGCTTTGTTATTGTGGGTCGATTTGCCTCTGTAATAATTTTAAGTAGGACTTTATCTTGATTTCATTTATTTTATTATTTCTTATTTGATTGCGATGATTATTTTAATTTCATCACTTGCATGGTGTGAAAAAGGAGAAAGGATTAATTTTAAAAACTGATTATAAAACAACACCTAACCAAGATTTCTAATAAGAGTGATGTCTCAAACACCAATCTTTATTTAGTTATCAAACAATCGATATTATTGTTCCGATGTTCTATCGGATGGCGACTCTATAATACCTACTTTTTTGGGCCCATTAGCAAATGCCTTTATGGGTTGATTACTTGCCATAAATTAGACTGGATCCCTCTTTATGGTGAAGTACCCAATTCGTGATTAAAAATAAGACTCCTCCAGTCTCAAAACTTAAAAGTGGGCCTCTAAGAACCTAACTGAAAATGAGCGTTGTCTCTAGCATGCATCATAGTGGCAACTCCACTGGGGACTAAAGAGATTTTGCTTTAAAAAATTCTTTATTAAGTTCTTTACAATTGGGTTTTGTTATTAATCTTATCTCCCTTCTAAATTGCATCTCTTTTATACATCTTAGAGCCTTAGAATTAAGTTAGGCATCCCTTTTCAACCCCGGTACTATCCTGAAGGATGCCATACATTCACTCAAAATAGAGGTGTCAGGAAGACCCACTAGCCTAAGTCCAGTATCAAATGGTGATCCATCAGTCGTTATGCTCGGGTTGAGATAGACTTATTGGTAGGGACCATATTTAGGTAGCCCTAAAGTTTCATCACCCTTGATTCAAGCCCATGTATTGACAATATCAACTTTCCCTAGGTTGTATAACCATAATAATCTTTTACTTGTTATATGGACCTTTATATATCAATCGAACACAAACAAATTAGGAGGATACGAGTCAAAGGCTACCATACCTCGACAAGCCCAACCTAATTTGTATGAGTTAGTCAAAATACAGAATGGTCAAAATCCATATGCTTACGTTTTTAATTAAAGAGGTTATTTCGTTGATTTTTTGCTGTGCACCATACGCGTCCATTGGGTACATTGTTGACCCATGGGTAAACCCACCTAAGAAAAAGGCTGCCCAACCTAATTTGTATGAGTTAGTTAAAATACAGAATGGTCAAAATCCATATGCCTACATTTTTAATTAGAGAGGTTATGCTATCAATTTTTTTATTGTGCACCATACGCGTCCATTGGGTACCTTATTGACCCATGGGTAAACCCACCTAAGAAAAAGATTGCATGACCTCCTACATAAGAGTAATAAGGTTGGAAGGCTATTGTTATGCTTATGTGTGATTGTGATTAATTCTTAACCAAACCATGCATTGCATTCATACATCATGTTTCTACTATGTTCATGAATCATGCCTTATGCATCATTCCTAACGTTTGACTTTTTTAACCATTATAAACTCATCTAGATGGTCAAAAAGGTTACATGGGTGCCTAGTTAGAAAGTCCATATCCAGATTGCCAAAACCAGATTTAGGTTCAGAGGTTAGCTTTGAGTGGGGTTTAAGCCAGTTATTAGAAAATAGTCAAGAAATCAATTTAGGTATGGAGAACAAAAGAGTGAATAAGATTGAAAAGGGAAATAAGATTGGGAGAGTGGCTGATGACATCACTGTTAGGTTTTTATTCTTGAGATAAAGATTGAATGTCACTCATTTCGGGCCTTAGACAGTGAAAGGCGACTTAGATCGGAGATTGGATAGACATCTGCAGGAGTTTGAGGAAATGATGTTAGGTATGATTAGTGGGATGGTAGCTTCTGTAGCACCTAACACTAGAACTCAGCTTGTAGCGCTCGTTTATAAGATAGTAGAGCTAATGCATGTTGGAAATGCTACTGTACTTTGAAACCTACCTAGAAAAAATGAGATATGACTTTGAGGATGATTTTATAGAAGAGGAAGATGACAAATATATCCCCCCTAGTGATGAACATGAAAATTAGAGGTTGTTGTCAACTGGTGGAGTGAAAATCCACTCTACCGAGTGGAAGGCACTAGATTACATGCAAAGAAAATAAAAAATTTTAAAAGGTACATGCATATTCTAAGGACTCGATTGAGTGAAAATTCACTCTAACGAGTTGTGTGCCACTTGGTGGAGTGAAAATCCACTCTATTGAGTCATTGCTCTTAGGTATAAAGTCACAAAACCAAAAGGTTTTTCTTTCATGCACAATAAGCCTTTTAATTCAATTATTAACTTAATTTTGAACATTCCTATGATAAATTAAACCATCTTCAATATGAAATAACTCCACCAAATAACTTAAACACTTAATACAAATGTACTAAAAAATTCACTCCTCTGTGCATAATCAACTCAAAATACAAACAACTCATGAATAACTTATATGAAACATAAACACTTGTTAATTTGAATTTCAAACCCACTTTTAACTTAGAATATAACTACTCTCCCTAAATTCATAAAGCAATCGAAGATAATGAAACATCACACCTTTCTAAGGAAAAACATGCTTAAAAGTATAAATCAACCTTGAGTTCAACTTAATTTTATTTCCCTTTAATTGGCAACCCAAAAAAATATAAGTTCTTTAATTAATCTAGAAGTGCATACTAATTTAAATGTGATAATTAAGTACAAATCTCATTAGAAGTAGCTTCTTTTTTAACCTCTCGCTCTTAAACTCATGAATTGAAAGACACAAATACATTTAACTCAAGAAAACATGAAAAATATGAATTGAACTTTAAAACCTATTGAATTAAGGTAAAATGAGGAAAGCAAACTATTAGAGATGATATCAGAGATGACATATTAAACAAAACACATAAAAAATTCGATGAAAATTTAAAAAAGGGTTAGAAAATTTCAGATTTTCGAGTCCCAACTTGACTCATGTTACTCTCTGAAGGCCGAACTTATCTTGATTTTACTTCTCATTTTCTCCTATCAGCAGAAGAAACTTGTCAAAGTTCACCAAAGTTAAACATTCCATTTCTTTAATAAAGTACGACTCCTACTTTGGCTCTTCAAAAACAAACTTTATCGACTCTTCTGGCCTTAATAACTTCTTTAAGTGGATTGAATTCAGTGCCTCCACCTGAAAGTTGAAAACTTCTTGCTCTTTTGGTCATAAATTCTCCACAAAAGGTTGAAACACAGCTTCCAAATAAATACATCACTTATCTTCAAAGCCAAGCTATCCCTTTGCTACTTCATGCGCCTCAAAACTAGATACTTCCTCATCCACCATTAATGCATGTTTTATTTTCTCCTCCTTACTACCATCACTTTGAAAATAGTTCAGATTCTAACATTTCAATCCCCTTTTCTTGATCCCTTAATAAACTCTCTTAACTCTTAATCGTCTCCTCTTGATTTCTCAATAAACTCTCTTAACTCTTGATTGTCTTACCCTGATTCCTTAACTTCTCTTCTTGAATTTTAAATATAGCCTCCTACTCTTCTTTTTTAGCTCTAAACTATTTATCTCTACTTTCAAGCATTTCCAAAAGTACTTGAACTTTGGAAGTGGTGGCTTTTTCAGGCACTCCTAAAGAGTAAGGATCATTAAAAGATGGCAAATAAGAAAACGGTGAATGTGTACGTAAGAGCTTTATTCATTTGCACTTTCAAGAGGAATAATTCATAATCTTGGACATCTTGCATCATCTTGAAACATGTCTCAAAATATTCTTGCAAAGAATAACACCAAATCAAAGATAAATAAAAAAAATCTCAAACTAACTTAATCATAGATATTAAACAAACAACATTGTTGTTCCCCAGCAATAGTGCTAAAAACTTGATCGATATCTAGCAAGTGTACTAGATCGGCTAGTACTATAGGAAAATCTAATTAAGATCCCCAGACTATCAAATCCAAGGGAACATGAATTGCTAAAACTAATGCCTATAATTGAGTTGAATCAATTTGAGATTATTTTTTAAGTTTTTGAGTTGAAAGCAAGAACTAAACTAAATTAATAAGAAAGCAAAATAAAAATTAAAACTAGACTAACATTAATTAACCATAGAGAAATAACTAAAATACTTCTGCTAAAGGAACTATCCACCTCAACTTCTATTTCAATGACTCAAATCAAAAGTAACACAAGTGATTATGGAAAAATTAGTTAAATAAAAATAGATATCTTATTCAAATTATTATTCTAAGCATTAAATCTTCTTATTGGGAATAATCCAACACCTAACATAAAGATCTGGTTTTGAAATCCTAAACATCCATTAAGCCCTTTTTCAAGCAAACTTAACTGCAATCTATTCTTAGTTTAACTTTTCTTAGTCTTAATCCACTCTTACCAACACACAATTATCTCAAATTGAGAATATAATCATACATCAACACTAATGAATTAACCTAAAAACATACATATCATAGATCATACTTAAAATCAATAATCAACCATTAATCAAATAAGTTAATGATCAATTCAATACCAACCAAAGATAATAATTTGCTCAAGAACTAAGAAATAATCAAACTTGCATCGAATTAAAGCTCAAACTAAGTCATTACAATAAAAGAATAAGAATTCAAGTTTTCCTCACTAGAAAAGAAGAAAACTACTTACCAAACATGATTAAAATGAAAAAAATAAATTCAAAAAGATACAATACTCATGAAGCTTCAAACTTGCTTTTGATGACTTCTTTGAATACCAGTAGAAAAGTCTTTAGAGAATTGAAAACTAAACTAAAAAATTAAACCTAAACTACATTACAAAAATTAAGAAAAACAATAAAAACCATAAAAACTTGACTAAAGAACTCCCTACATAATTGCTCCCCTATATAGCCTAGTGTTTTTATCTGCATAAAACTGTTCAAGAGGAAGAAAAAATGCTTCCTAAATTGGGAAAATTAAGATTTCCAACGTGATTAAAAGACTATAACTCGGTAGAATGAAAAACTCCTCCACCGAGTTAGTGATCCATGTATCTTGTCTTTTAGCTACTCTGTAGAGGGAAAACTTCACTACATCAAGTGACCTTCTACTACTTTTCTTCTTTAGGTGGCTCGGTAGAGTGAAAAACTCCTTCACCGAGTGGCAGGCCTTTGAACTTAAAACATGAATTTTCTTAACTCCTTAAATTCTTCAAGTGCTAAATTTACACTTTTACCCTTGTAATTTCTCTTTTTCTTCAATTAAACATCTAAAAACACCAAATTAACCAATTAATCTCATAAAACACTAACTTATAAAATAAAACACTAAATTAATGAAATTAACATAGTAAACATACATTAATAACATAGTATAATCTACACTTATCAACAAGTAAACTTAGAATTAGCATAAAGATCTAACAAAATACTTACTTTTCTTAAAAAAGAATTTGGAGTATATTGTTTGTTATGTAAGTCAATCCATAGTGGAGTCCAAGTCAAAGAAATCAAAGTCAAATTGAATAATTTCTCCAGTGGTATGTACAACACTCACTTATGTCCAATCCCAAGCATTATCTTCATTAAAAATGCCACCATGACTGATAATTAATTTTCAACTAATGATATTGAAAAGTGGATGACCTTTTGTCTCTCTTATTAAAGCCAATGAAGATGCATTTGATTCCTTTCTTATTAAGTTTCCTTCTTAACTCTGACGGAACATGAGCATAGGAAATAGATTTAAAAATTTATAGATCACTAATGTGTGGCTTTCTACCACACTATGCTTTATAAAGGGTCATTCTTTTAATTTTTCGAGTTGGTGTTAGGTTGAAAACATATACAACAGTAGCCACTGCTTCTACCCAAAATTTTAATGGAAGATTCTTATCTTTAAACATGTTTTTGGATGCTTCAATAATTGTTCTATTTTTTCACTCTACTGCACCATAATATTGTTATGGTGAATAGATAGTTGTCAATTGCCTTTAAATACCAAGGTTGTTGCAAAATAACTTAAACTTTTTGGATGCAAATTCTCCTTCACCATTAGTCTGGAGTGTTATAATTGAACTCTCATATTCTTTCTCTACTTCAATTTCAAATTGCTTAAAAAAATTAAAACCCTTTGCATTTTTAAGAATACACCTATGTCATTCTCAATAAATCATCAATAAAAATTTGGAAATACTTACTTCCTTTCAACGATGGTATTTGCATTGGTCCGTAAACATCAGTATGGACACGCATCAAAGGTTTGGTGGCTCTCCAAAACTCATCCACTGAAAATTTTTCATGATGATGTTTTTTGAAAATGCAAAGTTCACATTTAGAGTTCATGTTCTGAATTGTTAGAAGTCCTTTCACCATGTTTTTGTTATATAACATTTGCAACCCACTAATATTGAGATAAGCAAATATTCTATGCCAAAGAATAGCATCATCATTTGAGGCAACAAAGGTAGCAAAATTGAATTGCAAAAAATGATAGGAAACATTTTATTCTCAGACATTTTGACTAAATAAACCAAATTCCTGCTCTTTTTATCATAAATCAAAATTCTTCATTGTTAAAGACAACATAATAACCTTTTTAAAATAATTAACCCAAACTCAAAAGATTATCTATGAATTAGGAATATACAAGACATTATGAATAACTTTCCTGCCTATTTTGCAATTTATAGTAATTGTGCCATTACCACTCACCTGAACTTGATTTTTGTTTCTTAAGTTCATATTTGATTTCAATGAATCATCAATTTCCATAAAATAATTCATGTTACCCATTATATGATTACTACAACCACCATCCGAATACCATACCTCAGATGATATAGCAGCATTAGTAACCAAATAAACAACAAATAAATTATCAAGACCATCATCTTTCTATTTATGGAAATTAGCTTGGGCTTTTGCTTCATAATTCTTTCCTATATGGCCAAAGCCTTTGAAATTATAACATTTAATAGCATTTTCTTCAATAGATAGATTTGTTTTTTGACAACTATTTTTCTCTAAGTGGTTAGTTTTACCATAATGAGAAGATACAGGTAGAGAGTTTATAGTACCCAAGTCTCTATTCACCATTTGAACTTTGATGCCTCTAGAAGTACTCTGAAGGAATTATAATAAGCGAATGTGCATGTGTGTAGTGCATAAGAGTGTTAATTGTGTAATGGGAACATGTTTGGTATATATGTAATTGTTAAAAGTATGTAGGTAATTATATGATTAACAATTTTATATTCAAGCGAGGGGCTAAATTAAAAGACTAAATGATAAATTAAGGTAATTATGGAATAAAAGTTAAAGAAGTATTTAAAAGAGATTAAACAAGGACTTAAAAACATTGGCCAATGAAATTTAGCCATCTAGCCTTTTAGAATGAACTAAGTGTTTAATAAAGCATATTTTTCTTCTCTAAGGATAGGTTTTTCCAGTTACTTTAGCCAAAAACATTAAGGGTTTTTATTTTTGCTTCATCATTTCTCCTTATCCTTCTTCTCTTGTGAAGCCTTTGAAATTTTTACTCATGGTTGGGGAAGGAAGTGCACATTATAAAAAGAGAGAGAAAGAGAGAGATGTTATAGTAGCTTTAGGTGAGTAAGAGTAAACTCATCTCTTTTATCTCCTTTAACACCTATTCAGATTGATTAATTAGTAATTGAATGATGTTCTTATGAGCATAACTGAAGAACCATGTAAAAGAGAGGTCAAGAAGGGATGTAGAGAAAGCAAAGAGAGGAAAGAGCTTTAAACAAGGTATGAGCATTCAAAACTCCTTATGTATGCATATAATAGTAGAAAATTTAGTATTACTACTATGTCATGTATTTGGAATATGAGGAAGTGTAATTAAGTAGTCTAGACATGCTAATAAGTTGAAAGAATGCAAAAATAATGTTTGAGTAAAATTCTATTATAGGAATTACAGGATCTATGAAGACTATTTTAAGCATAACATAAGTTTTAGAGAACCAATTAGAGTTATTCTAGTTGTAAATGAATGTTAAGATATATATATATATATATATATATATATATATATATATATATATATATAAGTTTGTAGGAGGAACCAAAATCTATTTCTACGTTTAAGGTCCTCGTATAGTAGTTTGAAATTGTGGTATAGCTGCTGCCCTATCAATTGGATCAGTATGTGTATTTTTGTGTATATATCCTTGTGTAATGTATAAATTGTATGAATCTTGATTCTATATAAACTAGAAACATAGTGGAACAAATGTCCAAAAGGGAGTTTTGCTAGAAAATCTCTTTTGCTAGGTCAAAAATTATATACAAGTTGGACTTGGGAGTCTGCCTATTGAGTTCTTGGCAAATTGCATTGACCCGACTAAGACACTTTTGTCCCAACCGTGACAAAGCATTATAGATCAAATCAGAAGCAATTTTCATGGTCAAAAAGCTTTCATCTCAACCACGACCCTCCTCTGTTCTAGCCTGTACTTGGCTTTTGGACTTCCGAAGGTTACTAAATGTCTCTCGAACCTTTTTGAACACTAATAGAGTGTTGTGAGCGTATCTAAAAGAGTGTCATGAGACTTGTTATATGTGAATTAGTTTATACTACCATGAATTTATGTATGAATCATAGTGAAATATGATGGTTATTATGATATTAGTCTATTGCAAATAAAGTTAATGAGTGATTATGAATGTCCTATTAATTTATGGATATTGTGAATTGTTTTCAACCTAGTTTTGTATAAATGTAATTGAATGACAAATATGTGCATGAAGCTTAGCGTATGCTTGATTTAGACTTATTCATAGACTTATAAGGGCTAGCAATTTGATCCCTATAGGTATCTAGTGTATCGATACCTCCAGATATCTAGTGTTGACACTATGATAATGTCTAGTGCTTTGATACCTATATGGTATTTAGTATTCCTAATTGTCCATGACTATGTTGAGGTCAAGTTAAGAAGGTGAATATAGTGTATTTTTACTATGCTTGATAAGAATGTCATAATTAAATATGTGATGACGGTAATGTAAGATACATGTATGTGTGATTGGCATGATATAAGGTGTATGGTTTATATATGTTTATACGTTATTGATAATTAGTATAATGTAAATTAGAACTATGTGGTTCTAATTTTTTGATTTTAGGATATGTTAGAAGCTTGGGATTCTAATTTTTAGTTCATACCAAGTATTGATGTAATGCTAAGTATCGTAGAAATTAATGGCAAGTTAGAGGAGTGACTCATAAAAGAGTTTTCAAGGTTATTAGCAAATTTAGGGCAATAACCCGATAGAAAATTCTAGGCGATCTTGCTTTAAATTGAGTGCAATTAGACAACTAATGAAAGTAGTTGAACAGGATTGGATAGTCGATTTATTTGTGCACCTAAGAATAAATCTTGGTAGTGAAAATTAGTGCTAGTTAAGTTTTAACAGTTCTAAAGTTAACAACAAATTAGGTGTGTCCTTAATTATACACGTATAAGTGAACTATTACTATAAATGACTTAGTTGTGTGTTGCTTGACTAGGTTTAAAGTTAAAGATGTTCCAAAGGCTAGGATTATGGTAACTATAAAGAATCTCTCGAAGGTGTAGTGTAGACCATATAGAGTATTATATATTGTAATTCTTTATTGTTTATCTAACTAAAATTTAGTGAGATGTGTATATGTAATCAAAACTTTGTATTTGTTATAAAGATTTAAATTTAATAATATATAATTTATACCTTGGATGATTGATTATATAGTAATGATTATATTGATTATGTTAATGTGATTATTAGCAATTATAGCATCCAAAATACTCCTAAAAGGTATAAGGGTGTTACACGAACCATAACAACCTTTACCGCAGCATAATCATCCTCGTCCATGTCTTCTTCTTTTTCTAGATCCACCTTTTCTTGAGCCTTTAACATTCTTCATCTCAAATTTTTTTGAAAAGCATGCTCTATAAAAGCTCCAACCGATCTACTCAAGCGACCTTCATGTCATTCAAGAGAACCCATTAACTCAGCTAATGAATAATTAGATAAATCCTTGGATTCTTAATAGCAGCGACAACATGAATGAACTTTAGTGTAAACTCTTTAGAACTCTTTCAAATTGTTCTATTGAATCCTTACTAAAACAACAAATTTGATTCATAAAGGATGAGATTTTTACTAAATCATCTTATATTTTATCAGTGGGATTCATGGTTAAATTCTCAAAATCACAATGAAGTGTTTGTAATTTCACTATTATCACTTTGTTAGATCCATAATAATGCTCTTGTAGGAAATCCCATGCCTCTTTTGAAGCAGTTGATTACCTATGGAAATAAAGCAACATCCATACTTTGTTGGATTAGAAATAGAGCCTTGGCATCTTTCTTTTACTTCTCCTTTAATTCATTTCTTTGCACTGCTATCAATCTTATAGCTTGCTTTAGATATGCAAGTTCTCCAAATCCATTCTCCACTAAATCCCAAAATTCTTGAGACCGAAATAAGGTTCTCATTTTTCACTACCCAAAATTGATAATTGGTACCATTGAAAATAGGAATATTTTAAGTACTCAAATTGCTATTATTGACTACCATTTCAATATTATGCCATAAATCTCTCTCACTTACTTGTCCTCACTTTAATTTCTTTCCTATAGTCCTATATATATATGGGCTCTGATGCCAAATGTAGAAAGAGAAAGATAATATAGCTCATAATAGAAAAGAATTTTCTGTGACTTGGAATAAATTATTATTATTCACTCTATAGAACATGGAAAAATAAATGGACCTTATATAGACATCTAGCCTATAAAAATAGGAAGTAGGTAACCATGAAAATTAAAATTGATGAAAACAAATCATAGCATTTGTAACACCCCTACACCCCATAGGAGTATCCTAGATGATATAATTACTAATAATCACATCAATTTACTAATAAACATTGTTACAACTCAATTGACTCTAGTACAAGCTACATATTATTAAATTAAAACCTTCATAATACATACAAAGTTTGATTACATGAACAAATCTCACTAAATCTTAGTTAGGTGTGCAATTAAGAGTTTTACAAAATATAATGCTTCAATGGTGTACACTATGCCTTTGAGAGTTTCTTCATGGCTGCCATAATCCTAGCCTCCAGAATGTCTTTAAATCCAAACCTACTTAATTAACATATAACTAAGTCATTTATAATAATAGTTCACTAAGTACAACTAAAAATACAACTACTTGATTCATTACTAAAATTAACTACCAGTAACCTTCACTAACTAAAATTATTCTTAAATACATGAAATAAATCAACTATCCACTCCTGCTTAACTATTTTCACTAATTGTTTAATTCCAATTTATTCAAAGCAAGATCACTTAGAATTTCCCTATCGAGTTATTATCCTAAAGTTGCAAAAATTAAAAACCAATTTGTAGGTCACCTTTTAACTTGCTACTAGCACTAGAGCACTTAATGATACATTTAGTATTTGGTTCAAACTCAAAATTTATATCCCAAGCTTCCTACATATCTTGAAATCGAAAATTAGAACCATATAGTTCTAACATGCAATTTATATTCTGCTTAATTAACAATAACATATATAAACCATAAACTTTCTATCATGCAATTGACACATACATCTTGCAATACCAACATCGCATACTTACTTATCACATTCTTATCAAGTATAGTACATATGCACTATAAACACTTTCTTAACTTAACCTTGATATAACCATAGACAATTGGGAACATTAGATACCATATAGGTATCGAATCACTTAACACTATTGCAGTGTTAACACCAGACACTGGAGGTATCAATTCACTATATAACCTTAAGGTGCCGACATTAGATACTAAGAAGGTATCTGTAGACATTGGATTTTGAGTTGGCTTTTATCAGAGTTACCTAATGAAGATGACTTTTTTCTCTTAAATGCAAAGAAATCAAAGTTCAAAGATCTTTCTATATTTTATGGTCTTTTTTGAAAACTTTTTTTGTGTTTTAACTTTGGAAAAAATGGATTGGGGATCAAAAAGTGACTTAGGAGAAATTCTACTTAAAGTTCGCTAGGACCAATTTTGAAATTTTTGCTATATCTCAAATTACAAGCCTTAAAGTTTAGTGATTCCACTTTCATATGAAATTTAAGATATATATCTACAACTTTGTAGAAGGAATCAAAATCTAATTCTGATCTTAAGGTACTCAAAACTAGGTATAAACTCAAGATACTCGAATTTATCCCCCGTTCTTGACCAATCTATACTAATTTGGGTATAACTCTTTTTATAGGATTTTTTTGAGTCAAATTAAATTTTTTAGAAACTAGACTCATTGGAGAAACTTTTATAAAGGATGTATGACTTCTACATATATTATTTCCAAAAATTTTTGCAAGATAAGATAAAAATCCTGCCCCTGAAGGGTATCCATGAGTAGTTAAGGGCATATTAGCCATAAATCATGATATACAAATCCAAATTGGTTGATTCTTGATTTTTTGGAAATTGAAGACATAAAAGAACAATTTTTAAGTGATACTTTGGCCTAAAAATATCATTTTCAGGGGCAAAAAGACAAATGCATTTTAATTAAGGATTATGGCTTGGACCAATTAGTCTTCTACACACTTGGTTTGAGTCTATCCCCGAGTCACTCCCGTGACTCAACTCTCTAAGAATAAAAGTTCTTTGATTTTTTACTTCAGGTGAGGAATAAAGGGGGTAGCAAAAAGGGGCATTCATAGGAGAGAAAAAGAGAGAGAAAAGGAAAGAAAGAAATATCCTCCCATGGTAATTAGCAATCGAATTTGGTGCATTTTCATTGGTAATCAAAATTAGCAACCGAAAATAGCAACGAAAAATTCGGTTACAATTTTGGCAGTTGGTATTTTTAGCAACCGATTTTTTTCGTTGGTAATTTAGCAACGGAAATGTGTTCGGTTGCTAAAAATACCAACCGAATTTTTTTCATTGCTAATTTAGCAATGAAAATATATTCGGTTGCTAAAAATACAAACCGAATTTTCGTTGCTATTTTCAGTTGCTAATTTTTATTAACAACGAAATTTAAATTTCATTGCTATATCTAACCAATATATATTTCGGTTAATTAGTTAACATTACCAACAGAATTTAATATCCGTTGCTATATTTAGCAACCGAATTCATTTTTCGTTGCTATATTTACCAACGGAATATTAATTCGATTGCTAAATTTAGCAACTGAATTATAATTTCGTTGCTAAAAATAACAACGAAATTTCTCTTTGGTTGCTATTTATAACATGAGAAATTGTAAAATTATGCTAGTTTTGTTAGCTTGGCATAATGTTTTAGTTAAATCAAATTATTTATTTATAAATAAATATAATCCAAATTCATTATGAAGTTAAAAAGAAAATATTGTTATTGATAATATAATATTAAAATTGTAATGCACAAAGATTAAAATCCTAAAAATATATTATATTATTGTAAAGTAAAAATTCATGAAAATCATAACAAAAATAGCATAAAATCAGTATCAATAACAATCTAAAAATACAAGTCTAAGCTATATAGTTGATGGAGGTGAAGGAGAACGATTTGACTACTGAGCATCCTTGGTTTCCAAATCTTCTACTCGATTCTTTAGTTAGGTTACAGTATCCATCAACATGGAGAGTACAGTCTCTAGCTGAACGACTTTCTTAGAAGATTCACTTTGCTTACTACAAGCAGCTATAGATGATGTAGAGGAATTCGAATGTGAAGTGTTTGCAATTGAACCTAAACCAAAAATCCTCCCACGGTTATTCTTACCACTAACTACTTCAAGAAAAATCTAACTCTCATCAACACTTTCAGAGCTCTACCGCTGTTGAATGAGAGTCTCTTGTATTTGCTCCTATCATTACAATAATTAAAATTAATTAGCTATATTTTTATAAAATAATTAATATTGATGTATAAATTTAGCATACATTGAGTTGTCTGCAACGGGTATTGACGAATGTCTGACCATCATGCTTTTTTGTGTAAGTGTGCATAAAAACTTCAGGATATGTAGGCTTTCTACCCATAGTTATTTCCTGTATAACAAGCAATAAGAAATAATCATCAAAATATCACAGTTCATTCCACAATAAGGGAAAAAAAATTTCACAATTATAACTAAAAAATAGAATAAAGAGTGATCTATACATGCACATGAGAGCCTAGTAGCAATATGCATATAGTTCTTTGGTTTGATCGATATACTAAATTATAAAAAATACAATTCTTAAAATTGTTGCACAATTTTGAGTTTACTATTAGGTGTACTTGAACCAATCAATTAAGTTCCAATATAAGTATACTTTATCCTATTCTTCCTCCTCTAATTTCACCATCAATCTAATAATTTTCAATGGTTGTTCTTAATCTAAGTGAAAATGACAACAAGGAGAACATCCCTCCTTCAACTAAAAGAAGAACCAGGAAAATATCATATAAGAATTTTTCTTATAAGTTTTTTATTTCATTTGAATAAAATCATCTATCTTATGTAGCTAAATTTGAGCACACATGAAGGTAAATCAATAGGTTTTTTTACCATTTCAGCTCATCAGTGTTATTAAGTTTCTCGCAGCAAGAATGTTGCTTGATAACCAAACTCTATAGCCCAATAAAACAATAAACTATTGTACAATAAGGAAATTCTGATTCATTACAACCAAATGGAACTGAAAAATAACTCAACAATCTTAATAGGTTTACTTCCTGTGAAACAAAAAATTTATATCAACAACAAAGGCATCCATGAAAACAAAACAACAATTACACAATCATTGTCCATAATAATTATACATTTATAAAATAAAATGTAAGCATAAAAGTCAGATACTTACCAGTTTAGCTGCATGCTCGTGATGGCTCAAAGTTCCTCCAGTGTGCATGGCTAGACTCTCACCATTTGAGCCTCCCTGCCTATTTGAAGAATTTCTATCTGAATTGGCAATTGCTTCGGTTGTTGCCCAGTATTGCTGCCAACGATTCCATATTTCTTCAGAAATAAAATTAGGTCGTTGACCACCCTTGTGTAAATTACATAGAAATTCTTTATATCGTTGGCGGGCCCGCTTTTCCCAAACTCTATAAATGACATCATTAAATTTTAAATCCCAAAAAAATTCTTTCTGAAAAAAATAACGTAAGTATTGCAAAGTACAATAGATAATTCATTAATGTATGAAGCTAATTATTTTGAAATAGATAATGTTATTTATTTTTTATACCTCAAACTCCTGATAATAAAAATCCTTTGTTTGCAAAAAAAGATTTTTTCAAACATAACCCTCAATTTCTATCCTCTCTTTGAATGTGGATCTGATCTTTCTTGAGCAAATACCTGACGGAATAAACCTGTTAATATGAACAAAATCAATATCAAATTAGATATCCATACTATTAGTATAAGTTTATGTTTTAATCTTGCAATACAAATTTTTTTATAATTAAACTCACATATCATTGATAATCTTAATGTAAATTCTTCCATCAACTCCCTTTGCACCAGGCTGGAATCCTTCATCCTCAATATCGAAACTTGGTACTTGTGTAGGCATAGATTCAGGGTTTGGGATCGAAGTAGATACATTTACATGGTCAGCAGATATATTTGGGTTGTTGGATGTTGAATCACTTGGTTGATTAGGAGAGTGATCGTGGTTTATTATTGGTGAAGGTGATGCCTCATATTGCTGGTTAGTATATGGCATGACACACCTAAACCTATAGACCCTGCAACCTAATATGGGTGGACTTGTCCACTGTCGTCTCCATTCGATGTTAGTTTGAACCTTGACGGTAGCAATGACTTTCTTCTTTTAGGTGGCATATTTTAAACCTGAAATTCAAAGAAATGGAATATACTTCTTCAAATCGAACTATATAATTATATTAAAAAATATATAACATTACTACATAATTGCAATAATAACACATTTTGGTTATGAGATAATAAAACATACACAATTTAATCGCTATCATCACTTAATTGCACATCAAAATCATCCTCTGTTTCTGAATATTCAGAATTAAAGTCGGGCTCATCTTCAAAATTCTATCCATCTATGGATTCCTCATCATCTCCAGGTAAAATTTCCACAAATTTATTATTTGGATGATTTAAAATTTCATTCTCGAAACATGCATTTATTTCATGTACATCCGGTTCTTCTTCCTGAAATGCTTTACTTGCTTTTGTCTTGCTTTCTCCCTTTGCCTGTCCATTAAAAACACCTCTTGGTTTAACTTTACAGATGGCTAACCGATCTTACTTCTCCCTTCTTAAGCTGGGATAAGGGACATAATGCACCTAGGTCGCTTGCATTGCTAACACGAATGGTTCAAATTGCTTAAATCTTCTCTGCTGGTTGATTTCAATGAGATTATATCGGCTATGTACTTTTGTTCCAACGTTAGGATTTGGATCAAACCACTCACACTTAAAAAGTACACACCGTTTTATCGACAATGCAGGATATTCTATTTCAAGTATCTCAATAATTTTGCCAAAATAATCCATCAGTTTCCCTTGTATGCAAACCCCACTGTTTACTGTTGCCATGATATTTCCATGCTTTTCTATATGAAATTTGTATCCATTAACGAAATAGACAGGATAAGATTTAACAGTTCGCAATGGCCCTTTAGCAAGATCACATATGAGCCTATTTTATATTCTATTTTCAAAAGCCTACATAAAAAAAATTTAATCAATACATATAATATTTTGTAAGTTTAACAGTAATTGCAACAAGCATTCAATTTTATTTCACTCTACAGACTTACATAATTTGCAAACCAATGTGGAAATTTTTTATCCACTTCTTTATTGATGTCATCCTGTGAGTTTCCTAGCATTAGCTCGCTTAACAACCCCTTGTATTCACTAAAAAACATTATAAATTATCTTAGCTGTAAACTCTAATCATCGAGAAAAATAATTTAGCCAATTTCAACTATAACATAAACTTATTGCACAAAAGGTTGAATTTTTTGGCAATTCAATAAAATGTAACCATGTGCAGCCTTTATTTCTTTCTCTGTTAACATTCTTCTTGTTGAGTCTCCATGTGTTCGGCCAGGATATTTAAAAATAGATAAGTTATCATCACCAATCCGCTCACCCCCATCCAAATTTTGCTATCTCAACCAAAAAATAGACTTACATTTTTGGAATGTATAAAATGGTTATATAGCTCTACTTGTAGAGGAGTTAATTTGCAATAGACAACCTCAAC
Source organism: Excoecaria agallocha (assembly GCA_037975025.1). Taxonomy (NCBI): domain Eukaryota; kingdom Viridiplantae; phylum Streptophyta; class Magnoliopsida; order Malpighiales; family Euphorbiaceae; genus Excoecaria; species Excoecaria agallocha. Next base: position 5,237,347 of record CM075810.1, read on the forward strand.
AATCTGCAAGAAAATATCATTTAAAACATCAGACTATAACAATTTAACAATAACTGCAGGTTTGTTTAATGCATATGACCCAAAAACAAAGCAACTAAAAGACCAGCTCTGAAATCAGCAAAATAATATCCAAAGGAAATAATACAGTAGCACTAAACTTGAGAAACAATATGGCTGGCCTAAGATAGAATGATTAGTGGTAGATGATTTGAGAGCAATGCATTAGTCCTTCTCAAAATGTACTGCAACACATTTTTTTGGCTAAATATCAGAAAAAATTGAAGTAATTCATGTTAACACCAAAGTATATACAGATACTTCCTAAGGTGAAAATGTCGTATGTACAAAAAGTAATCAGCAGATAACAATGAAAAATTCTTGTGAAAATCACCTTCTTGAATTTCATTTATGTTAATAAGAAGAAGAAGATTACCTGATTCACTTTTACACTTAACTCTCTAGAGCGTTCAACACCTAACTTCTTTTCTTCTTTCGTAGCAGTTAGTTCTCTTCCACAAATAATTGATGCCTTCAATTCTTACACATGAGAAACTTAGAAATAGAAAAACTATGTGAAACTTGCCCATTATTAAAATAATTGATTATGGACTTAGTTTACATTTCAATCCAAATTTTGCTATCTCAACCTGGAAAACAAACTTACATTTTTGGAATGTATAAAATGGTTATATAGCTCTTTTTGTAGAGAGTCAATTTGCAACAAACAACCTCAACAATCTGCAAGAAAATAGCATTTAAAACATCAAACTATAACAATTTAACAATAACTACAAGTTTGTCTAATGCATATGACCCAAAAACAAAGCAACTAAAAGACCAATTATGAAATCAGCAAAATAATATCCAAAGGAAATAATACAGCAGCACTAAACTTGAGAAAAAATATGATTGGCCTAAGAAAGAATGATTGGTGGTAGATGATTTGAGAGCAATGCATTAGTCCTTCTCAAAATGTACTGCAACACATTTTTTTTGCTAAATATCGGAAAAAAATTGAAGTAATTCATGTTAACACCAAAGTATATACAGATACTTCTTAAGGTGAAAATGTCATACGTACAAAAAGTAATCAGCAGATAATAATGAAAATTTCCTGTGAAAATCACCTTCTTAAATTTCATCTATGTTAATAAGATTAAGAAGATTACCTGATTCACTTTTGCACTTAATTAGCTGAGGTTCCAATAAGCTCTATAATCTTGAATCTGCAAGGAACAGAACAATACTGGAAGTATGAGCATTAACCTATATGATGTAAATAACTATAAAAATATATAATAAATTGCAGATAGCTTTTGCAGGAGCATGTTTTTGCGAAAATCTCAATAATCATGTCATATGCATGCTGAAATAAATGTGGCAATTCCAATATAACAAGTCCGAATTTTCTACACTCTATTCAGCTACATAAAAGGCATAAAACTTTGCATCATCTCAAGACATGACCAGACAGAATTTTGTCTTTAGTTAAGGCCGTTTGCAAGTATATGGCGCCTAATAATACATTGTTGGACTGAATCTTTTAAATTAATATAAGAAAGAACTATACTTTTTAGTGATTCTTTCATGAAATTGAGAAGAAAATGAATGAATGGAGGATCAAGTGCATTTAGCATGGTGCTCACAAGCAATTAAGTTCCAACTCCAGCGTGTTTGTGTGCGTTCTTAAACTATTTTCATTATTGCCTATAGCCATCCCCACGGGATGACTCGCTATCAATTCAGCAATTCAAATCGATCAGTGAGGAGAGGTTATGATGCCATCTTCAAGAAATATCATAAGTGTAGGATATATACCAGGATTGATTAATGGACAAGTGCATGCATATAAATCAATGGCTAAAAATAACCATGATTAGAAAAAGGAAACATATGCATCAGCTGATAAACTGCATTGAGCAAGAAATTGTAGTAAAAAAGGTAGGTCCTATTAGTAACTCTACATTAGATGTGATAAATTCAAGGCATGATGAGCATTAACAACTCCTCATAATTAATAAACTAGCAAATTCAAGTAACAGCTAAAAGAAAATTTTGTAGAGTTGGGGATCTTACCTTATTTGCCTTATATACATATCAGAATTGTATCACATCTAAGTTGTGATGACATCCAACAGTGATTGTAGGCAGTGATGCTTCTTCGATCTCCTCCTTAGCGATGAATGATGATCGCGATCCAGCTTAGATTTGGGTCAAATTAAATAATCCTAAAACATCAAAACAAGCAGTAACAATTTTTATATATTATATTAAAAAAATCAAAATAAATAGAGAGAAAAATCAATAAAGTCTAATTAGTTGGAAACAAAGACCAGACTATGGTTTAAACCTTAGCACATATATCTCCTTCAACAACCTGTTAATTAGTTAAACACAAATTACTTGGGTTTACTAATCGAGTAACAAATTAATCAAGATCAGTGTTAAGAGTTTTATAAAATCACCAAATATATGCACTAGGAAGACTGCTTCCAAATTAAACTACAAATTAAAGACTCAAGAGAGAGGCGAGACTATCCAAACAAGAGATGGGAAATGCAGATAAGGCACGAATTCAGTTCATCATAGAAGTTCAATATCCTAACTATAATCACACTCGCCAATTTGATAATTTCTGATTCTGAAACCAACCACTTTACCCTATAGCTGTAACCAAACAGAAAATAAAAATAGTAATGAGAAAAAGAATTGTATAGCTGCCAGAAATCATTCAAGCATCTAGTGACACAAAATATGGATCTACAGTTGAAATAAAAAGAGATCTCATAAACTAACTTCCCTGAATGAAGATTAGCAAAATTAAAAGAAGGATTAGAAAACAAACTTACTCAGAGAACAAAGGAAATTGATTAAAAAATGGCAGAAAGCAGAGTTCCTTATTCGGCAAAGTAATCTAGCAAAAAAAGAAACTAGCATTGTTTATGTATTTAAACTAATAAATGCTTTGATCTATATTGGTGAAACGCCTTGCCGCTCATACACGCAGCTAAGAAACAAAGGAAAAATCATCTTACCATTAAAATCAAATTTCTGAAAGACGATTCACCGATTTAAGTCACAACCATCCAGCGAGAGTTTGACTATTAAAGGGAAGCAGTGTCGTGATGCTAACAATGAGAAAACTCTTTTTGATTAGGGAAAAAGAACCAGACGAATCTGATTAGGTGGAGAAGCGAGTGGATGCTGAAGAAAACGAGAAAGAAAAATGATCGAGAAAAGGGTGAAGATGGTCGGTTTAGCTTTAATGCGATTTAAAATAGAGATGCAACCCAACCCTAGGTATAAATTTATACCTAGAGCTCAGAAATAATAGCAATGGAAATTAAATTCCGTTTCAAATTTGCAACCGAATTATTTTCCGTTCCAATTTAGCAATGGAATATTAAAATAGCAACCAAAAAGAAAATCCGTTGCTATTTTCCATAAAAAATAAATTTTAGCAACGGTTAAAAATTTTATTGCTATTTTAGCAAAGGAATCATTTTTCTGTTGCTAAATTTTGCTCCAAAATTTTTTTGCCTCATTATGCCGCCATATTTAGCAACAGTTATTAGATTTTGTTGCTATTTTTCGGGGATATAGTTTGGTACGAAATTTTCCGCTTGCTTGGTACCAAAATATCAACGAAAATAGCAACGAAATTTTCTTTTTGTAGCTAAATAGCAACGAAATTATGTTTTCATTTCTAAATAGCAACGAAAAACTAATTTTGTTGCTAATTTAGCAACGAAAACATAATTCCATTGTTATTTAGCAACAAAAAATTTTCTCCGTTGCTAAGGAATTAAGTTTCCGTTGCTAAATTTCGTCCCAAAATTTTTCCACCGTATATTACCGCCATTTTTAGCAACGGTCGTAACTTTCCGTTGCTATTTTTCATTGCTATATTTTGGTGCTAAAATTTCCCTCTTTTTTAGCAACGGAATACAACCATTTTCTTTCCGTTGCTAACCAAACAAATTTCAACTAAATTTAGCAACGAAATTGAGTTTCCTTTGCTAATTAGCAACGGAAAACAAATTTCATTGCTAACTTAGCAATGAAATTGTTTTCGTTGCTATTTTTTTGTTGCTAAAACCAAATTTTCTTGTAGTGGAAAAGGTAAGGTTTTTAACTTTTCTTCTCATTTTTTTTCATCTTTTCTTATATCTACACTTTATTCTTCCTCATTTTCAAAATATTTCTTCAAAAACTATAGAAAAGAGTCCCAAAAATAGTAAGGTTCTTTTGTTATTTTGAGAAAACCACTAAAAGTAATATTATAAAGCCAACTATACACTTGACCTGTTATTTATTTGGACCACATCTATATTTTCATTGTTGGATATTATAGATATGACTCCCTTTTGGACATTTTGCTTAATATTTGACTAGATTTGCACTATTTAATAAATAATAATAAGGTTTAATCATTTTTATAAGTTAAAAATGTAATTTTTAAGTTAAAATGTGATTTTTAGTCTGTTTAATTTATTTTTTTATATATTATTTAGATCTCATCTTTTAAAATGTTTTAGATATTTTTGTTATATCTTTGTGGGTTTTAGACCTACGTTTGGCTAGCATCTATACATAAAGTGAGCTAACTCGATGTGATTTTGACCTTGCAGTCAAAGTTGTACTCGTATTATTTAATATTATCTTTTAATTTATTTCATATATTATGTTTATAATTTTTATATTCATGTTTATATTATGTTATGTTATGTTATATTTGTTATTATATTGTTGTTGCATGTTGGTATTTATATTATTATTATATGTTGACATTTTATTATATTATTATATTAAGATATTTAATATTATACTATTATTATATTATCTTATTATTATCATATTATTATATTATGATATTTATTATAATATTATTATTTATATTATATTATATTTGTTTATCTCACCATTTGTATTATTTTTTTATTTACTTTATTTATTTTATTGTACCACTTTATGCATTTAACGTGTGTTTGTGAGTGCAGCTGGGTGGATATGGCATAGTAGGCTTTTTAGATATTTTAGACATTTTAGATATTCTCCTTAATATGTACTTGATTATTTTTCCTTTTCATTTTCTATTTATTTATTGTTCTAGATAAAAAAAAGGAGAGTTTTTCACCACTAAAAGGAAAAATCACATAAAAGTATTTATATTAAATAATTGAAATTTTTATTAATAAAAATAGACTAATGTCCTATTTAAAGTTCAAAAAAATAACACAAGTAAATACTAAATTTTTATTAAAAAAATCATAAAATGATTTTGTACATAATTAATTAACATGGGATTTTTCTAATAAAATGGGATCACTCATCCCACTTTTATTCTAAAATGCACCAAAAGTCTTGTTGTAAATATGCATACGGGAACCAATATTCCCACCAAAATAGATCATAAATGAACCACACATTTTTATGTATGTTTATTTACTTCTTACAAAGATTGAAGCGATTCTTCAGTGGAAACCACCTAAGAATGTTATAGAAGCAAGAAGTTTATTGGGTTTGGTCAGATACTATAGGAGATTTATAAAGAGCTTTTCCTCCATTGCAATTCCTATAACTTGAATACTACATAAGCATACCAAGTTTGAATGGACTGACATATGCGAAGAAAGTTTCAAGAAACTTAAAGGTATGTTAACAGAAGCTCCTATACTCGCTCAATCAGAGTCAAGCAAAGACTTTGTGATCTACAGTGATGCCTCTAGAAATGGTTTAGGCTGTATATTCATATAGGAAGGCAAAGTGATTGCTTATGCCTCTCGACAGCATAAGACTCATTAGAAGAATTATCCTACTCATAATTTGGAACTAGCAGCCATTGTTTTTGCTTGAACAATTTAGAGGCATTATCTGTATGGAGAAAAATGCTACATCTATACAGACCGTAAGAGTTTGAAATATTTGCTCACTTAAAAAGAGCTTAATCTTAGATAGAGACACTGGTTGGAGTTGATCAAACATTATGACTATTTCATTTACTACCATTTAGGAAAAGCAAATATAGTGGCTGATGCACTTACGAGGAAGTTTATGTCAGGGAATTTGAATATTTTTAATGAATGTGTTTAAGTGATTAATAAGTGTAAATGGATAATAATAGTGTTTGTAGCTTTTATAGCTATGAATGTTAGTTTAAGCTTGGTATAAGATGGAGCATTGATAGCTAAAATGCAAGTAAAGCCTGACTTTGTGCAACAAGTGAAGATGGCCTAGAAGCAAGATGATCGATTGGTGGCCATTGCAAATAAGGTTAAAGATAGCAGTGGTATGGGTTATTCTCTAAATGATGATGGTAGCCTTTGTCATAAAAGTAACTTTGTGTTTTTGATTAGGAGGAACTAAAGAAAAAATCCTTACTGAAGCTCATCACAGTAGTTATATGATGCATCTTGGCGGTAACAAGATGTACCAGAATTTGAACGTTTTTTTATTGGTGGCCAGGCATAAATCAGGATGTGATAGAGTTTATAGGCAAGTGTTTAATATATCAGTAAGTAAAAGCAAAGCATCGGGTTCTATCGAATTTGCTTTATCCTATTTTGGTACCTGAATGAAAATGGGATAGAGTTACTATAGATTTTATTATCGAATTGCCTATAAATCAAAGGAAGCATGATGCTGTGTGGGTGATCATTGATAGACTCACCAAGTATGCTCATTTCTTACTAGTACGAATGGATTTTCCATTGACCAAGCTGGCCGAGATCTATATTAATGAGATAATGAGGTTGCATGAAGTGCCCCTATCTATCATTTCTGATAGGGATCCTAGATTTACCTCATGTTTTTGGAAAAGTTTGTAAAAAGCTTTGGGTACTAGACTTCACTTTAGCATAGCATTCCACCCTCAGATAGATGGTCAGCCAAAACAGGTGATTCAGATACTATAATATATGTTGTGATGCTATATATTAGAGTTTAGTTGCAATTGAGAGAAATATTTATCTTTGGCAGAGTTCGCTTACAACGACATCTACCAGTCCAACATAATGATGACACCTTTTGAGGCACTTTATGGGAGAAAGAGTAGAACTCCCTTATGCTGGACAGAATTAAGTGAAAGGAAGCTAATAGGATCTGATTTGATCCGTGACATGAAAGAAAAAGTACAATTCATCAAAGATAAATTGAAGGAAGCTATGGATTGCCAAAACTTTTATGCAAATTTGGAAAGGAATGATGTAGAATTCCAAATTGAAGTCAGAGTGCTTCTGAAGGTATCTCCCTGGAAGAAAATTTTAAGATTTGATATAAGCTGAGTCCAAGATTTATTGGCTCTTATGAGATATTTCAACAAGTAGGTCCTGTAGCTTACCGATTGAAGTTACCATCGGAGTTAGAAAAGATTCATGATGTGTTCCATGTGTCAATACTCTGAAGGTATAGATCTGATCCTAGCCATATGATCACTCCAAAAGAGATTTAAGTGCAAGTTGATATGAACTATAAAGAAAGACCAGTGAAGATCCTAGCCAGAAAGATCAGACGGCTCAAGAACAAGCAGATTTCGATAGTGAAGGTGTTTTGGATCCATCACAATGTGGAGGAGGATACATGGGAGCCAGAAGCTATAGTAAGGTAACAATATCCTTTGTTCTTTGATACAGGTAAATTTTAAGGATAAAATTTATTTTAATAGGGGAGAATTGTAATGGCTTCAATATTAGTTAGCCATGAATAGTATTTTTCGATAGTGAATAATGCTTTTGGAGATGAAAAAGTACATCCAGAGATAAGACATATTTTATTTGACAATCAAAAAATAATGATCACAGTTAGTTCAGGGTTAAAATTTGGAGTGAAATAAAGGTTAAATAGATCTCCAAAAGTCAAGAATACGAAAAAAGAAATAGTTCAGTTTAAATAGTAACTATGTTGATCTAAGTCTAATCGAGCCTTTAAAAATAGTGGTATAATGGTAAAAATGGCTTAAAAGTGTAAAAAATGAAGTGAAAATAAAGATTAAAGTGAAAAAGGGCCTATTAAAAGAAAATGAAAAGTTTAGGGTCAAATGGTAATTTTTCTAAATAATAAGTTTAACGGCTAAAAATGACAAGTAGTGAATGAAAGGGATAAAAATGGTAAAATAGTAAATGAATAGCTTAAAAATAAACTTTTGTAATTTTGGAGGACCAAAATGTAATTTGATGAAAATGATAAAATAGGGATTATTTATATGAATATTTTAGAAAGTGAAATTGTATTATTTGTAAAGTGAAATTATTGAATTATGGTGAAATAATTCATGAAATGAGTGAAAATAATGAATATGTCAGGTGACTAGTGTATTGAAATGCAAAAGCATGCGAAAAAGGTTAAAATGTGAAAAGTGGCTTTGAAATAATTAAGAAATTTTTGCCCTTAGCAGTGGTCAGGCTGTTTAAATCTAATTCAAAATATGATTGGCTAACCATATTGACATATATACCATGGTGCAAGTCGTGATGACTTACTTTACTATGGCAGGTTCGTAATGATCTTCCATAGTTCATTGTTAATTGTTCAGTGAAAGTGATGGAGTGATCCTTCGCAATCATTCCTTAGTGCAGTGCTATGGATCTGTGGGGTCCACGTCCAGTATATCCGGTTTGACGATTTCTATCGAAATTATGCTAGGGGTATAATGGTAAAAATGACTTAAAATGTAAAAAGTGAAGTAAAAATGAAGATTAAAGTGAAAAAGAGCCTATTGAAAGAAAATGAAAAGTTTAGGATCAAATGGTAATTTTTTTAAATAATAAGTTTAGCGGCTAAAAATGACAAGTAGTGAATGAAAGGGGTAAAATGGTAAAATAGTAAATGAATAGCTTAAAAATAAACTTTTGTAATTTTGGAGGACCAAAATGTAATTTGAAATGAAAATGATAAAATAGGGATTAATTAGCAATTTGTACGTCAAATAATGAATTTAGAGTGAACACAAGTGAACTAATGGCAAAGTTATAAATAAAGTGTAAAAATAGTAATTTTGTAAATAATTATAAAATTAAGGACTAAATTGAAATTTTACCATAGTAATGGTATTTAATTGCATAGAATGTTAAGTCTAATAAGAATCGTGTTTTGTTGGATAATTAAAGAATTTTGCATGTGAAATGCGTTTTTGCATGTGTTGGAAATTCATCGATTTATAATCACCATTTAGCATATTTAATGCTCAGAACATAGCATTTACTGCATGTAGGTTCAGGTGCTTAGTGGATCAAGATATACAATGGAGCCTAATTTTTGTTGAAGAAGAAAGTACAGTTGGAAATTTTTTTTGTATGCCATGTATATAGTTAGCCAATTTTGAAGCTAAAGTGTGGATTGTAAAATGCACAATGTAATTTTGTATATGTATTTATGACCGGTGTCATGAAGTGGGTTTTGATGATGATGGATAAATACTATATTATTTATAAATTGTTGTGTCCCTTAGGAGCTGTGGAATTGTTTGCTTTTCAAGTTGGGTAGATAAGTTTTTAAGCCATTATATTGCCGAAATTTTTATTGATGAATAGTAAATTTGACAGTTATAGATCTATCGACAAGTATGAAAGTGTAACTACTATGATTAAAAAGACTTGCAATCAGTGGATATTAATTATGGTTCAGTATAAGATTTTTTTTAAAAAAAAATTTGGTAATCGCTTAAATCGATATGACTTTATTATAGTAAGGGTATTATAGCATGGCTTCTAAGTAGAAGTATAGGATTATAAGCTCGGCATGGCACCTAATAGATGAATGCATTATAGTTTATGGGGAAAGGGGTTTTCTTCTGCCAGAAGTGTAGTAACGATAGATTACGTACCCTCAAAATAATAGAAGAACTCAGATAGAAGGCAAAGTAAAAAAATCTAAAGAAGATAACTAGAGGAATCTTGTCTGGAAATTAGGAGTTCTGAGGAAGACACATGTGGGTTATCCTTTTGCCAATTTCAAGGGGTGTTCTTATTCAAATAATTTTTGCCCTAGGTTTAATGTATCTTTTCAAGTTATGTCCAAGACTTTGACATAATTGTTTCTTGTTAATTTACTTTCAATTTAAAATTTTTCTTTATCCAAGTAATTCTTAACTGTGAATGGGTTTGACCTCAATCACATAAATTTATGTTTTATTCAAATATGATTTGAATAGGAGATAGTCATATTTCATCTATGTCTGCTAAATCACATAAAAGCCTTGATCATACCATGCAATTTCTAAATCTAGAGCATTTTAGGCTTATTTTAAAAATAAGTTGAGAAAGAAAATTGTTTGAAATCAAGGGGATTGGGTAAAACTCATTGAAAGCACTGAAGCCTTTCTGATTACCCATCAAAGTGACACCAAAATAAAACAGAATCTAAAAAATAATTCCGGTAGCCCTTCTTTATACAGCCATCTAAATAACTTTCTCCCACCTAGTTTTTATAACTGCTTGCCAGCCCATTGAGCTTTTATTTCAAACATACTGAATGTGTGCTCATTTTACTATTATACATATTGAAATGACCCCCTTAGCCCTAAATGATTTTAGCTTTCCCCTCAGAAGATGACCATTGTGGTAAAGCTAGAAAAAAACCTCAAAGTCAATGCCACAATAAAGACAACAAAAAGAAAAGGGAGACATTGTGCAAGTATCTTCAAATAATTTCTGGTAAATTGAAAATTATCAAGGCCAAATGTGAGAGTGCTTTGATGATGTGCAAATAGGTAGAGAATAATCCTCTTGACAATTAAGAAAATATAGTGGTCATTTTTCTCTAATAACCTGACCTTTTTTTGATAGCTATTCATGTTACAACCAATGTAATACCTCATGATTCTAGGTTCAATCTCATCCAACCTAGCAGAGATGACCTTTTAGTAAGGTTTGATATGTAACAAAAGACATATGGTGTTTCTTGAGCTTCAATTGAGAAGCCATGAATGTATTTATGAATTCGAGTAAAATCACATCCCCAACTTTGCATCCAGAATTTGCTTTTACAATACAAAATTTTATTTTGGCCTTCAACATATACATACACAGAAATGGCTTGGTCTATATTATGCTTATGTGTTGATTCAACATACCTTGGTATTAGCATGTCTACTCTCCTATTCCTTCATTAAGAATGATCTCTTAATTTATTTTATTAAAGATTAAACTAGTTGAGAATGTGTTTCATTCAACTTATTCAAAGATGAATAAAATTCAAGTTTAAAATATTTGATGAGTTGCAGTTACTTTAAATTTGGACATATCTTGACAAACACCTATTTACACACACCACGTGTGGCATATAACTCACATAAATAATTGTACGTACACATATGAATTTTGCACATAAACTGCACATATATAATTTCCTTCATATGCTCACATTAGTAATTTTTTGCAAGAAAAAAAATGCAAATGGATTTCGTACATCAAACCTGATTGCAAGACAACTACAGACAACCAGCTGATAAGGATAAAATTACCATGGGAGAAACCATGCCAAATTATGATATAGAGAATATCTCAAAAAATGGGGTCATCTATGTACACCATGCTGAGGGGGGCAATTACAAGAGGGTTACCATATTACTCAAAGAGAAAATCTCCATGGAGTATATTTCATTCTTGGAGCTAGACTATCAATGCACATCCTCGTTGGGCGCAAAAAGGGGGTAGCTTTTTGTATCCTCAAAAGGACATATTTTACCTTACTTAAGAGGTTTTAGCCATTACACATAACTAGACAATCAGAAAAAAATGGAATACCACATGAAACTTGACACTTGGTCGTATATACTGATGCAACCTTAGGATTGACCAATGCCTTGACATTCCTTCCACTATAAGGTATAAATAACCATGCGACTAGTAACTGATTTCAACTACTCCTACCAAAAACCACCATTACTAGGAAATTTTTTTCAACCACATTTATCCTAACCCAAGACCTCTCAGGGCACCCATATTTAGCTTAGCCCAAGACCTCTTAAAGGGCACTTCAAATAATCAACTAAGGGTTAACATATAGATAAACTAATAGTAACTACTCGAATAGAGATTCGTTGTCTCATATGGTACGCATCTTAAATCATGGTTCTGCATGCCGATAAGCTGGCCTTAATTAGATATTTAACCAAGGGTTAACTTGACAGTAACTATTCAAATACAGATACACTGCCTTAGATGGTATGCATCTTAAATCCTGGTTCTATATGCCGACAAGCCAGCGTTAATCAGAGATTCAACCAAGGGTTAAAACATCGATAAGCAGATGGTAACTATCCTAGTAGAAATTCATTGCCTTAGTTGATATGCATCTTAGATCCAAATTCTGCATGCCAACGAGATGACCTTAATCAAATATTCAACTTTACCAACCACTAACACACAAGACCTTTTAAAAGGCAAAATGAGATTGCATAATTGACCATTGTCGAAAAGTAGCATCGATCACTCCATCCATCCCTATGTTAAGCCTTTTCAAAAAGCAATTGGGAGACCACCTTCTCAGGTACATATCTCTTTCTCTCACTTTAAACTTTGGCTTACCTAAACACTTAATCCACTAGCCTCCTCAAAGTTGGGAGCAATAGTAGACACTGGGTTTCAAGTTAGCTTTTGTCAAAGTTACCTAACGAGGATGACTTTTTTCTCTTAAATGTAAATAACTCAAAGTTCAAGGATCTCTCTATATTTTATGAGCCTTTTTGAAAACTTTTTTGTGTTTTAACTTTGAAAAAAATGGATTGGGGATCAAAGAGTAACTTAGGAGAAATTATGCTTAAAGTTTGTTGGGACTAGTTTTGAAATTTTGGATATATCTCAACCTACAGGCCTTCAAATTGAGTGATTATATTTATGAAACTTAAGACATATATCTACAATTTTTTAGAAGGAATAAAAATTTAGTTCTGATCTTAAGGTACTCAAACTAGGCATAAACTCAAGATACCCAAATCTATCCCCTGTTGATGACCAATCTATACTAATTTATGTATAACTCTTTCTATAAAATTCCTTTTAAGGAAAATATAATTTTTTTAGAAAATAGACTCATTGGAAAAACTTTCATAAAGGATGTATGACCTAATTTTGTCTCTATTAATCCCAAAAGTTGTTCAAAGCAAGGTAACAATTCTATCCCTAAAGGGTATTTTTGAGCAATCAAGGGTATTTTGGCCATAAATCATGATCTACAAATCCAAATTGGTTGATTCTTGATTTTTTTGGAAATATAAGACCTAGAATAATTGTTAAGAGACACTTTGACCTAAAAATGTCATTTTCATAGGCAAAAATATATATTTTGATTAAGGAGTTTTCCTTGGACCAGTAAGTCTTTTGCCAATTTAGTTTGAGTCACTCTGTGACTCAGAGCGAGTCATGTCTATGACTTGCCTTTTTGGGTATAAAAGGTCCTTAATTTTTTCCTTAAATAGAGGAAATTAAAAATGGGGCAGTAAAAAAGGAAGTCTAGGGGAGAGAAAATGAGGGGAAAAGAGAGAAAAAGGAAAAGAAAGAAAATAGTAAGTTTTTTTAAGTTTTCTTCTCATTTTTTCATCTTTTTTTCTTAGATATACTCTTTATTCTTCATCGTTTTCAAAATATTTCTTGATAAAACTATAAAAGAGAGTCCCAAGAACACTAAGGTTCTTTTGTTATTCTAAGAAAACCACTGAAGATAATATTATAAAGCCAACCATACTCTTAACTTATTGTTTATTTAGACCAGATCTATCATTTTACTATTAGACGATGTAGATCTGACTCCCTTTTGGACATTTTGCTTAATATTTGACTGGATTTTGACTATTTAATATATAATAATAAGGTTTAATAATTTTTATATGTCAAAAATGTAACTTTTAACTTAAAATGTGATTTTTAGTTTGTTAAATTTATTTTCTTTATATATATTATTTAGATCTCATCTTTTAAAATATTTTAGATATTTTTGTTATATCTTAATGGGTTTTAAACCTCAGTTTGACTAGGATTTACACATAAATAGGGCTAACTCAGTGTGATTTTGATCCTATGGTCATAAGTTACATCCGTATTATTTTATATTGTCTTTTAATTTATTTTATATATTATGTTTATAATTTTTATATTCATTTTATGTTTATTTTATGTTATATTTGTGATTATATTGTTATTGCATGTTAATATTTATATTGTTATTATATGTTGATATTTTATTATATTATTATTATATTAAGATATTTATTATTATACTATTATTATATTATCTTATTATTATATTATATTATATTATATTATATTATATTATATTATATTATATTATATTATATTATATTATATTATATTATATTATATCTCTCAATTTATATTAATTGTTTATTTACTTTGTTTATTTTATTGTACCACTTCATGCATTTAACATGTTTTTATGAGTGCAACTGGGCGGATATGGCATAGTAGGTTTTTTTAGATATTTTAGACATTTTAGATATTTTCCTTAATATGTACTTAATTATTTTTTTCCTTTTTTATTTATTTATTGTTCTGGGATCTGTAATAAAATAGAGTTTTTTACTGCTAAAATTTAAAATCACATAAAATATTTATATTAAATAATTGAATTTTTTATTAATAAAACTGGCCTAATGTCCTGTTTGAAGTCCAAAAAGCACACATGTAAATAATAAGTTCTTCTAAATAACATAAAATTATTTTGTACATAATTAATTAACCTGAAATTTTTCTAATAAAATGGGATCATTCATCGCACTTTTATTATAAAATGCACCAAAAGCTTTTTTGTAAATATACATGCGGGAACTAATGTTCCCACCAAAATAGATCATAAATGAACCACCAATTTTTTGTATGTTTATTTACTACTTAGTAGATAGTATTTTGTTATACAATTTTATTGCTTTATATATCTGCTTTACTACTTTCCGAATTTGATCGGGTGCTCTTTTATTTTTCTATGCATAATTATTCGCGTGAGAAAAAAAGATAAAATAATTAATTTGAAAGCCTAACCATAGTTCACTAATCAAAGGTACAAATAAGAGTGAGGTTTCGAACCCTTTTTGATTTTGGTGTCATAAGATCAAAATACTATTTTTTAATATTTTATTGGGTGACGACTCCTTTATACCTACCTCATGGTGTCCAACATAGACGCATACCTGTAACACCCTTACTGTAACAGTCTTTCAGATTTAAGTATTTGACCGAAAAAAAAACTTTTTTTCTCTTAACTTAAAATTCATAAACTTAATCTTTAATTTTTCATTAACCAATAATGCTTATCCAAAATTTATATATATAATCCACCTTGTCGATGACTTATAACTGTCAAATTTACTATTTATTTTGCAAAAATTTGATAATATAACGACTATATATTGGACTAGCCCCTGGAAATCAGACAATAGTCACAGCCCCTCAGGGGCACAACAGTATATAATCAAAATAATCATCTCATCCATGCATTGTCCATCACATCTCAGCCATACACAATATATCCACTACCAGTCAAATCCATAAACATATAAACAATCAAGAGCCACTATAAATCCATTTTTAACTTCAAATATTTACAGTAATATACATGCCAAAATAAAAATTTAGCTTTGGTTCTTCAAATTCTCCATCCTTTGTGTACTATTGCTCCTGATCACACTCAGAACCTGCATGCAGTAAATTTTACGTGCTGAGCATTAAATATGCCCAGTGATGACTAAAAATCATAAAATTTTTCAAAATAGCATAATTGTACCAAAAGTGTAAAATTCCAATATTTCTTATTAAAAAACATTTTTATCCATTTTTAGCAGTCATTTCACCTTAACACTATAATTTTGGTAAACATTTCATTTAAGTCCTTAACTTTTTAATTAATTACGAAAATGCCCTTTTTACAATTTAATTACAAAATTGCCATTATTTTCATTATTTTCACTTTTAATTTTGACTTTTGGCATATAAAACAATTAATTGGGCTCTACTTTATCATTTTTATGTAAATTATATTTTAATCCATGAACTTTACAAAACTTCATTTTTGGATTGTTTGAACATTAAATTATCATTTTACCCTTCATAAATATTTTTTAATTACTTTTATTCATTCAACACACTTTTTAAAAAAATTACAGTTTTACCCCCAAACTTTTAATTCTTTTCAATTAGGTCTTTTTCATTTTTAAATTCACTTTTACTTATCTTTTACATCTTTTTAACTTATTTTTGCATTAATGCCTCTAGTACAATTCTGACAGAAATTTTCAGATTGGATATAAGGAATGTGGATCCCATAGAATCACATACAAACTAAAAAATGATCCAAAAGGGTCATTTCTCATAGAATAGATAATAGAATAGATAAATACTATGGAGATCAATGATCCTACCATAGCAAAGCAAGTCACCATGGCTTGCACCGCGATATAGGTATCCCTATCCTAAACTAGATTTTGACTGCTTGACTATTGTTAAGGGCATAATTTCACTTATTTATAAAATATTTAGCAGATTTTTGGTACTTTCAGTAGTCCTTTCTTTTCAGACAGTTGGTCAATTACTTTTTTAGTACTTTTTACATAGTTTGTGAATTAATACAATGTAATTCACCATTTTTCATCAATTTATCAATTAATTCACATTAATTAAACATTTTTCACCTTATACATAAATAAAATTCATAACAAAAATATTCAATTGAATTTCATAAATTCTATAAAAATTCATGGATATTTAATTTTATGCTTATAATCATTTAAAGACTTAAAAATATCAAAATAACTAAAACACACATTACTTTTCCTTAAGAAAGAATTCGGCCACAATGAGAAGTCCATTATACATGTTCTTTAAAATTAATTTAAGCATTCTAATAAGCTTATTTAGGGTCCAATTACACTAATTTAATGTCAATTTCAAATATACATACATTTACCCAATTTTTTCTAACTTACCTAAAGAAAAATCATGCTAAATAATGGAAAATACTTGGATTTGAAGCCACTAACCTTTTTCTCTTACCTTAGCCTTGCCTAGACCTCCTTTTCTTTCCCTTTTGCTTTGAAAATTTGGCCTTCACTTTGTGTACCTATCATGTTCGGTTACATAACCCATCAAAACTTCATTTTTCCCTTTAGCTAAAATAAACATCATAGATGAAATCTAGGCATCCGAAAAATCAAGAAACACCCTTAAATTTCTCATAGCTCAATTTGACACCTTAACTTTTTCACTTGATTTTCTTAGCTTATCTTCCTCTAATAACAAGATAGAGGCTGGATCAAGTAATTAGAGAGGAATAATAATCTTTCTTATGCTTGGATTGAGAGAGAATTTGAAAGAAATCTTAAAGAAAAATAAAGAAATGGTGGCTAAATGGGTTTCTATGGAGGAAAAAGAAGAGAGCTGATGGAGGTGAGGTGGCTGGCCAAAAAAATACGATTTCCAATCCCTTATATAGTGGCCTTAATGGGTTGGATTTTGATCCAACCCAAGCCCACCAAATTAAAGCCCGAAAACCCGAAATAAGCCAATAAAGCTATTCTCATATAATTCTCTCTCTTTCCAACCTCAAATCACTCTAAAAATTATTTCATCATTCTTATCACATCAAAAATATATTGTACATAAAATTTTAGTCCAATTAGAGTCCATTTTCGTTCCGATTCAATTAAATTGGTCCAATTCAAAAATACAGATGTTATCAAAAAATTTTCTTTTTACAACCAAAATAATCTATGCATTATTTTAGGCATATATGCAATTTTTAGCAATTTTTAGATTTCATTTATAATTTTTAATGGCTCGATCAAGTTATGGTCAAATTAGTTAACCTAAAAATCGAACCACTCCGTTTTTTATATTTTTGACTTTTGGAGGCCTATTTAACCTTAAAATCACTTCAAATTTCAATTTCGAACTATATGTAACAAATACTTTTCGATAGTTCAATAAAATATTTTCACCTTCAGATGTATTTTTCAGTCCGAAAGCACTATTTACTATCAAAAAATACTGTTCATAGCCAACCCGGTAT
Source organism: Excoecaria agallocha (assembly GCA_037975025.1). Lineage (NCBI taxonomy): Eukaryota > Viridiplantae > Streptophyta > Magnoliopsida > Malpighiales > Euphorbiaceae > Excoecaria > Excoecaria agallocha. Next base: position 5,255,359 of record CM075810.1, read on the forward strand.
TGAGGCCATTACAATACCGATCACTCAATGGCCAGTCCTAAAAGTGGATCATGGTTCGGTTAGAATGGTTATTATCTTATATATGTACACATCATTCTTCTCACAAAGCGCACGTGTCACAGTAGCAATTCACTATTCTATATAAGTTCATGACTATTTCTAAATCAATCATAAACTAAGGCTTCACTCACATTTTCACCAATCAATTACATTTATGCTCAACTAAGTTTAAAACACCTCACTATAACTACATAACAATAGCACATTCATAATCACATATTAACTTTATATTTAATACACAAGTGCTACAATAATCATCATATTTCACCATGATTCTTACATAAATTCATGTTATTATAAGCTAAATCACACATAATAAGTCTCATTATGCTCCTTTAGATAAGCTCACAAAGTTCTATTAGTGTCCCAAAAAGTTCGGAAGGCATTCTGTAGCTTTCGGGTAAGGTTCGATAAAGTTTGGGAATGACATGCAAGTGATCCAATTGAGATGGCACTTGTGTCAGCTGGGTTAAAGCATTCTACCCAACCAAAACACAAGTGACCCGACTAGGATAACCTGAAAATCAACAGATAGATTTTCTAAGTTTAATTTGTACAATAATTTTGAATTAGCAAATGTGATTTTCTAAAAAAACTTCCTTCTAAATATTGTTCCACTATATCTCTAATCTCCATAGAATCAAAAAATCCTACAATTTGAATAACTACACAAAGAGATATACACAAAAATATAAAGACTGCTCCAATTGATAGGGTCGCAGCCATTAAATAAATTCAAGTCAAAATTCAACAAACTTAGAGATAAAATCAATTTTGGTTTCTTCTAAAAGCATGCCTTATCTTTTATCTCCAACTGAAATCATTTCATGTGGGTATCTATAGGGCAGATTATGGCCTTCACACTAAAACTAGCTCAAGTGAACCTTATGACTGAATTTGACTAGGTAATTTTTTAGAACTTTAATCACCTTATTCATACATTTCATCATCATTTATGGACTCTAACATCAATTATATATCATTTACAATACATTCACCAACTTAATTCAATTTAAACATACCAAAAAGAGTATGAGATTCACATACCTTATTTACCAATTTTTTACTCTAAACACCTTGTCTTTACTTTCCTTGGTCCTTGTTGCCTTATATTTCTATAATCTCGTTCATTTACACATTTGAATTAAATTTCAATTCCTAAAACTCAAATCCTCTTATAGAGTAGGTAAAAGGTGGAGAATTGGATGAAAATCCCATGTAAACTTATCTCAATTGCTTAAACATTTATCTTGATTTGCCCTGCCCTTTCTAACCCTTAGATGCATATTTTAAAGAGAGTAATTAGAGAGAATAGAGGTGAGAAAATCTACATTTTTAGCCCTAGTTATGGCCGACCAAACCTCTCTCTTCCTCTCTTAATCCTTATTCTAGAAGGACCGATGTCCTTCTTTCATTGGTCCCATTTTTTTAACTTATAAAATTTACAATTTGACCCTAATTCTTTCTTTAATTACTTAATTGCATGACACTTTAATTATCATAACCTATAAGTCTATGATTTTTTTATATTCCGCATGTATAACATACTTTTATTAAATTACTAAAGTACCCTCACTCAATTTCATTAATGCCGGTTGTATTCCAATCGGTCATAGCCCACATAATCATGTCACATTCCTATTAGGGTCTTAATTGAGGCATTACAGCACTAACATAGAATATCCCTAAATAATGGCAACAAAAAGAGCAACTGAAAGTGGAAAAAAATGGAGCATGATAACAGCCACATCATTGAACAAGTGGCTAGAGCTTGAACTAGTCAATATATGTTACAAAAGTTCAAAGCTTTGGCTAAAAACCAAAGTAACTCAAAAATTAAGGGTGTGTTTACTTACAGAAAATAGTTTTTTATTTTCTGTTTTCTATTTTATTAGAAAATTGGAGTATTTATTTTCTATAGAAAATTTAGAAAACACATTCATTTATTAATAAATGAAAAAGTAAAGTATTTATTTTCAGTATATATGTATGTATATACATATATACGTATGTATATAAGCATACACACACATGTGTGTGTATATATATATATATATATATATATATATATATATATATATATGTGTGTGTGTGTGTGTGTGTGTGTGTGTGTGTGTGTGTGTGTGCGCGCGCGCGCATGTATATATGTATATGTATACACACACACACATATATGTATATGTATATGTATATGTATATGTATATGTATATGTATATGTATATGTATATGTATATGTATATGTATATGTATATGTATATGTATATGTATATGTATATGTATATGTATATGCACATACATACACATGTATGTATACATACATACATATGTACATGTACATTTGTGCATATGTATGTACATACATATTTATCCATATCCATATGTATATATACGTATGTGCATATATACGCATACACATACATATGTATGTATGTATGTATGTATGTATGTATGTATGTATGTATGTATGCACATGCATATACATGTATATGTATATATATGTGTATTTATATGCATATATGTGCATAAATACATATATATGTGTGTGTGTGTGTATGTTAAGATTATTCGGAAAATTTGAAAAACATATTTTATTAGTTTTTTAATTTTTTTTATTTTGAAAAACTGAAAAAATTATTTTTTATTTTTTATTTTAGAAAACTAACCAAAATAAACATGATCTCTATTTTGCATTTTCTGTGAAAAAGTTTTCTAGAAAACTGGAGCAATTTTCTGTAAGTGAATAGGCCCTAAAGCTTTTAGAATGAAAAATGGGATTGAATATTCAAATAAGGAGGTCAAGAAATTGTGTGAAGGTGCAATGTTAAACATCAATTCACAATTAGCTATACTCCTCAACAAAATGGAGCAAGTGAAATAAAAAAACATAACTATTATAGACATGTCAAGATGTTTATTGTTTGAGAAGAATCTTTCAAAGAAATTTTGGGCAAAAATAGTATATATTGTTGTTTATCTCTCAAATAGGCTTCGTACAAAAACTTTGGGGAACAAAAACTCATGAAGCCTGGTTTGGTGTAAAGCCGTCAATCCACACCTAAATTTCTTTATTTGCATACGTTATTCCTTTATTCCAGCAGTGAGGAGAGACAAGCCTGTTCATAAGTCTCAAATTGGGATCTTTTTGGGTTACAATAACACTAAGAAAAGTTATAGAGTCTTTTGTCTAGAAACCTAAAAAGTTTCGGCAAACAGAGATTTGAAGTTTGATGAGGAGGTTTTTTTGAATTGGAGAAAGAGCAAGTTGATTCCTTGAATAGTAATACAAATCAGTTTTGTACTTTACAAAATCTTAAAGCAGAGGAGCATAAAGTTGTCAAGTTTGATAGTGAATCGGATTCTAAATTTGCAGTGAGGAACCAAACAAATGGAAGAGATATATTAACGACGCAATATGCTATTGCTTGAACCAAGTAACTTTGAAGAGGCAATGAATTCATCATGCTGAATGGATACAATGAAGGAGTTGAAGATGATACATAAGAATTGACTCATGGGAATTAGTTGACAAGCCTATGCAAAAAAAGGTTGTCGGTGTTAAGTGGGTAAAGAGAACAAAGTTTAATCCTGATGGCACCATAAACAAATACAAGACTAGATTAGTTATGAAAGGTTATTCACAATAATTTGGTGATTACATAGATACCTTTGCTCCAGTATCAAGATATGATGCAATAAGGCTTCTCATTACCTTGGCTGCCCAGAAAAATTGGAAAATATTTCAATTAGATGTAAAATCTAGCTTTCTCAATGGTTATTTGAAGGATGAGATATATGGAGTAGCCACTTGGTTTCATTAAAAAGGGAGAGAAATATAAAGTTTATTTGTCGAGGAAAGCTTTATATGAATTAAAGCAGGCTCCTAGAGCTTAGTACAGCAGAATTAACAGTCATTTATTGCTGACGAGATTTGTTTAGAGCATGAGTGAAGCAACTATCTATGTGAAGGTTCAAGATGGTGAAATATTGCTGGTGTCATTATATGCAGAGGACCTCTTGCTTACAAATAGTAATAACACTATTGATCTCATTAATCAGTTCAAAACTGAGATGCATTTATTTTTTGAAATAACTTGTCTTGGCAAGATGACCTTTTTTCTTGGTTTGGAAATTCATCAATCCAGCTAAAGAACCTCATTTGCCAAGAGAATCATGCTAGGGAAATTTTAAACAAGTTTGCGATAGAGAAGTGCAAATGTATCAACACTCCTATAGCTCAAAATGGAAAAATAAAAAATAAAAAATAAAAAAAGGGTACAATGACGATGGCTTTGATAACGTGGACACAAAAGATATATAGAAGTTTGATCGATTGCTTGTTATATCTTACTATATCATGTATGCCACTAGCCTACTTTTAAGATTTATGCATAAGGGTAGTCTACAACACTTTCAGGCTACCAAGAAGGAACAAATGATTTTGGTATATGGTTTAAAGCTCGTAAAGAAGTGAAGGTAATCGGGTACGCTGATAGTAAATGGGCTAGATCAATTAAAGACCCAAGATAAAAATATCTCTACAAAAAATGTTGAATCATATTTTAATGATAAAACATTGAAACACAACTAATTTAACTATTAGCGTCACCAGCATAGCTTGCAAAAATAGCCAAAAAAAATATCACAAGCTAATAGCATTCTACTCTAAAAAATTTAAAATCAACAACATGATGAAATATAGAGTTTTATCAATGAAATAGCTTTCAATTGCTTAATTCAACTAATTCAAGCTAAAACTCTTGCAATTCACCCAAAAATTCTCACCAATTTCTCTCACAAGCATTTTATCGAACTCTTAATGGGCATACATTTTCCTTGATTTCTACATTATGATCATGCAAAAATTCAAATTCTCAAACCTTTTCTTTAAATCACATCACAATATTGAAGAAGAATTAAAAAAAACCATCAAAATGCTAAAATATCATAAGAAAATAGAAGAAGTTTGAAAATTTTGAATTTTATTAAAAATAGAATATGGACTTTAATCTTACTTCTTCATCATCATGGCTTTGTTTAGCCCCAAATTTGTTGTAAGACACCAAATTCTCATCAAATCCCAACAATCGAACAAAGCAAAATTGTGCAAATAACCTAAACTATTCGAAACAAAGAAACTGAATTCGCCACGGAGATTCTTCATTGTCTAATAACCGATAATCTTCCATAATATTACAACTTTATGTGGAAGGAAGGAGAGTAAAATTATTCATGCGAGAGAGAGAGTAAAAGAGGAATTTGTTTGAAAACAAACGGGCAATTTTGAAATAAATATTAAACTAAAATATCTTTATGAAAAAAAAAAACAGGAATGAAATTCTAAAAACACGGTAGAGCATTTTTTTATGAGAAAAAAAAAATTAAAAACAGTGCAATTCGTGCAATTTTCTTTTCATATTTTCGTATAGTTCTAAACAGCCATGGTATCCATGAAATCCATCAATTTGTATTTGCTCCAAAAATTCTGAACATCAAGTATAAAAATTAAAAAAAAAACAAATAATACTTTCACATCTCAATTTTTGATAACAGTAGGGATATTTAAAAAATAATAATAATAATATACCTTAAGGGAATAATTATTTATTAATCCAGTAAACAAACACCTACAATTTATGTAAATATACAAGTACCAAGTGATTTGACAAGAATTTTTTATGTGACTATTCCACTTCCAGTCCTTATCAAAATTTCACATTTTTTTTCCTTCTTTTTATGGCATAATGAATTAGGAGTCTCAATCATGAAGTGGTGAGAGATCAATTTCCATGCACAAAAATCATTTTTGATAAAAAAAAATAATAATAAGAACAAACATGGGACCCAATTTCTATCCACTAAGAAGACAGACAATGTTTATGTTTACACCTCAACCAATTACCCCCTTAACTATCAAATAACCAACAATTTGTAGCTGGTATTTAGTCCTACTCAAATCATTATCTCAAATTACATTTTGTCCATGTTTTTCAATTAATACAAACTTTTCCTTTTTACCATAATCCCCATTATTTTATTTCCTTTCTTAATTTTGAAGTAATTACATTTTACTGTTTTTTCTTTTTCTAATTCCATTGTAATTTCAATTCTAAATCTAACTAATCCCCATTAGCTTCCATTTGTTGAAGCGCATTTTTTATTAAAAAAAATAAATATGACTGAATTTAGTAATAGCAGATATATGTTTTTTTAATAAAAACTAGAACTTTTTTTTATTAAGTTTTATTAAGCTAGGCAGTATAGTTAACAAATAATGATGCGCGAGTAGATATTTAACAAGTTCAAATATATTTGGGGTTTATCTATTTGCCTAAATCAAGGAATCATAACATATAACTTCGATTGAGGATCAATGAGCCCTTAAATTACTATCTTGCATATCATGGCTACAATCAATCCATGGCAATAGTCCCCGACGAGACAGCCCGAGGCCTATGTGCCACAAGATTTCAAGTTCGACCTGTCTACCTTTTGCATTGTGCGATCATTTCCTTTCTTTTATCTGGGGGTGGTTTTTTTTTTTTGGAAAAAAAAGGGTGTAAATTCCCCATATTTGGCAACAAAAATAAATTCGTACCTTTTGTCTCACCGCATTCAGCACCGGAACAAAGTAACGCTTAATTAATGAACGCCCAAGTCTGTTGTGGAAATACGACTTTTGCTTGTTAATTAGCTGTAAGAACTTGACAAGGCAACGAAAATATCAACTAGGACTATAATTCTACAAAGTTCAGCATGACAAGCAAAAAAGGCAGAGTTTACTCATAATCTACACGCTAAACAACATAAGCGAAGTTGAAATAAACATATTTTACAAAGATGATGGAAACATGAATCCTTACTAACGACAATATATTCTCAATTTATACAGATTGCATATACACTTAATTGAGAAGAAATATGGCAGCTGTTTACAACAGAATGACCAAAAAAAGAAAGATTGATGGATCGATGAAAAAATGACCTTTCAATCACATGTTGAACAGTCTTCGACACCCAAACACAATGAGCTGAGATTCTACTGCAGGAAAATTCCAGCGAAGAACTACCAATTGCTCACATAAAAAAAGGTCCAGCAGATACTTGAAATGGTGCCTTCGGGTTTGTGAAAATCTGAAGAAAGAATAAATGAATAAAATCAAGAAACAAACCCACTGCAGATTCCAGGAGCCTTCCGCTGCCACCGTCATGGTTGCAAATCCAAACCAGTGTCACAGTCAACAAATATGCAGTTGTCATTCAGAGTTGGAATCGTAAAAGTCACTTGGGCATGGGGTCATGACTTCAGACTCGAGTAATTGAACCACCCTATGCATGGTCGGTCTATCCTCTGGGGCTGAAGAGACACATTGGGTGGCAACTGAAAGCAAGGCATCAAGGCTTTCTGTCTGCACTCCCTCACAATTTGGATCAACAATATCCCGTGGCCTATCCTCCGTGACCAAAAAATTTAACTGCAAAATAAAGGAAAACAGATGTCTGTTTCAGCTGAATGTTGCTCGATGCAATATCTTTCTAACAACTTCACCTATAGCATTAACAGATTCAATATCTTTCTAAAAACTTCACTTGTAGCATTAACAAACATGCCAAAAACCGAGGGAGTAATGAAACCAGCCAGGCTCAGTTCTTCATTTTTCAGGGTTAGCACAGTTCCACCACAACCAAGCTTTGACTCGGCTAAGCTGTGCCATTTATGTGGAAACTCGGCTTGTTAAAATAATGCTAAGCCTGGATTCAAGCTCAATGAAGCTAAAAAATTACAACTTGCACGAAGCTAAAAAATTACAACTTATAATTCATTCTCATGCAGGTCCACCACTGTGTGGCTGCACGATGGAGCCTAACTGCACATTGGTGAGAGGCTGTCGCCTTTATTGAGGACTAATCTCTCTCCCTTCAATGCTAGGAGAATAAGAGCACCTCTATGTCTCTTACCTTTTTTTCCTCTCATCGGCTTTAATTAGAAGATCTCTCTCAAACTACATCATCAATTCTAGTCATATATTTTCAGCAGAACTGCAACTGTGTGCTGAAAAGTAAGTCAGAGTAATCTAATCAGAGTTGGAATTTTGCCGAATTTGTCTCAATGAATAATGGTTGGTAATCCAAAATTCATCAACAAGTTGTTCTATGGCATAGCAAATGCTTAATGAAGAACACGTATAACCAAGTCAATTCAAGAGCCTAAATTTGTCTTTGAACTCATTGCCCTACTGTATAGACTAGGAGCACGTTTGCATCGAGATTGCCTGCATGTTATTCACAAAGATAACTAACTTACAGCCATCCACGACGCCAAGCATCGCCAGGACATATATATACATAAGTGACAACTCCATGCATTATTTTAGGGATTTTATGAACTTTGTTATTCCACAAAATTTAAGCCACTGCTCCCATCAAAACCGGTAGTGTTTTCAATCACCAACTAATCAGTCATAAAATCAGCATTAGCTATAATTTGACACATGAAAGCAAGCAATTCACAAAAAGAAATCACAAGTTCTAACATCAAGTGAAAATACATGCTTGAAGTGACATTCGGTGAGAAACCCCAACGAAAATTTATCAAACTTGAATTATGCTTTTTTATATATTTGAATTATATTTCTATGTTCAGCTGTCAGACTAGTATTCATTGGGTATACATTATGCAGAAGATCTATGACTCGGTAAAAACCATCAGTGAATCAATTGGAAATGAAAACAAAAAATACAAAAGTACTGACAAAGCTGACCTGCAAAAGTGCAGCTTCTAGAAGCATTATTTTTTTTCATTACCGTTCATTTTTTTTTTATATGTCAACTTTTTAGTGCTATCATTATAAAGACCAATTCAGAGTTCTCCAGCATGAAGATGCAGCAAAAAGTGACAGATTAATACCAGAGTCGAAGAATTCCACGGAAAAAGACCTACCCAACCAACAACGTTCAGGCCCTTTTCAATGAATGATGCATCTGTAGGTCGCTTTCCACTTAATACTTCAAGCACCAGGACCCCAAAGCTATAAACATCAGTCTTTTCAGTTGCTCTGCCACTCTGCATATACTCTACAAAAAAGAGTGAAACAGGGTTAGGACAAAGTGCTTGATTGTTCTTGGGAATCAATATATATTATTGTGATCTTAAACTATAAAAAGGGCTGATCAGCGGATGCTATAAGCTAAAGAGATTAGCAAGTAGCTCCAACATTTTTATCTTGACACTAAACCTCTTAAGCATCATTAATTGTTTTCAATTATTATGACCCGGCCATGAAATAAAGTGGAAGTTTTTAATTTGCAGCTCAAATGAAAGCAAAAGGAAAATGGAGCTCTTGAAGAAATCAAGTTAGTTATGATTTGATGCAAAAGGAAACCTCATGATTCAGTTTGTAGCCTAATCTTATTGGTAAACATAATCAATGCATGAAATATAAACATTAGGCTAATACAAAAATTTCTAGTCTTATTAAGAATTACCGTTTCCTCTGGTGAAAGCGACCGTCAAAAAATAATTTATAGAAATAAAAAGCAATTTTGGTTGCAGATGTGACTTTAACATGCGTAAAGATCACGGCGAAACATTTATTGTCAAGACCAAAAAATATGACAGTCAAACCCTTTTAAACCAAACTTACCAGGAGCCAGATAACCAAATGTGCCAGCAACAATTGTTGTAATGTGCGACTCTTCATCCTCTAACAGTTTAGCTAGTCCAAAGTCAGATACACGAGCCTCTAAATTGCCATCAAGCAAAATGTTGCTCGACTTTATGTCACGGTGTATGATTCTAGGAGAGCAATCATGATGCAAGTAGGCCACTCCCTTTGCCGCTCCCATAATGATATTCAGACGAGCATCCCAATCTAGCTGTTCAGATCTTTCTGCAAAAGGCACCATGACATAATTATTAATTTTCCCATTTCATGCCTAATGAAGCAAATTTATGAGGCTGCATGAATATAGCAGCTTAATGTATGAAAATCACTTCACAAAATTTTCATACTTAATGTATGTAAGTGCCATAGCCCTCATCTGCCTACTAGGTAATGTCAGAAAATTAGGTGGGCTATCATGCTTGAGCGATAACTTTTTATACACATGTAAATACTATCAACTGATCCCAACATATCAAAACCTAAACCTAGATAAATATAAACACATATACTTACCATGGAGTGCTTCATCTAGACTACCACCAGGAAGAAAATCATATATTAACAATTTTGACGTAGGCGAATTGCAATAGCCTCGCAAGTTCACCAAGTATCGGTGTTTTATACTTCCTAGAATCTCAAGCTCCCTCTCAAAGAAACGATCAAAGCCCTCATTCAACTTTACAATTCTTTTTAAAGCAAAGACACTGCCATCATCCATTGCAAGCTTGTAGACTGTTCCAAATCCTCCACAGCCAATGATGTGTTCCTCATTTAAGTTCTCTAATTTTTTAATAATGTCTTTAGAGGAGTATGGTAGGTCCCCATGGAACATTATAACGGAAGCACCTGAAGCAACATGATCATATACGCGGAAATGTTCAGTTGCAAAAGCTTAAAAGATATAGAAAATAAACTAATATATATATCTAGTCGACATTAAGAATAGCACCTCCACTGACATCCATTGCTATGCTGTTACTTTCATTTTTACCAAACTTCTTGTAAAGAAAGCAACCCCAGAAACACATAAGTGCCACAAGAAGTAGTGCACCGATTGTTGCTGAAGCACTAATAAACATTCTTCCTGAGGTGCTTTTCTTCCCACCTTGGTTTTGCCCTAGAAAAGGTGACAAGCTAACTAATGTCAGCTAGCAAAAGATGGTCTCTATAATCTCAAGTGACATATTCAATTATTTCAGAAAAACAAAATCCTGCTCTGATATTGGCTTCAAAAGCTTAATGGAGTCAGATTCCAGTTCTCAGCCATATGTTATTCGTTTGTCTAGTATAATTTTCAGCATACATCATTGACAAGTACATTTTATGAATGCAATATTATAATAAGGAACTGAGTTACCATGCTTAGAAACCCACCCGATTGAGGAAACTGCGAGTTAGTTGAAGGTCCTCCATTTTCATCTTTGCAGATCACATCGACTTGGTTCCCACATAAACCACGATTTCCAATGAAACTAAAACATAGATTCATTTATTAGACCACAAAGTTATTTGGCTTCTGAAAGCAAATTAATATGAAAGCCCATTTAGTTTGCCCAAGCTATAACGATAGTCCAAGATAAATAATCAAGCTCTACAAATCACTTCATATCTGGTTCACCTTTAAATGAACAAAATATGTTATGTATGACAAGGTGGACTTACGAGCTTTCTGTAAAGTTGATAAGCACGCCATCCGATGGTATTGGTCCAACCAGAAAATTATTTGACGCATTGCTTGAAAAATTTAACAAGATCATAAAAGTTAACATCCAATATAATGGAACAAATTTTGACAGCCACAAAATAGAACCTAATTTGAATAACCAACCAGAAAGAAACAAAGCTACTCACAAGGTAATGAGTTTATTTAACTTTCCCAGTGATGGGGGGATAGACCCACTGAGTGAATTGCTCGAGATATCCCTGTAAGAGAGAATAACTTATGAGTTTCACAATCTACAAACATATCAACAAGTTTATTAGTACATACAGAATGAATGATGAAATACACTCTCACTTGGAATAATTACCACGGCATCTGCAATAACCATTAGCTATCAAAATACCAGCCATGCATAAGGCAAATTTTCCAAAGATCTCTGATCTCTGAGTGTTTTTATTGAGTCAATGTTAAAATACATTTTTCTTCATATTTGTTTTCCTTGCTACTATTTTCATTTTAATAAGATGCAGACCTGATTCCTCGTCTACGGATTATATGGGCACAAAACTTAAGTATTTTGAGTCAGCCATGAAAATTTATTTCCTGAGTTACATTGGACTGGAATTAAATCAGGAGTCAAACTAACATTATAGTGTAATTAATTATTTTCTACACAGATGTAGATAATACATTGCAAAACCATACTATCCCTGAACAATTTTTAAGCATGCACCTAATATGGCTAGCAGTTCACAAAACAGTAATTAAACAAATACATTATTCTCCTTGAGATTAATTTGGGAATGAAACAAACAAAAATAGGGTCCACAGTGCATTATAATGGCAATTAGACAACTACATTTTCTCCTAAGATTAAAAAAGGATGTCATGGAGTTGTCTGATTCTGCTTATTGGAAACAGAGAGCAGCTGTTTGACCATGAGCAACTGGTCAACTTAAACCAAATCTCTCAATAATTAATGATTCAGCTTCAAAATTTTGCACTTTAAAGTTAATAGCTGATAGGAACTGGAAATTTGTGTAAATTAAAACCGATTTGTCCAAGGTCTAACCTACTAATAACAAACTTACAAAATTTTTACAAATCAATATTAGTAAACATAAATACAAGAATACTATCAACACCATCTGAACTGATCATAATTTCATATTTTTAAGAAATTGGAAATCTGTAATAACCAACCAGAAATTAATCACTACTTACATTTTTTTTTTTTTTGTCAATTTTTTACAACATAAAGAAAATGACAAAATTTTATACACTTCATATCCTTAATGGCACCAATCCACTATCATTTATCAGCTCCAACCACCCAAGGTAGCTGTCCATTACCAATAGCCAAACCAAAACCAGGCCAAACAGGGTTCAAAAAAGAATATGCCCACATGTGGTATGTGATTTAATAGGGCGGAGTGGCAAAAAATTATACAATGCTGGTACAGCACAGTTAAGTTTCTGTAAAGGGTTAATCCAGGACTAGTAGTCGTGGAAGATAGACCTGTCCATCCATCCTCCGCTTTTTTCTGAAGGACCAAATATGACAGAAACATCATGATCGTTTTTTTTAAATCACTTGGTGAACGTTTAATAGGAAGTGTCTAATACCAATCTCAATAAACTGCACCATCGTTTGAACCATGAATGTAGCAGTGGCATTTTGCAAAACTCATAAATAGTTTAGAAATGAGTGCCCACAAAAATTCCAAATTCCATGCAGACTTGCAACATGAAATGGATCATCATCTAAATTGGAAATTTGGTAAGGTAAAACTTTTATAGAGCTCATCAAATTAAAGAGTAACTCACAAATATTGAAGCTCGGATAGGTTTCCCAATTCACTGGGAATTAGTCCACTTAGGTAGTTGCCCTGCAAGTAGCTGCAAGAGAAGATGTCATCCAACTGGAAAAATGTAGCTGATTCATATAGCATGTATTAAAGCAACCATATATGATGGACTGAAAAACACCAAATCTATAATCACAAAAAGAAATAATTTCATCAAGATTTTCAAATACTCATGATTTAAATTATTAACAGCCATGTCTTCTTAAAGCAATGAAAGTAACAGCACAACAACTGCATCCAAGTTATCAAGTTTAGTTGTTACCAACCTAATCCAAATAATGCACAATCCTTCAGCATGAAGTAGACGATATTGACAACCAAGCACAGGATACAGGAACTTATGCATCAAGGAGGATAACTTATACATGCCTAATGCTCAAGAGAATTCAAGCAACACATTCTGTTGGCATAAAGAAGCAACACTACAAGAACCCAAATCATCCCTTTATCTTAAACCATTAAATTTAATAGAACAACAAATTATATCTGAACTTCAACCTTAGACAGCACAAAGGTATCATGCAGACGTTCTGAAGCAAAAAGAACAGAATGGATGACGCAGAAAAAATAAAAAATGTACTCACAAAAAGTCTCCAATGGTAACAAGAAACAAATTCCTCTTGCCACAATTGGGGGATTTAATGAAGATTTAATATCCAACGCCATAATGAATACCTCTTAATATTGGATTATTAGTGGAAGTGAAAATCTGCCATGTTAAGAGGTATTCATTATGGCGTTGGATATTAAATCTTCATTAAATCCCCCAATTGTGGCAAGAGGAATTTGTTTGGGAATAATGCATTTTTAGTGGCAGATTTTATATTAAATTTCTCCAGTTCCCAAATAATCCAATATAAAAGCCAACAGCACTTATTTAGCAGGACTCAAATAACATACTATTTAGTTTCGGTAACCATATCTTGGGCATCAGAGATACTTACATTCCCTGCAACTCTGAGCAATTTCCTAATTCTGAAGGAATTGTTCCATAAAAATTGTTGTTGTATAGAGCTCTGCAGCAAATCAACCAAATTAAAAAACATAAACAATAGCAACTTCCCTTCAAATTCAGCTAATATGCAACAAATAATTAAAAACCAAATATCGGGAGAACACGCACAAAATCCTCAAGTGCTGTAGCTTCCCAATGTCAGGCGAAATAGGACCACTCAGTTTGTGATTCTTCAAACTCCTGGAAGATGAATGAATTAGAACATCAATGAAATGCAAAATGTTAAATTCAGCGCAACAGAAAAAGGGGCCTTTTTCCAGCATGCTTAAACAGATCTATGAAAAAATGCAAGATTGAGAAACCCTCAAAGATCAATAAATTGCTAACTGTTTGCTTTTTAGTTTAATGAAACCCTTAAAGACCAAAAGGGAGGATCATCCGCATGCTTAAAACCCATTCAAAGTTTGATGGACATCAGAGAAATTTCAGTTAGCTGCCAGCAAGTAATATATGCAACTCTGTACCATTGATGTGAATAGAATATAAACTAAGATTTATGGCATCAACATCATGACCATGCCTTTAAAAATAGACATCTGAAGTAATTCCCCAGTAATCAATCAAGAAGAAAGAAATTTATCACAGAGAAATTGCAAGACAATAGATGAACACTATAGGAAAAAAGACACTTAAACACCATTATCTCCAAGTAGATCATAAATACTTCCGATTCTTTACAAGAAAAATAGTGGACTCACTACAGTTGTTATATATATATTCCTCATTCACAATTGAAAAAAAGCAACTTCCCGGACACTTAATTCTAAATTGACAAGAACAACTTTGAAGGACATTGAAAAAGAGATGTAAAATTAAGGTTATGCTTGTCGTACTTATTTTTTGCACATGCCCAATAACTTTATGTGGTCAATAGGAAGGTGATGCTGAAGTCAACGTAAAAATTAATTTCAGCAAGACATTGTAAATTATATATCTTAGATTAATTAAAAGCAATTATTGAAAAAAGAAATCAATTAAGAACTCACAAATATATTACTCTCTTGGTTTTCTTATCACATGTCACACCTCTCCAATTACATGGGTCAGGATCCTCAGGTCTCCATAAAGGTAGGATACCATCTGAACTAACAATTGCATTCTTGAAGTTTAGAAGAGCCTCACCTACAAAAATCACAAAGAGTATTTCACATTCTATTACAACACAAGTGAACATGAGCACAAGTTCTTGCACATTCTCAAATGCAAAGAGAATAATTCAAAAACACATCCTAACTAGAAAAAGCACTCAATTGCTTAAGGAATAAAATGCCTGCAATCATCAAGCCTCCATCATTGTGAACCTAATGTCCAATAATATAATGGAAAATTTTCTTAGAAAGCATTTGACAAAATTGAAAGATTATCCCAGTTTATTTCTCATGTGAGACTACTCGAATCATGTTTTGATAGAAAACTTGGCATCAAGAACATAGTGTAGAAAATAGTAAAGAACCAAACTCCACTATAAATGATGAAGAGTAGCTCTAAAATTATGAAGTCATCCCTAAATTTTTCATTGTCAGCTGAACTGCATTGACATAGAGGGAAAAATCTCAAAATTCACATACCATCAGAATTGATAGCTTTACTCTTGTTTACAAGGATACAGAGCAGTAGAACGTAAACAAGCCAAGGCACTTGGCATCTCATTAGACAGATGTCCATTCTGGTACTGGTTAAGCACAATATGTCTACTCTGAATCATCTGATAGACCAAGGACCAAAATGCTTTCCTTGTAACATATAGTCATCTCATTGATGAGATGCTAGGGCAACCACAAAGAATGAAAACAATTTCCTGGAAGGAACCAAATCATCAGAAGAACAGCAAAAAGAGTAAAGTATGACACAATAACTGGGAAAAAACTTGCTCAATAAGTAAATTCTGGACTTGCACAACATATACACAATTAAAATAATATATTTTCACTTATTTAGCCTTCTTTATTCATTTTCTATTTTTTTTCATTCTACATTGTTATTTTTCTAATAAGTTTAGTAACCTTTTCAGCTCTAAAATCTAAATTACCTTTTCAGCCCTAAAATCTAAATTAACGAATCACGAGAATCTAAAAACAATAGTTAACCACAGAGGTATTAAGCACTGCTGTGCTGTAAAAGACCGTTCCTTAATGAATTCGGCCATTACAGGAAACTTTACCAGACATGAAATTTATGCTGTACAGAAGAATCTATGAGAACCGTTGGCACTTATATCAAATGTCATCCAGCACGTATCTAACAGAAACACCATAAATAAAATAATCACATGGTAAGTCGATGCAATTAAATGGCATAAAAATATTTAAATTATTCCATTTCAACCAGATATTATATATGTATAAATATAAAGAATACCTCATTCGGAAAAATAAAATTAAATTAAATAAACCAGAAAAAATATATCTAAAAAAGGAAACTTAAACTACTCCATTGCTACTCAGCTCAAAAGAAAAAAAGTATAAATATATACTCAGATTCTAAACAGTTGGAAGCTACATGACACTAAATCGGAAAATTGAATTCAGATAGCTAAAACCCTAAACTAACTTATGTGCTAAAAAAAAAAAGGCCTGATTATTTGCAGTTCCTCACACCTTGACCGACAATTCTGCTTCTTCCTAATATTATCTTACAAACCAAAAAAAAAAAATAAGAAGAAGAAGAAGAAGAAGAAGAAGAAGAAAAAATGTATGGAAAAATACACTAAAAATGAACATTACTGAAAGAAAAAGAGGAAATGTGAAGAAAACACCTGATAAATAACATTAAATAACAAAGCAAAAAAGGAATTTGGAAATTAAATTGTAAAATTAAAAGAAAAAATAGAGAATTAAGAGCAGAGAAACATCTACAGACCTTAGATTCGATCTGCGAAGAAGAATGAATGCAGTGAGCTGTAAAGTGACACCAAACAGAAAAAAAACAAAATATAAACCGAAAATCAAAAAACATCTCTCTCTCTCTCTATATATATATATATATTTTTTCTTTTATCAAATTTTATTTTTATTTTTATTTTCGGTTTTAATTTAAAAGGAAAAATAGAGTGAGAGAGTGCTTGCGTGACTGTGTTTCAGCGAGTGGAATAGATGCCTGGAATTTAAAAGGCGTCACACCAACCGGAGATAAGGCACTCCACACGTGCGACGTAGACGTTCCACACGTGCCAACCGACGCTCACGTGTCTATATAATAGGGGTATGATTATGGGTGTGGATGCGCAGTGTGCGCACATTAGGTACAATCGGATCGGGTGAAATCAAATGCACTCGTTTGATCTGACAGGACGTATGCACATAGGCACTGCACATTCAAGTAATTCTCTTTATAATAAATTTTAAATTATATATAAAAAGATTAGGGTAAATTACATAATCAGAAATTATATAGACCTGACAAATGGATGAGATCAAGCGAGTTCGGATTTTTTAGGTTACGTATTTTTTTGGATGGATTTAAAACAAATCTCAAGACACAATTAAAATTAAAAAATCGAATCAAAAATCAAATCGGTTCTTAACGTATTAGTTCGATAATCAAATTGGATTGGATCGAAAATAATTTGATATATTTAGTTTAATTTTAAAATAAAAATTCAGTTATATTTTGGTTTTTAATATTAAAAAATAATTAAAATCGAACTGATTGAATTATTAATAAAATTGTATGACTTTGATGCTGAAATTTAAAAATCAACGACAATGGAAATAAACTGTAATAAAAAAAAGCAACGGAATGAGAAAATAAGTAATAAAAAAATAAAAATTTAGAGGTAACCAAAACGATGTCGTGTGAACTTTAACTCACATTTGAATTTTTATTTTTTTATTTTTTACTTACAGCTCAAAATTTAAAAAATTAGATATTTATCTTTTTCTTCAATTAAATTTAATTTTTATATAAAAAATTGGAATAGAAATATTAATAAAGTAGTATAAATTATATATATATAATTAAATATGACAAAATAAATTTTAATTAAAAAAATTCAGGTCACGTATTTAGATTGGGTCGGATTTTAGTATTTTCAATGCTGATTTTTTGGATTTCAAGTATGGATCGAGTTCGACCCTAGTTTTTTTATCATTCAAATATTTTTTTAAAGTCGATTCAGATTTTTTTTTCGAATATTCAGATTAAATTTTTGATTGGGATCAAAAATTATCAATATAAGCATGAACTATTAAACCCAGAGGTAAACTGAACTTTAATCGGACTTGGACCAAATTTTAATGGGACTTGCGTGGATTTTTAAGTTCTTTTTGGTCCAAACCCACCCAATACCTAGGTATATGAATTACATGATAGTTTTTAATTTATAATTAAAAGAATTTTATAATTTTAATTTTAATTTTCAAATGTCCATTTAATTTTAAAATTGTATTAAATTTTACATAAAAATTAACAGACATTTAATTTTTAAGAAAAAATTTATATTTTCATTTTTATCTAGTAATTTATATTACTTAAAATTATTAATAATTTATTATTATTATTATTATTATTATTATTATTATTATTAATGAATGTTAAAATTAATTTTCTAAAATAAATTAAATTAAAATAAAACTTTTTTAATTTTTATTTAGTTATTATTATAATTAAAAATTATAATAAATTTTTATTAATTGTAATAATTAATTGGATTTTTTTTTCAAATATGCTACTTTTATCTAAATGCATAACTAATATTTACATAGAACATAAAATAAAAATGAAAATTTTTCTAAATCTTTTTTAATATGATATTTTTTTTGTAATATGCTACTAATAATTAATGAATATTATTAATGAGGGTTAGTAATTTTTATTCGATCTAAACCCAAAAAAAGTAAATAACTCAAAAATTTTAGAATCAAATTCGAAACCTGTGATCCAATTTTTCAATTAAATTTTATTTTATATCATATTTATTTATGAATTCTAACTTAATACCTCTATTATAATTTCTATATAAAAATTAGATTTAATTGAAAAAATAAAAAATACCAAAAAATTTAAGTTTTAAATAGTAAAAGATAAAAGGAAAAGAAATAAAAAAAAGTGAAATGAAAAATAATAATTAAGTAGTATGCAATATATACTGTATTTTACAATTTATATTATTTGAATATTCTCTTTTTCGATCTTTTTTGGCACATGCTTGATTTGTAGTTTTGTAACACCCTATATCTGGTCAGTTTAACGACCCAGATATCGGATGTCACATCCGAACTTACTTTCCTTTAAGATGATTAACTAATAAAATTTACTTCTTAAAATCTTGATATAATAACATTACTATTCATTTACTAGAAATTTTGACAGAATTTTCCCTAAATTTTGACAACTTCCTGAGAAATTGGAATATAAAAATCAACACTTCTATCATCATATAACTATTTTCACTGCTTCAATCAAACTCCAACAAATAAATCCCCATCCGTCTTAACAAAACATTCAAACCAACATTCTTCATCTGTCAAATAAATATTATACAAATATTTTTATCCTCAACTACATTTATATAATTTCATCATACCATTATAACAGCTATAAAATCTCTTTTTCAACATCAGCAAAATATTATTAATATTACAACAATTTTATCATGTACATGCTAAAATAACGTAATATTAGTATAGTATACTCATCTTCTTGGTGTAACCATATCCATCTGCTAATCTAAGCTGCAGCATTTCCAAAATGTCTGTTTTACTTGTCTTGAGCATACCACTTATCAACCTACGCGCGGAGAAAACCACGCGCTAAGCTAAAAGCTTAGTGGTAACTACCAAATTTATTTCTAGAATTTTTTAGCTTTAAATACATTTATAAAATTCCAAATAATCACATACAATAACATATAATGTACACATAACAATCATAAGATTCAAAATTCAAAATGCATATTTACACAAGAATCAAATGGGAAGCTTCATATGTAATTAAAATAAACAAGCTCTTTAAAAATATGCTCAATTACTTATAGCTTATTTAAAATTAAATCGGTAACAAAAATTATCTGCTCAAAGTGAAAATGTTATTATATTAAATTGTTATTTCCAAAATCAATTCTTGATTTACTCAATTTATTGGCTTATTAGAATCAGACGGTCACAACCAACAAATATTAAAACATTCACAACCAGTTATATACACGCGCGTACTTATATATATGTATACTTCTAACTATATTCAATTATGTTGGTTTATGTATTACATAATTAACTTCCGTATGAATAAACTATTTAAATAAAGTATTTTATTAATAAAATACTATTAGCTCCTAGTAAAATCCAGTGGAATTGCACCGAGCTGGATAAACGGGATATAAACGAGGGATTGAGTTTTCGGAACCATCCAATCCCCTTTTAACAATTTTCTCAATTAATATACACAATTTTTCTATTAAACATATGCATTTCTATACACACACGCATATATATATATATATATATATATATATATATATATATATATATATATATATATATATATATATATATATATATATATATATATATATATATACATGCAGTTGTGGATTCAGCTCTCGGAGCCATCCAATCCACAACTCAATTTAATTACACACACACACACATATATATATACACATGTAAATATAGATTCAGCTCTCGGAGCCATCCAATCCACAACTCAATTTAATTACACACACACACACATATATATATACACATGTAAATATGGATTCAGCTCTCGGAGCCATCCAATCCACAACTCAATTTAATTGCATACACCGAAAGAGCTCTTGGAGCCATCCATTCCGGTGTTACATATCAAGGTGCCGTATTACAAATTCCATAATTGGCATACCAACCTTATTCGATTACCCCAATTCCTATCTAATTTTACTAAGGGCAAATATAAAATCATCATTACTTGTTCCCAATACTTATCGTTTTCAACTTCCATATTATCACAAGGAATGGCATCATCGATTTTACCATATCCCATTCATTGCACCACTTAAGTCATCACAACAAAGCTAAAGTATAAATGTACTATGCTTATGAATCATCTTAAATACACATATAAATTAATCCATTAATCAAGAAAACCCCGAATTCCTTACCCGGTAATATTCATTATTATCTATACAACCATACATCTTCCAATTATAATCCAAATTAACCTTTTAGCAATAATAATCGAATGACAGAGTATTAACATATTAAGAGAAACACATTCTTATCATTTGGCCTACTTGATAAGCACATAAGAATTCCTATCTTGGTCATAATACATCTAGTTTTAAAAATAAAATAAAATAAAATTTATTTGCGAAAATTCAACCTAAATAAGTTGCATCGCAACTTAATTTCTACTTAAATTAATAAACATATTCTCAATTGTCCTAAGTAATGGTTTCATCCAATATTTCCATATATGTCCATTTGACCCATTGACTCAATAACAATTCAGTAAAATATGAAATTTAAAAAGGTAAATAAAACTATGAAAGAAACCAATGAATCAACTTAACCGTCATTTTATTTAACTATATTCAACCAACAATTTTAATATATATATTTTCTTCTTTTCTTTTCTTTATATTTAAGAGAAATCATGCTCATTTTATTAACTTTTCAAAAGGTTCAACATTTCTCCAACTTCATTCCTCCAACATTTACTTAATTCCCATCAACGAACAAATATGGGATCTTTTCCTATTAACTTAAATATGTTATTTAAGCCACTAATTTATCAATTCATACTTGTACATATCACTGTTACTAGGAATAGAATTTTACTAGTCATTCAAGATTATAAAACACAATCAATAAAAGCCACAACCAACAAAATACAACCACGAGCAATCATGCATTTTTAAATGGTACTGTACAATAATCATTTGGACTCCTATACAGTGCAACCCATTTGGCTTAAGTCACTTCAAAGTTTCACCTGGAAATATCTTGAAGTCTAAACTCCATGGTATTTTCCTTTATAACTAACCAATTTTAGGCATTTAGTAGTAACTAATTTGTTTAATATCTTATCCATAAAATCCCAACCCATAACCGGTTAAGCCCTAAACTACTTTGCATAAATAAAAACAATTTGCTTATTTTTGTTCCATTTAAAAACATTACATAATCTAAATTGAAAACACAAAACCTAAGCCTACAGTCTATGAATAAAATCCATCACCATGTTCCTAAACAAGTCCCATTAAATTTTCAAATTAAGGGCTTATGAATAGGCTCAACACTCTAATATACTATATAAATTAAAACACACAAGAAAAAGACATTAAATTTCGAGATATAAACAATTTTCACCAAATTTCAAAATTTACTTAATTAAATTTAAGGAGGCAATTTTGGTAGCCACATACGTGACAAATTTTACATCATTACAGTCTAAAACTTACAGCACTCAACAAATTGTAATCTAATTACCTTTACACAAACATTCCTTATATTATGTTCTATAAAGATCATTCAAAACAGGTTACAAAAATGCAATCTTTGACTAAATTTTCAAATAAAAATTTAGGGACAAGCTTAACAATCCATTGTATTATGCAAATTAAAATAAACCAAAGACAAATATTCCATTTTAAGGAGAAAATAATAGGTAATTTTTGTAACTAAATTTCATAATTTAGTCAAGAAAATATACGGAAATAAATTTGGTAGTCACATACCTATTAGAGTTGATTTCTTGCATTTTTCTCATTTCTACTCACTAATGTACTCGCCGGAGCCTCGCCGGAGCTTGACCGGAGCTTCATCGGAGGGACACGGCTACTGCCATCATGGAGGTCAGAGCCTCAAGACCCCTCTACCGGTGACCACGTGCCCTAACTCTTCACCGTTAGATCAAAAATCGCCATTAAACCATCGCCTGCCTCTCTTTTTGATCCACGCATTGTCGGCGAGTGAGGAGAGGTGAAAGGTACCGGGAGGACCGTCTCGTCGTTGGGAGTTCACCAGGACTACTCATGTCATCAACTGCTGCCGTCAATCACCGGGAAAAGGAGAAGAACGTCCGGCCAAAAGAGGAAAAAAATATGGGGAAGAAGGAGAATAAGAGAACACGGGGCGCTGCTGGTGACGGAGGGACGGCGATGCTGTAGCGATTGGCGATGGAGGCTCCGTCGATGTGCCGGCAATGTCACGGCACCGTTGATCAAACCGCTCCCCCCTTCCTCCTTTCCCGATTCCCTTTCTCCTCTCCATTCTTTTCTTTCTTGTTCTTTCTTTTTTTTATTTTCTTTCTTTAATGCTTCTTTATTCATTTTTATTCCTATTTTCTTTTCAAAAACAATTTTTATTATCATGATAATTTGTCTAGAAGTTTATAGAGCTCTTGGGGAAATATCTCTTATTATTAACATTATTATTATTGTAAAATCTTTGAAATTACACAAACTTACATTATACCTTTAATAAATCGACCCTTATAACCAGTATCAAAATACTATTCACTGATATGTAAGTTATTATTAACCGACTTGGGTTTTGAGGCATTACAAGTTTAGTGCATGTAAATGTAGTATTTTATGTTTAAGTTTATGGAGTTAATATCTAGTTTTAATGATTTTATTTATGAAATGTGGTATCTTTTATGTGTTTTGTGTGTGTGTAGGAGAAAGTAGAGAAAACAAGGAGAACAAGGCGGAAATTAAGCAAGAAAGAGGAGTTCTTGTAGCGGGCAGGGTGATGGTTGCGAACGCGACAAAGCAAGGCAGCAGAAGAGGAAGTCAAAGTAAAAGAAAAGTCAAAATTTAAGGAAGCGTATTATGTCGCGAGCGCAACAAAGCATGGCAGTAGAAGAGGAAGTCAAAGTAAAAGAAAAGTCAAAATTTAAGGGAGCGTGTTATGTCGCGAGCGCGACAAAGCATGGCAGTAGAAGAGGAAGTCAAAGTAAAAGAAAAGTCAAAATTTAAGGGAGCTTGTTATGTCGCGAGCGCGACAAGGGTCGCAGGCACGAGAGGGGTCGTCATTGGAGTAGTTAATTTTAAAACTCTACTTCAAGAGGCATGATTTCTACCAAGAGTCATGTACTTCTAGGAAGGCACTTTGAGAGACATAAATATTAGCAAAAGGAATATAAAGAGAAGATTAAGACTTTAGAAAGGGGGAAAATCTAACTTTTGAACATAGAAGTTTGAGGGAACAATTCTTATAATTTTTTGTACAATTTATGTTTTGAGAAGAGACACAAGCAAATGATAAGAAGATTATATTTTTGTGAGAAAAAAAAATAGTTGAGAGATTTCTTTTTATCATCTTTCATCTATTCCTTCTTCTTTATGAATATTGAATGATGTTGTTAAGAACTTGATTATTAATGTTTATATTTAATTATTCATATTAATATAAGTAGTCTTTATTGCAAAATTTTCTACTAGTATTTTGTGTATGATCATAATAGGTGAGAGTATAGTCGAGAGATATATTCTTTCTTATAGCTAATAGGAATTCATTGTCAAAATATTACTTGAGAGATCGGAATGTTAAGATGATTGCTATAAGTTGGTTGATAATCTTGAAATATGTGTTTATATTTAACTTATTCATTAATGAGAATTAAAGATTAGGATTATACATATCTATTTTAGGCATTCTAATTTATGTCGAGAGAGTAAGTTAGAACTTTAATCCAACTTGGCTTTCATTATAAGATTATATATTAAACCAAAACAATAAAATTAAGTTTCATATTTGTAATCTTAAGTCATTAATTTTATTTATCCTCTTTGATAATAAATAAAGTTTAATTAGTAGTTAGAATCGGAATACCACTAGTAGTTTAGTTTTGTAATCAAAATTAATGAACATTGTAAACAAAATTGAGATCAAGTTGTGGTCAATCTAGTCCTCATGGGAACGATATCTTAAGTACTAATCGGTAAATTATATGCTTAATGATTTAGAACAATAAATTTTTGGCACCGTTGCCAGGGAAATGATTGAATGTTTATTGCCATTATAATTCTTTATTAAAGATTTTAGATTACAATGTTTAATTAGCTTTTATTTATTTGTTTGTTTTATTTTTGCATACTTGATGATTTGAGTTTATGCCTAGAATGAGGATCTCACAAGAAGAACTTGAACAATTAAATCCAAAAATAGAAAGATTTCTTTTAGGAAATCAAAAACCAAAGAAAAAGAAGAATAAGAGACCTATCATGGTGGAAAACGATCCACCAAGATTGTTGGATTTTGCTACACTAGCATTGAGTGGGTCTCAACAAGGGGTTATTCATCCAACGGTAAATGCAAACTTATTTGAAATTAAGCCTTTTCTATTACAAATGGTGTAAAATAGTATTCAATTTTATGGTTTGCCAAATAAGGATCCAAACGCTCATTTAGCAAATTTCCTGGAAATATACGATACTTTTAAGATAAATGGAGTACCAGCGGATCCAATCAAGCTTAGGCTTTTCCCTTTTACATTATAAGATAAGGCAAAAGCTTGGTTGAATTTCCTTGCAAGAGGCTTTATAACCATGTAAGACCAATTGGCTCAAGCTTTTCTAGTTAAGTATTTTCCCTTAGTCAAGATTACAAAGATAATCAAGGATATAACTACTTTTGTGCAAAATGATAATGAGTCTTTATATAAAGAGTGGGAGAGATTTAAAAAGTTATAGCAGAGTTGTCCACATCATAACCTACCAAAGGAGTTGCTCATACAGACTTTCTATAATAGTGCAAACCCTACTACTAGAGGAACTATCGATGCTGTTGTAAGTGGTTTTTTCATAAGGAAGACTACAGATGCTGCATTTGAATTACTTGAAGAAATGTCAATAAATAATTACATGTGGTCAACAAAAAGAGCAAAGGTATCAACCTCTTCCCCTATTAAAGGCGTTAATTCAATTGATGCAGTTGCTACTTTGCAAGCTCAAGTTGTAGCATTGACATATAAGATTAACAACTTAAGCATATAAGATTGACAACTTAAGTATGGGAGTAACCCTACCAAATGCATGTACCATTTATGGTTAACAAGGTCACCCAAGTGAAGGTTATAATTTAGGATTGGCTAGTACGAAAGAACAAGTGAGTTTTATTCAAGGCTAAGAACATGGTAACCCTTATTTGAACACTTACTAACTTGGTTGGCGAAACCTTCCAAATTTCTCATGAGATAATAACAACTAAAATAGAGGAGTATGAGGATTCCAAAAACCACAAGATAGATTTGGAGCATTGAAGGTTAAAATGGATATGTTTTTGAAGGAGATAAATTTGAAGTTTAATTTACAAGAGGAGAATCATAAAAGGCTTGAATCAAAGTTTGACCAAATTACAAAGAATCAAGCTTCATCCATCTATAATTTAAAAGTTCAATTGGGGACACTTTACAATACCCTACCTTCGAGACTTCAAAGATGCCTACTGAGTAACATGGAGGATAATCCAAGGGAGCAAATGAAAGCGATTACATTACAATCAGGTAAACAATATATTAATGAATTTGTTTCGACTAATAAAAGTGTGGTTTTATAGGAAAATGAAGTTCAGAAGGCAGAAAAGCCTTCTTTTGTGAGCGACATCTGTTAGTGTAAGCCCTAGCCCCAATGCATTGTAACGAAACACTTGAAATTAATAATATGAGGCATTAGTTTTATCTTTTGTATTCCTGTGCATATCAATTGATAAAACTATCCAAGAATGTCGTTTCGGTTTAAGTTATCATGTGTGAGGCACATGGATTGTAAGACCTTGAAATAAATGAGACTTCATTCTAAATATCCCTAGTCAGTCATTGTTATGGGAATAACAAATGAATTAAGACTAGTATGCTCTCTCTGATCTTATGAGTTCTGTCTTACGGATCATTAGGACAAGAGTGTCAATCAGAGATCATAGATACATGTTAAAGAACATGGTATCTGGATTCGATCCGCTCATGAGAACACTACATGGTACAAGTCATAAGTGTTTCTCATATGCAAGTTTTGTATCGGAGTTCTTAGACCTGAAATCTCTATGAAACTCTTTATGAATTACTGTGTACTTTGACATACACCTAACGTGCTCGTAATAGAGTGACAAGTACGGGTATGATTAGGTATGCACTGATTCATGTTAGAGAGCATGAGAGAAGTGAAGGGATTACCCCTCTCGATAAGAGAGAAAAATATCACCGGCCACTTGATCAGTGAACTGAGAAGTGTATGGCCATACCGAGATGAAATAATGAGTAATCATTATTTATCTGAGAGTTCAGTGTCACTAGAATATCAAGAAATAAATTAATGTATATAAGGATGACTAGTTCCATGCCTTATATTAATTCTGATATTTATGGGTAAGGGACTATACGAAATTGCATTAGGTCACCAAATGCCATATGCATTTTCATTTAATTTGGAATGCTATAATATCTTGCTAGAGAATATATATAGCCTTTGAATTAATTTATTAATTCATTGCCAACATTAAATGGACCTATAGGATCGCACACAAAGCATTGGGCTTAAAATATTTAAATTAAGTATTGGACATTAATTTGGACTTTTAATTAAAGTCAAATTAATGTATGTAATGGGTTATAATATTGCTATTAGGCTTTGGTCCATGAGAGAGAGAAATTCAGCCCATAAGGTTTAATTTCAATTAATTAATTATCTTGTGTTAATTAAGTTAATTGAATATTAAAGCCTAAAGGAATTTAAATTAAATTAAATCACTTATATATTTAATTAAGTGATTTCATTTATTTAAATGTCTTATGTTTTATTTCAAATTTGAATTTAAATTCAAAGGAGTTTAATTCAAAATATATTACTTATCTTTAGGAAGTGATAGAGTTTGAATTAATTATCTTAGGATAGTTGAATTCAGATTAATGACTTGCCAAAGGATAAGCATATATATTAAAAGAAATAAAACCCTAAACCTAATTTTTTTGTGGCATGAATAGTAACTCGTGAATAGTGACTCACTCTCTCTCTTAATTCTTTTGTTCAATTTTTCACAAGGAGAAAGGATTGTTCCTCATTCTCTTGTGTTATTGAGCAGTAATAGCAATCTAAAGAAGTACAAAATCAAGTTTTGTAGCTTCAAACTATAACCATTACACAATACCGAAAAAGAGAGCTAGCAATCTCGATTTTAAGCCGTCGGTGCAAGTGTGTGTGTAAGAATAGAGGGAGTGGCGCAAAAGGCTGTTCCTTGGCATTGGTGATCGAGAACTAAGGTGGATAAAGGCATCTTGGTTGCTGGACATCACAAAATCAAAGAATAAAAAGGCATCATCTATTGTAAGTTTCAAAACCCTAAAATTGCATGTTTTCGTTCCTAGTTTTGGATATGTATGGTATGCATGATAAAATTTTTGTTTTTCCGCTGTGCTATCATGATTATCATACCATGTCATATTCCATCAGTGGTATCAGAGCCTAGACATGCTTATTTTAGTGCTTTAGATGCATGAAAAAATTAATTAAAAATCGTTATTTTGAAAACATGCAAATCTGAAATTTTCTGTTTTGAGTTTTTTGCAGTGTTTTGGTGTAAAAACGATTTTAATTGATTAGATAGGTATTATAATTAATATGACATGTTAATATACTATCCTAAGATGTTATTAGGGCTGGTAATGGTCGGATTTAATTATTTATACCTGATGGTACATGTTAATTATGAAACTAGGTGCTAGTTGGCATGTAAATTGCTATTTTAACAACTAGTTTTCAAAATTAAATGTAAAAACGTTTTTGGGATGTTTGTAAGTGATTTTTAAAGA
This sequence comes from Excoecaria agallocha, assembly GCA_037975025.1. Classification (NCBI taxonomy): domain Eukaryota; kingdom Viridiplantae; phylum Streptophyta; class Magnoliopsida; order Malpighiales; family Euphorbiaceae; genus Excoecaria; species Excoecaria agallocha. The sequence goes on from CM075810.1 coordinate 5,284,355, forward strand.
TTAAATATCAGGTCTGGACATGTTTTAAATTTGGTTTTAATTCTGGTCCATGACAATTTAATTGATTAATTTTAAAATCACTTAAAACTATGTCTAGTTTGTGTTTGTTACATGTTTAATCAACATTGTTTGTTATGTTTTGATTAAAATGGTAAAAACACATTTAGATTAAAATGGTATAGAATATTAAATCAATGTTTATGGAATTATTTAGATTATTAAATGACTCATAAAATTGATTTAAATGTTTGTGCATTTTATGGCATTACATAAGCATTAAACAACTAGTTTTTGTTGTTTGTTTGTTTTTGCATGAATGCCGTGTACTATATATGTGTTCTTCATGATTTTATTTTTAATTCATGTTAGCACATATTATATGCATTTTTAATGTTTATGGGCTGTATGACATAAAATTAAAAATGGCTAAATTGGAAATTATGCTAGAGTTGATTTATAGCACAAATCTAACTAGTTTGTGTTTTGGGCTTTTAAGAGAACTTATTCAATAAGAGGATTTAGTCCATTGGGCTTCGGCCCAAGCCCATCACGGGGTCATCTCTTAAAGCTTCAAGTACACAATTTCCATTAATGGGCTTGGCTAAATCTAATTAAAATTGGACTTTGTTTGATCCATGAATGCTATGTATATTTATTTGCTTGTTTGGTGTGATGAATGGATATGCATGGTGCATTCATGGGCCCTGGGTTTTTGTAATTAAATATGGCCTGCGAGCCATTGTGTTTTATTGTAAAAGTTTCATTTATTTCTTAGAATAGAATATACTTGAAGACTTTGTAAATCAAGACGAAGCCCACCGGAGTGGAGAAGCCCAACTCGAAGATTCTTATGTAATAGTATAGAATCTTAGTTGTAGGTTTTTGGGCACATGTTTGTCACGCTTTACTTTATGAAATTATATATATATGCATGCTATGTATGGATGACAAAGTGTATGCCATGTAAGCCGTAATAAAATGAATCCCTAAAAATAGTAAGTCACAAAGTTGCCTTCCTAATTCGAAACATGTCAAGGCATCGATCATCGGTCACGTAGACTAGGAGTCCTAGATGCGCCCGATTATCTTTGTGAGGCATGGATTATGAATGTAGGTTGGACTTATCATGGGAAGGGATGCCCGGACCTAGGCAACTAATAAATGGGTTGTGCTATAACATCCTAAGATGTTAGCCCATTTGATCCAAGAGTCATGTACGAGACATGATTGGAGTTTTCCTACCTAAGTAACTTAACTTGTTAGGTGTACAAGCTCAGCTTGACTAATAAGTTGTTGAGAAAAGTGGATCTTGGCCCACATTAAATCACTAATGCGAATTATTTAAAGGGATATTAATTTGGTTTGTGGGATCATAAATAAGACCTCATTTAATCTTGCTAAATTTTATTGTAGATTGAAAATGGCATCTTCAAACAACAATTTCTCATTGCGATCGGTCCTTGAAAAGGACAAATTGAATGGCACCAATTTCATAGACTGGTCTCGAAACTTAAGAATAGTTCTTAAGCAAGAGAAGAAGTCGTATGTTTTGGATGCACCCTTACCTGATGAACCAGGAAGGAATGCCTCTGCGGTTCAAAAGGAAACTTTTGAGACCAAGAAGAGCGACTCCAATGATGTGACCTGTCTGATGCTGGCCACTATGGTGCCTGAATTGCAAAAGCAATTTATGGACCAAGAGGCCTATGCGATCATGGTGCACCTCAAGGAGATGTTCCAAGAACAAGCTGGTCACGAGAGGTTCGTGACAACAAAGGCTTTAATTTCTTGCAAGATGGCTGAGGGTACTTCTGTTAGTACCCATGTACTCAAGATGAAAGGGTATCTTGATACTCTTGAGAAGCTTGAGGTACTAGTGCCAAAGGAATTGGCCACTGACTTGATCTTAGGATCATTGCCTGCTGCTTATGATCCATTTGTGATGAATTATAACATGCATGCAATGAACAAATCAGTCACTGAGCTTCATGGGATGCTTAAGAATGCTGAAGAAAACATTCGAAAGACCAATCCCGTACTAATGGTTCAAAAAGGAATAAAGAAGGGACCTGCTAAGGGAAAGGGAAAGGGAAAGGGAAAACCCAAATCAGTTGGGAGTGCACCTCAGGCCCAATCCAAGCCCAAGGCGTCAAAACTCAAAGAGAGTGAGAGCACTTGCTTCCATTGCAACAAGATAGGGCATTGGAGGAAGAATTGTGCTCTCTTTAAGGAAGAACAAAAGAAGAATGGAGCCAAGGCGTCCAGTTCTGGTATTTTTGTTGTTGAAGTTAACCTTTCTATTTCTACCACTTGGGTATTGGATACCGGTTGTGGTTCTCACATTTGTTCAAATGTGCAGGGGTTAAGAAATAGGCGGTTACTTGGGAAGAATGAAGTGGACCTCCGTGTGGGGAATGGAGCACGAGTTGCTGCCATGGAGATAGGCGACTATCACCTCACTTTACCTTCCGGACTTTGTATTGTTTTGAATAATTGTTATTATGTGCCTGCTATGAGCAGAAACATTATTTCAGTTTCATGTTTGGATAATGATGAATTTGATTTTGTTATTAAAAATGGCAATGCTCATATTCGTCGCCAAGGCATTTCTTATGGCAATGCCATGTTGCAAAATGGCCTTTATATCCTTGATTTACAAAACAAAGAGTCCATATACAACATTAATACAAAGAGGGTTAAATCAAACGAATTGAACCCTACTTACTTCTGGCATTGTCGCTTAGGACATGCAAACGAAAAACGCATTTCAAGACTCCACAAAAGTGGAGTGCTTGGGTCATTCGACTTAGAGTCTTATGATACATGCGAGCCATGTTTGCATGGAAAAATGACAAAGAGTCCTTTTAATAAAAAAGGCGAGAGGACTAATGGCTTATTGGAACTAATACATTCCGATGTATGTGGACCTTTAAGTACACATGCTAGAGGTGGTTTTAGCTACTTCGTGACATTCACAGATGACTTCAGTAGATATGGCTATGTCTATCTGATGAAGTACAAGTCTGAAACTTTTGAGAAATTCAAAGAGTTTAAGAATGAAGTAGAAAACCAACTTGGCAAAAGTATAAAAGCCATTCGATCAGATCGAGGTGGCGAATACTTAAGCCAAGAATTTGACAGTCATCTAAAGGAGTGTGGTATTATTTCACAGCTCACTCCTCCTGGAAGACCTCAATGGAATGGTGTGTCCGAAAGGAGAAATCGAACTCTGTTGGACATGGTTCAATCTATGATGAGTCAAGCTAATCTTCCTATCTCTTTTTGGGGTTATGCATTAGAAACTGCTGCGTTTCTATTGAACCGTACTCCAACTAAAGCAGTTGAGAAGACACCATACGAGGTATGGACTGGGAAAGAACCCAATATGTCTTTTCTGAGGATTTGGGGCTGTGAAGCACATGTTAAGAAATTAACATCTGAAAAACTAGAGTCCAAATCCACTGTCTGCTTGTTTGTGGGTTATCCTAAAGAAACAAAGGGATACTACTTTTTCTCACAAGCCGAGAACAAAGTATTTGTTGCTCGCAAGGCTGTTTTCTTGGAAAAGGAGTTCCTTCTCAAGAAAGACAGTGGGAGTAAAGTAGAACTTGGAGAAATTCAAGCACCACAAACTCCTATAGAGGATGGTTTGGAAATGGGATCAAGTTCACAACCAGTTGTGGAACAAGAACCCATTACACAAGAACCTAGAAGGTCCGGTAGGGTACGTCAGGAGATTGAGAGATATGGATTTCTAATCACTGACAGTGACACTATTGAGTTAGTAGATCGTGAGGATCCTACTACCTACCGATAAGCTATTGAAAGCCCAGACTCGGATAATTGGCTTGAAGCCATGAAATCCGATATGCAATCAATGTACGATAACCAGGTTTGGACCTTGGTTGATCCACCAGAAGGTGCTAAGGTAATTGAATGCAAGTGGTTATTCAAACTAAAAGCTGATAAGACCTACAAAGGTAGACTAGTAGCAAAAGGTTTTCGACAAACTCATGGTATAGACTATGACGAGACCTTTTCGCCTGTAGTCATGCTCAAGTCCATTAGGATCTTGCTTACCATAGCTGCATATCATGATTATGAGATATGGCAAATGGATGTCAAAACTGCTTTCCTTAACGGAAATTTACTTGAGGATGTGTATATGACACAGCCTGAAGGTTTTGTCAATCCCAAGCATCCTAAGAAGGTATGCAAGCTTCAAAAATCCATTTATGGATTAAAGCAAGCATCCCGAAGTTGGAATCTTCGCTTTGATGAGGCAGTCAAAGAATTTGACTTCATCAAGAACGAAGATGAGCCTTGTGTGTACAAGAAGGTTAGTGGGAGCATAGTAGTATTTCTGGTCCTATATGTGGACGACATCCTTCTCATTGGGAATGATATTCCAACATTGCAAAAGGTTAAGCAATGGTTGGGAAAATGTTTCTCAATGAAAGACTTAGGTGAAGCCGAGACAATACTTGGTATTCGAATCTATAGAGATAGATCGAATCGGCTTTTGGGACTAAGTCAAGAAAAGTACATAGACAAAGTACTAAAGCGTTTTAGTATGGGAGACTCAAAGAAAGGATACATACCTTTGGCTTTGGGAGTTCCTTTGACTAAAGAACAGTGCCCTAAAACCAAAGAGGAAAGGGACAACATGAGTAGAATCCCATATGCATCTGTTATTGGATCTATCATGTACGCTATGTTATGTACTAGGTTGGATGTTGCTCATGCACTGAGTATAACCAGTAGGTTTCAGCAAGACCCTGGTGAGAAGCACTGGTCTACTGTAAAAGGGATTCTGAAGTACCTGCGAAGGACTAAGGATCACTTCTTGGTGTATGGTGGTCAAGAAGAGCTCGTCATACAAGGTTATGCCGATGCTGCTTTTCAGACCAGCACTCAGGATTCTAGATCGCAATCTGGGTTTGTTTTTGTTTTGAACGGTGGTGCTGTCAGCTGGAGAAGCTCGAAGCAAGAAACCGTTGCCGACTCAACTACAGAATCTGAGTATATTGCAGCAAGTGAGGCTGCAAAAGAGGCTGTTTGGATTAAAAATTTCATTAATGGATTAGGAGTGGTCCCAAGCATCCTAGATCCATTAGAAATTTTCTGTGACAATAACGGGGCCATTGCACAGGCCAAGGAGCCCCGGTCACACCAGAAATCCAAACACATACTCAGAAGGTACCACTTGATCAGAGAAATCATTGATCGTGGGGACGTCAAGGTTAGCAAGATATCAAGTGAAGACAATGTAGCAGATCCTTTGACGAAACAGTTACGTTCAAATCTGCACGAAGCTCATTTGAGAGCGTTCGGTCTTAGGGCTATGCCCAATTGGGACTAGTGCTAGTGGGAGATTGTTAGTGTAAGCCCTAGCCCCAATGCATTGTAACGAAACACTTGAAATTAATAATATGAGGCATTAGTTTTATCTTTTGTATTCCTGTGCATATCAATTGATAAAACTATCCAAGAATGTCGTTTCGGTTTAAGTTATCATGTGTGAGGCACATGGATTGTAAGACCTTGAAACAAATGAGACTTCATTCTAAATATCCCTAGTCAGTCATTGTTATGGGAATAACAAATGAATTAAGACTAGTATGCTCTCTCTGATCTTATGAGTTCTGTCTTACGGATCATTAGGACAAGAGTGTCAATCAGAGATCATAGATACATGTTAAAGAACATGGTATCTGGATTCGATCCGCTCATGAGAACACTACATGGTACAAGTCATAAGTGTTTCTCATATGCAAGTTTTGTATCGGAGTTCTTAGACCTGAAATCTCTATGAAACTCTTTATGAATTACTGTGTACTTTGACATACACCTAACGTGCTCGTAATAGAGTGACAAGTACGGGTATGATTAGGTATGCACTGATTCATGTTAGAGAGCATGAGAGAAGTGAAGGGATTACCCCTCTCGATAAGAGAGAAAAATATCACCGGCCACTTGATCAGTGAACTGAGAAGTGTATGGCCATACCGAGATGAAATAATGAGTAATTATTATTTATCTGAGAGTTCAGTGTCACTAGAATATCAAGAAATGAATTAATGTATATAAGGATGACTAGTTCCATGCCTTATATTAATTCTGATATTTATGGGTAAGGGACTATGCGAAATTGCATTAGGTCACCAAATGCCATATGCATTTTCATTTAATTTGGAATGCTATAATATCTTGCTAGAGAATATATATAGCCTTTGAATTAATTTATTAATTCATTGCCAACATTAAATGGACCTATAGGATCGCACACAAAGCATTGGGCTTAAAATATTTAAATTAAGTATTGGACATTAATTTGGACTTTTAATTAAAGTCAAATTAATGTATGTAATGGGTTATAATATTGCTATTAGGCTTTGGTCCATGAGAGAGAGAAATTCAGCCCATAAGGTTTAATTTCAATTAATTAATTATCTTGTGTTAATTAAGTTAATTGAATATTAAAGCCTAAAGGAATTTAAATTAAATTAAATCACTTGTATATTTAATTAAGTGATTTCATTTATTTAAATGTCTTATGTTTTATTTCAAATTTGAATTTAAATTCAAAGGAGTTTAATTCAAAATATATTACTTATCTTTAGGAAGTGATAGAGTTTGAATTAATTATCTTAGGATAGTTGAATTCAGATTAATGACTTGCCAAAGGATAAGCATATATATTAAAAGAAATAAAACCCTAAACCTAATTTTTTTGTGGCATGAATAGTAACTCGTGAATAGTGACTCCCTCTCTCTCTTAATTCTTTTGTTCAATTTTTCACAAGGAGAAAGGATTGTTCCTCATTCTCTTATGTTATTGAGCAGTAATAGCAATCTAAAGAAGTACAAAATCAATTTTTGTAGCTTCAAACTATAACCATTACACAATACCGAAAAAGAGAGCTAGCAATCTCGATTTTAAGCCGTCGGTGCAAGTGTGTGTGTGAGAATAGAGGGAGTGGCGCAAAAGGCTGTTCCTTGGCATTGGTGATCGAGAACTAAGGTGGATAAAGGCATCTTGGTTGCTGGACATCACAAAATCAAAGAATAAAAAGGCATCATCTATTGTAAGTTTCAAAATCCTAAAATTGCATGTTTTCGTTCCTAGTTTTGGATATGTATGGTATGCATGATAAAATTTTTGTTTTTCCGCTGTGCTATCATGATTATCATACCATGTCATATTCCATCAACATCACCCTCAAGCGCGATAGTAGGAAATTTGACCAAAGTCACTAGTGCAATAGAGGGGGCTTCCAAAGGAAAATTTTTTCAATCTCGTCTGTCATTTCCATAAAGATTGAAGCAAAAGAACAATGATAAGCAATTTTTGAATTTTATTAATAAATTGAAGAGTTTGCATATTAATTTATCATTTATTGAAGTAATAACTTAAATACCTAATTATGCTAAGTTTTAAAAAGAGTTGATTTCCAAAAAAAGAAGTTGGAAAGACATATCTATAGTTGCATTAACTGAGGATTGTAGTTCAATAATCACAAATAATATACCAACAAAGTTAAAAGATCCTGGTAGCTTTACTATTCCATATACATTAGGAAATATGGAGTTTGTTAGGTGTTTGTGTGATTTAAGGGCTAGTATCAACCTTATGCCATTCTCTATTTTTAAAATGCTAGGTTTGGAAGATGTTAAACATACTTCTATGATTTTACAATTAACTGTCCAATCTATTAAAAAACCTTATGGTATAATTAAGGATGTGCTTGTAAAAGTGGATAAGTTCATATTGGCAGCTGATTTTGTGATTTTTGATATTGCATATGATGCTAATTGTCCATTAATTTTGGGTAGATCTTTCATGCATACTGGTAGGGCACTAGCAGATGTTTATAAAGGGAAATTAATTTTGAGAGTAAGGGACTGTAGTGTGCAATACCATATAGATAAGGCACTTAAATACCTTATGGATGAGAATGTGTGCATAAAAGTAGATCTTATTGATGCATGTGTTATGAAAGTTTTTGAAGGTGAAGTAAGCATGGTTGAGGAAGTTCAAGTGGAAGTAGAATAAGAGGATCATAGGCTTAATATTTTATATCGAAGTGAGGAGCCATTCCTACCATCCACTATAAATCCCCCTAATGTTGAGTTAAAAAAGCTACCTAGCCATTTAAGGTACGCATTTCTTTGTGTTAATAATACTTTACCTATTATAATTTCTAGTAAGCTTACTAAAATGAAAAAGGATTTGTTGTTGCAAATGGTTAGGAAGATAATAAAGAGCATATGATGGTAAATATATGATTTAAGGGGAATTAGCCCCAATATTGTCATGTATAAAATACATATGGAGGATGGATTTCAACTTAAAGCTGATAGACAAAGGAGACTAAATCCAAATATGAAAGTGGTAGTTAAGAAAGAAGTTATTAAGCTTTTAGATGTTGGTATAATCTATTCGATTTCGGATAGTACATAGGTTAGTCCTATATAATTTGTCCCAAAGAAATGGGGCATGAGTGCAATTAGGATGAAATGGATGATTTAATTCCTATGAAGACCACCATGAGTTAAAGGATTTGCATTGATTATAGGAAATTAAATGTGGCCACTAAAAATGATCATTTTCCTCTGCCATTTTATTGATCAAATGTTAGAAAAAATTGTTATCCATTCCCATTATTATTTCTTATATGGTTTTCTGGTTACTTTTAAATTTTTATCTATCTTAGTGACCAAGAAAAAAAAAATTTACTTGCTCATATAAAACATTTACATATAGAAGAATGCCTTTAGGATTGTGTAATACACCCACCACTTTTCAAAAGTGCATAACTTCTATTTTTGGGGATATGATAAAGAAAATCATGAAAGTATTCATGGGCGATTTTTCAATTTATGGTGATTTCTTTGAATTATGTTTAAATAATTTGGATATGGTGTTGGCTTGATGTGAGGAGACCAATTTGGTACTTAATTGGAAAAAGTGCCATTTCATGTTTGAGGAAGGAATTATATTAGGTTATAAGATTTCAAGGAAGGTGCTTGAGGTAGATAAGGCTAAAACTAAGTTAATAGAGAAGTTACCTCCACCTGCTACCATTAAAGGTGTGAGATCATATCTAAGACATACTGGTTTTTATAGAAGGTTCATTAAAGATTTCTTGTTGATTGCTAAGCATTTAACCAACCTTTTGGTTAAGGATGTGCCTTTTTAATTTTTCTAGTGCATGTATGGATGTTTTTAAAAGGTTAAAGAAAGCCCTTTTGTGAGTGCACCTGTAATTACTTCACCCGATTAAAGTCTTCCTTTCAAGATAATGTGTGATGCTAGTTACCTAGCTATAGGTTGTTTGTTAGTTCAGCATCGAGATAAGCATTTACATGTAATTTACTATACTAGTCACACATTATCGGGTCCTAAATTGAATTATAACACTATTGAAAAGGAGATGCTGGCTGTCGTCTTTGCATGTGATAAGTTTAGGTCTTACTTGCTGGGATATAAAGTTATTATATATATGGATCATACAGCCTTTAGGTATTTGTTTACTAAAAAAAATGATAAACCTCGCCTTATTTGTTGGGTACTTCTATTGCAAGAATTTGATATTAAAATAAGAGATAAGAAAGGATCCAAAAATTTAGTACCTAATTATTTGTTAAGATTAGAAAATGATGAGGGACCTATGGGAGATAAAGATGAAATTGATGAGACATTTCTTGATGAAGCTTTAATGCAAGTTGAGCATTTAAATACACCTTGGTATGCAGATTTTGCTAACTTTCTTATTGCAAAAATTTTGCCACATGAAATGTAATGGTAATAAAGAAAGAAATTCTTTATAGATGTCAAATATTATCTTTGAAAGAAGCCTTACTTGTTCAAGATTTGTGAAGATGGAGTGATATGTAGATGTATAAGTGAAGAAGAATATGTAAACATCTTAACACATTATCACTCGACTTTCTATTCAGGTCACAATGGGAGCACTAATATAGCATCTCATATGCTTGAGTGTGGGTTTTGTTGGCCTACCTTATTTCAAGATGTTAAGAAATTTGTTACTCAATGCGATAAATGCCAAAGGGTTAGCAATATAGGGAGAAAAGATGAGATGCCTTTGACTAATATTTTAGAGGTGGAAATATTTGATGTATAGGGGATATACTTTATGGATCCTTTCCCTACCTCATTTGTATAAAATTATATATTGGTTGGAGTGGACTATGTGTCCAAATAAGTGAAAACTAAGGCAACACCAACTAATGATTCAAAGGTAGTTGTTAAGTTTTTTAATAAGCTTTTCTCTAGGTTTGAAGTGCCTAGGGCCATTATAAGTGATGAAGATATGTATTTTATAAATTGTTCTTTTGTATCTTTATTGCATAAGTATGGGATTCATCATAGGGTAGCAACACCTTATCACCCATAAACTAGTGGTCAAGTAGAGATCTCTAATAAAGAGCTTAAGTGGATCATTGAGAAAATTGTTTCTAACTTAAGGAAAGATTGGGCATATAAATTAGATGATGCTTTTTGAGCTTATAAGATATTTTAAAAACTCCTATTGGCATGTCTCTATATAGGTTATGTCACACCCTTCTCGGAACAATCATTTCTAATGTGAAACTTAGCTGAAACCAGTAAGTTTTTTTTTCGAACAAATCGATACACTTTAAATACCTTACATTAATTTTTGAATCAATCGACAATCATGCAAACAATTAAAAAATAAACAAAATAACTTCATACCGAGAACTTATACCTAACACTCATCCATCAATAATCATAAATACAATCAAAATACAGTTCAATCTTTTACCTTCATGGTTTAAGTATATACATGCCAAAATACAACTCGATATAGTACTAATTCTTCTCTTCCGAACTGGCTCCACCGTGTACTATGCTCCCACAACACTTTACAACCTGCACGCAATAAACACTATGTGCTGAGCACTAAATATGCCCAGTGGTGACTACTAATCCAAGGATTTCCCAAAGTAAAGCATAATTACATAGATTATGCTACTCTTATACTTATTTCTTTAAATATTTTATTTTACTTTGGTCAACATTAGTTTTATTATTAATTCATATTTTTGGTAATTACTATTCTTTGATTTTCAATTTTTCAACTTTACTTTACACTATCCTCTTAGATGGATCACTATCAAATTTACTTTTATCTTTACTTTATTATTTACTATAACTTTTACTTTCTTCTTATCTTTTAGCCACAGCGATATAATTATCATTTTATTTAGCAATGTGTATCGGTACTCATCTTTAATGGTACCAAACTAAATTATTTTATTTCTCAATTTATTTGTTCAATTATTCAATCTGTATTCTAATTATACTTCTTGCTATCTATTATTTTATTTTACTATAACTTTGAACTAATACATACATTATTATAAAAGGGCTTTTAAATTTTATTGTAAAGCGATATAACTATTTTAGAGACTTTGCAGTCAAATCTCTCTTTCCTTCTTTTATACATTTACCTATGTGTAAATATTTGTTTAGAACTTATATCTTTTACTTTTTCTTCATTGAACAATTCTATGCCCTTTTATCGTTTTACTTTTCATTTACCTTTTCTTTCAGAAATACATTTACTTAAGCATCAATTCTCACTTAATATCATTGCTATCACTTTTTAACGTTAAATAGAAAATTAATATTATTTTTCAAACTTGTCACTATTCACGATAGTAATTGGTACAGGAACTACCAATTAATTAAATTTATCTTTTTCATGTAAAACAAAATACATTTTTAAATCCTTTTTCATTATAAAAGCTTGACTTAAATCTTTGTTTATCATTTTATTCTTATAAAACCTTTCTTTTTCTTTTTCCTTGTTAATCACACTTTTCGAGTAACTTTACAGATTTATTTTAACTTTGCATCTTCTTCAAAACGAATCATTCTTCGTTATAACTTTTTATATTTAATTCATTTAAGTAATACTGATTTATTTATTTCGATGCGCCCCTGGTGCAATATAACAGGATTCTCAAAAAGGATACTCGAGACTGGACCCAAAGGTCCCACTAAACAGATAGAGAAATGATCTTGGAAGATCAAGTCTCACAGAGCAGAAAACTGATACACTTTTACTTTCACTTTACACTGAAGCTATGGAGATCAAAGATCCTACCCATAGCAAAGCAAGTCGCCATGACTTGCACCGCGGTACAGAGGTGTCCTTATGGCTAGCCAATTATATCCTAAACAAGAATAATATCACCTGCTTATCGCTAAGGGCAAGATAATCAATTGTATTTGCAATAAATTTTAAACATTTAAAAATCTTTAGTTTCTTTCATTTATTTATTAATATACTTTATTTTTTATTGAACACATTCTTTTAGTGCTTTAGACTAATCAATAAGTTTTTGTCATTTCTTTCACTTTATCTTTTCAAGTCACTTTTGTGAATTATTCTTCGATAATTCACTTAGACACTTGGGCTTTTTAGTCTTTTATACAAATTATGAATTTTATCATTATAATTCACAATTCTCTTTTATTCTTTTTGTATAATTTTTGCGAATTATTCTCTAATAATTCAAGAATCGACTTTTTACAATTTTTTTCCTTTCTTTTTCTGTCCAAACTTTTCAATCATTAACTATGCCAACTTTATTTCGTCGGCAAATTATTTTATAATAATTCACTCTTTTAATACTTTTTATTGACTAATTTATTTTGATAAATTATTCACGCATTTATTTTATAACTTTTTACGTAATTATGAATTTTATTGGTATAATTCATTATTTTATGCCTCGAAAATGCATAATTTGACTTTTTCATTTATTTTTATACTGAAGTAATTTACTTCGCGTTCGTTATAATTACATACTTATTTATTGAATTATTTCTTAATAATTCAAATTTATTTCAAAAATATTCTAATAAAGCATATAAATTCCATAAAAATTCGCTTACAATTTATTTTATAATTTTCATCATTTTCACTCATTTTATGAATTATTTATCAATAATTCATCATTTTTATTATTTTCATGACTTTATTATTATTTCAAAAAATTCATCGGTTAACTTTTTTATTTTATTTTCATTGAATATAATTTAATTTCATATAAAATTCACCTTTTTCAATATTTTTGCACAATTATTCACTAATAATTCAATTAATTTCAATACACATATTAACATTAGAATTTCAATAAAATTTCAATAATTTCAATAAATCTCAATAAAATTTATTTATGCATTATTTATTATTTAGCATCATTTTTTACTAAAATAATCAATTATTTCCCACTATTTCACTATTTTCACTATAAACATAATCAATACATAGGTTTTAAAATTCTAAAATAAATTTCAATAATTCACTAAAATTTTATGGGCACCATATATCATCTCTACACTTAATTTAGGCTAACATATATTATTTTCATCATCAATTAACAACTTTACCCATTTTTAACCTAATTACATAAATGAAATTAATTCAAAATAAAAGGAAAATCAAAGCATTTTGTAGTCACTTACAATTTTTTCATGCTTATGAGTGCCTAAGCTTCATTTTTCTTGCTTTTAGCCATGACAACTCTTTCCTCTTCACTTTTCGCCCTTGATTTTTCTTGCTTTCTTTGCTTCAATCAAAGATTAGAGGCTATATATTTGAACTATAGAGATGAAATTTCACTTCTCATGTTAGGATTACATGAGATTTTAATTGAAAAATTGAAGAAATAAGAGCCAATCTTTTGGGATGGTGGTTCGGCCACCAAATGAAAGGGAAGAGAGAGCTGGAAAAATCTGGAGAAATCTCAGATTTTCTAGCCTGTTATACTCTCCTTAATGGGCCTAAATTTGGGCCTAAAGGATGGGCCTTGTCCAAATTAATTAAAAGGCCCATTTAGTCCTTTTTAAAGCCCAATCCAATTTCTCTCTCTTTCTTACTTCAAAAATGATTTCATCATCTTTATCACCTCAAAAATAGGTAATATATAAATTTTTGGCTCAATCGGAGTCCGTTATTGGTCCAATTCAAACTTATTGGTCCGATTCAACAACTGTCGGTGTCACCAAAATATTTTACACATAATTTTAGGCTTAACTGAAAATTTTTGTAATTTTTTAGGATCATTTACAATTTTTAAAACCCTGATCAAATTGTAGTTGATCGGTTACTATTTAAATCAAAATAATTATTTTTCTCTTACTTATAGATGTCAAATATCCTTAAAAATACTTTTAAAATTCTTAAAATATATTCATTATACTTCATGAATATTTTTGAGTCATTCGGAGATTATTTTTCGATCTAATGCATTTTTACCAGTCCAATATTTCAGTTTTCAAAGTTACCGTAACATTAATTTTTTATTACCATATGATTCTACATCATATTTAATTTAGATCTGAAAAATATGGTAATTTTTAAAGATCATTTATTATTTTTAAAGTCCCAAATAAGCTCTCAGTTAACACAAGCATCTTTTTAACTGGAACCGTGACTTTTTCCTTATTTTTGACTTTTAATGGTCCATTTGATCTCATTTTCAGTCCAAATTATATTTTTGGACTCCAGATAACTTGCTCTTTTCAATGGTCCAATAAAATATTTTTCGACTCAGGGAGATACTATTCACCTCGGTGTCACTATTTACTTTCGAAAAAGTACTATTCACGGCTAACCTGATGTTGAAGCCATTACAATTCTTCCCTACTAAAAGAAATTTCATCCTCAAAATTTACTTATCTCAAAGAGTAGAGGATACCATACTGTCACCTTCATTTTCATTTGAAGGTTCCAAAAATATCTTCGCCAATGGAACTCACTTACGTTTAAAGTTAACCAATTTTACTACTAAAAATCTTTATCAGTTTTTTTTCTAAATCATGACATCCTCAGTACAGATTTCTTTTATATCATGAATCAAATCGAGACTTATTGATTTATTTGCACTCCATTAAGTCCAATACAAAGATTCGATATTTTCTTTCTGACATTGTCTTAACAAGAATCAGATTCTACTATAGGTAACCACTTTTCACAGTTATTATCACAATTTCATACACTTTACCATGTTTCTTCTTTTAATATCTTAATTATTCACTCTGACTAATCATTAATCAAGGGTGAATCACTATGTCAATAAGGAGATTATTACCAATCTTCTATATAATATCTTTCCTCTCTGACGCTTAAACAATCCGATAATAGATTCTCTAATCACATCGCTCCATTTTCCAAATAAATATCATTATAAGTTAAAGTAATTCCAAATGAGTCTAATGCTCTGCTTCCATGCGTTGACACATTTAATATTTACTTACATCTGTCACATTACACTTTCAATCTGGCTTTCAAAACTAAGCTTTTAATCCTGGTACATAGATAACCTCTAAAATGCAGGATATTACCATCTCGGTAGACCTCAGTTAGAATCTTTCGATTTATTCACAATGACTACCGCACAAACATTCTCTTTCAGAATCATTGTTCTCACCCGATGTACAATATTTTTTCCACTCAAATTCCAACTAATAATACCCCATCTGGAGCCAACTTAACTGGCCCTCACGGCTTGAAAAACTAAGAACATTATCATTAATCATTCATACTCATTCTTCAGTCTTACATATTTAAGTATACTTACATTACCTAAGTACTCACTATACTTCTTCAACGTCTTAAAACATGTCAGATAGCGACCACTTAAATCCTCTAATATGGATCCCAACAAAGGTGAATGATATTTTCCATCGATTCATCAAGAAAGTCAGGGTGCTAACAAATTTAATTGACATAACCAATAACTTACAATGTCCAAAATAGAAAATGGAAAATAATCTTAAGCACACTATTTCCTATCTCAATCTTATGTTGTCTCTACGCTCATCATATCTCCTGTCAGTTTTATCCTATCAAATGGGGCCTATACATATGGTATAATGCATATCAGATGCTGTAAAACAATATGAAATGCTATGCAATGAATGTATGATTTCATGTATGCAGGTAGAATACTGTTATGTATTCTCGTATGATGTGACAGATACAATCAAATTCCCACTCCTATAAGGAAATCACTGACAGGTATATAGAGCATCTTAAACAACCTTAACTTATAATGATAATAACCTGCTAAAAAACATTCTTAAACCATGATAATCCAGTCAAGGTATCTCTTTGTCCTGTGAAATTTATATGTATCAATATGAAATTCCTTCCTAAATTTTCGGCACACTTTTTCTTTTACCCCTCTTAAATTGTTTTTCATCCAGATAGACACTTAAAACTCTCACATTTATACTTAATTTCAGTCAATTCTTCTTTTTTCCTGCTTTGACCTCCATGAGATCTCAAGCAGCAATACTTCCATTCTCACTTACTACCATCTTTACTGTGCAAAAATAAATCCTTTCACACCTAACAATCTCAGTCAAATGTCAACTTTTCACTTTAAAATAGGTAGGGGAGCAAGTACACCTCAGACTACTTATCGTTTATCCACTTATGATTGGCATGTATATACAAACAAATCGATCGCTTTACCTTATCTCACTTCAATCTTAGAACTGCTTAAACATTTGCTCTGATACCACTAAATGTCACACCCTTCTCGGAACAGTCATTTCTGATGCGAAACTTAGTTGAAACCAGTAAGTTTTTTTTCAGAACAAATCGATACACTTTAAATACCTTACATTAATTTCTGAATCAATCGAAAATCATGCAAACAATTAAAACATAAACAAAATAACTTCATGCCGAGAACTTATACCTAACACTCATCCATCAATAATCATAAATACAATCAAAATACAGTTCAATCTTTTACCTTCATGGTTTAAGTATATACATGCCAAAATACAACTCGATATAGTACTAATTCTTCTCTTCCGAACTGGCTCAATCGTGTGCTATGCTCCCACAACACTTTACAACCTGCACGCAGTAAACACTACGTGCTGAGCACTAAATATGCTCAGTGGTGACTACTAATCCAAGGATTTTCCAAAGTAAAGCATAATTACATAGATTATGCTACTCTTATACTTATTTCTTTAAACATTTTCTTTTACTTTGGTCAACATTAGTTTTATTATTAATTCATATTTTTGGTAATTACTATTCTTTGATTTTCAATTTTTCAACTTTACTTTACACTATCCTCTTAGATGGATCACTATTAGATTTACTTTTATCTTTACTTTATTATTTACTATAATTTTTACTTTCATCTTATCTTTTAGCCACAGCGATATAATTATCATTTCATTTAGCAATGTGTATTGGTACTCGTCTTTAATGGTACCAAACTAAATTATTTTATTTCTCAATTTATTTGTTCAATTATCCAATCTGTATTCTAATTATACTTCTTGCTATCTATTCTTTTATTTTACTTTAACTTTGAACTAACAAATACATTATTATAAGAGGGCTTTTAAATTTTATTGTAAAGCGATATAACTATTTTGGAGCACTTTGCAGTCAAATCTCTCTTTCCTTCTTTTATACATTTACCTATGTGCAAATATTTATTTAGAACTTATATCTTTTACTTTTTCTTCAATGAACAATTCTATGCCCTTTTATCGTTTTACTTTTCATTTACCTTTTCTTTCAGAAATACATTTATTTAAGCATTAATTCTCACTTAATATCATTGCTATCACTTTTTAACATTAAATAGAAAATTAATACTATTTTTCAAACTTGTCACTATTCACGATAGTAATTGGCACAGGAAATACCAATTAATTAAATTTATCTTTTTCATGTAAAACAAAATACATTTTTAAATCATTTTTCATTATAAAAGCTTGACTTAAATCTTCGTTTATCATTTTATTCTTATAAAACCTTTCTTTTTCTTTTTCCTAGTTAATCACACTTTTCGAGTAACTTTACAGATTTATTTTAACTTTGCATCTTCTTCAAAACGAATCATTCTTTGTTATAACTTTTTATATTTAATTCATTTAAGCAGTACTGATTTATTCATTTCGATGTGCCTCTAGTGCAATATAACATGATTCTCAAAAAGGATACTCGAGACTAGACCCAAAGGTCCCACTAAACAGATAGGGAAATGATCTCGGAAGATCAAGTCTCACAAAGCAGAAAACTGATACACTTTCACTTTCACTCTATACTGAAGCTATGGAAATCAAAGATCCTACCTAGAGCAAAGCAAGTCGCCATTACTTGCACCGCGGTACAGAGGTGTCCCTATAGTTAGCCAATTATATCCTAAACGAGAATAATATCACATGCTTATCGCTAAGGGCAAGATAATCAATTGTATTTGCAATAAATTTTAAACATTTAATAATCTTTAATTTCTTTCTTTATTTTTGATCGAACACATTCTTTTAGTGCTTTAGACTAATCAATAACTTTTTGTCATTTCTTTCACTTTATCTTTTTAAGTCACTTTTGTGAATTATTTTTTGACAATTCACTTAGACACTTGGGCTTTTTAGTCTTTTATACAAATTATGAATTTTGACATTATAATTTACAATTCTCTTTTATTCTTTTTATATAATTTTTTGCGAATTATTCTCTAATAATTCAATGATCGATTTTTTACGATTTTTTTTTCTTTTTCTGTCCAAACTGTTCAATCATTCACTATGCCAACTTTATTTCGTCGGCAAATTATTTTATAATAATTCACTCTTTTAATACTTTTTATTGACTAATTTATTTTGATAAATTATTCACGCATTTATTTTACAACTTTTTACGCAATTATGAATTCTATTGGTATAATTCATTATTTTATGCCTTGAAAATGTATAATTTGACTTTTTCATTTCTTTTGATACTGAAGTAATTTACTTCGCGTTCGTTATAATTGCATACTTATATATTGAATTATTTCTTAATAATTCAAATTTATTTCAAAAATATGCTAATAAAGCATATAAATTCCATAAAAATTCGCGTACACATTATTTTACAATTTCCATCATTTTCACTCATTTTATGAATTAATTACCAATAATTCATTATTTTTATTATTTTCATGACTTAATTATCATTTCAAAAAATTCATCGGTTAACTTTTTTATTTCATTTTCATTGAATATAATTTAATTTCATATAAAATTCACATTTTTCAACATTTTTGCACAATTATTCACTAATAATTCAATTAATTTCAATACACATATTAACATTAGAATTTCAATAAAATTTTAATAATTTTAATAAATCCCAATAAAATTTATTTATGCATTATTTATTATTTAGCATCATTTTTCACTAAAATAATCAATTATTTCCCACTATTTAACTATTTTCACTATAAACATAATCAATTCATAGGCTTTAAAATTTCAAAATAAATTTCAATAATTCACTAAAATTTTATGGGCACCATATTTCATCTCTACTCTTAATTTAGGCTAATATATGTTATTTTCATCATCAATTAACAACTTTACCCATTTTTAACCTAATTACATAAATGAAATTAATTCAAAATAAAAGGAAAATCAAAGAATTTTGTATTCATTTACAATTTTTCCATACTTATGAGTGCCTAAGCTTTATTTTTTTTGCTTTTAGCCATGACAACTCTTTCCTCTTCAGTTTTCACCCTTGATTTTCCTTGTTTTCTTTGCTTCAATCAAAGATTAGAGGCTATATATTTGAACTATAGAGATAAAATTTCACTTCTCATGTTAGGATTACATGAGATTTTAATTTGAAAATTGAAGAAATAAGAGATAATCTTTTGGGATGGTGGTTCAGCCACCAAATGAAAGGGAAGAGAGAGCTGAAAAAATATGGAGAAATCTCAGATTTTCTAGCCTCTTATACTCTCCTTAATGGGCCTAAAGAATGGGCATTGTCCAAATTAATTAAAAGGCCCATTTAGTCCTTTTTAAAGTCCAATCCGATTTCTCTCTCTTTCTTACTTTAAATCACTTCAAAAATAATTTCATCATCTTTATCACCTCAAAAATAGGTAATATATAAATTTTTGGCTCAATCGGAATCCGTTATCGGTCCAATTCAAGCTTATCTGTCCGATTCGACAACTGCCGGTGTCACCAAAAAATTTCATTCTCATCACTAAAATATTCTACATATAATTTTAGGCTTAAATAAAAATTTTTGCAATTTTTTAGAATCATTTACTATTTTTAAAGCCCCGATCAAATTGTAGTTGATCGGTTACTATTTAAACCGAAATCATTATTTTTCTCTTACTTATAGAGGTCAAATATCCTTAAAAATACTTTTAAAATTCTCAAAATATATTCGATAGACTTCATGAATATTTTTGAGTCATTTGAAGACTATTTTTCTATCTAATGCATTTTTATCAATCCGACATTTCAATTTTCAAAGTTATCGTAACATTAATTTTTTATTACCATATGATTCTACATCACATTTAATGTAGATCTGGAAAATATGGTAATTTTTAAAGATCATTTTTTATTTTTAAAGTTATAGATAAGCTCTCAGTTAACACAAGTATCCTTTTAACTGGAACCGTGACCTTTTCCTTATTTTTGACTTTTAATGATCCATTTGTTCTCATTTTCAGTCCAAATTATATCTTTGGACTCTAGCTAACTTGCTCTTTTCAATGGTCCAATAAAATATTTTTCGACTCAGAGAGATACTATTCACCCTGGTGTCACTATTCACTTTCGGAAAGTACTATTTACGGCTGACCCAGTGTTGAGGCCATTACAGGTTAGTTTTTAGAAAAGCATTTCATTTGCCGATTGAGTTAGAGCATAAAGCTTTTTAGGTAATTATAGCATTGAATTATGACCTAAAAGAGGCTAGAGGTTAAGAAATGTTTGCAGTTGAATGAATTAGATAAGTTGCGACTTAGTTCATATGAAAATGCAAGGTTATATAAGGAATGAACTAAGAGATGGCATGATGCGCATATAAGATATAAAAGTTTTCAAGTAGGGACAAGGTACTCCTATTTAAATCTAGGTTAAAGTTGTTTCCCGAAAAACTTAGGTTTCATTGGAGTAAGCTATTTAAAGTGACTTAAGTTTTTGAACATGGATTTTTGGAGCTCAAGAATGCCAATGGTGATTTGTTTAAAGCTAATGGCCAATGATGTAAGATCTATTTGGAGGGAAGTTTTCATGGTAGAGAGATTTCATGCATCTCTTTAAGTTTGGCTTGAATTTTATTTGAATACTCTTTCTATTTCAATATTTATTTATTTATGATGTTTTAATTTTATAATTCTCTTTAGTTTATATTGTTACAAACACAATTTATGTGTGTTCCGTAGGGTTAGCTTATGTTTAGGTATATTCACATGCTAAAACATGTTGAATTCTCAAAGTTGTTAAGTTTTTTTTTTCACAAATTAGGCTCTATCACGAGCACAATAGTTTAAGGAGGAAATGAACTTTGGTCTCTATCGAAAGTGCACCTCTCTTCGCGAGCATGATATAGTGCAAAGTTTAGCTTTGTCACGAGTGCTACAAAGTATAAAATTTGAAAATTTTGGGATTTTTTCTAACCGTTGCACTATTTTTCCTACCCTATAAATTGAATTTAGACAGTTTTTAGGTCACTTTCTATAGTTTTTCTTCAGTTTTCTCCTATTTTATCTCAAAACTCTTCATTTTCTTTCTTTTTCTACTCCTTTTCTATTTATCTTTCATTTTTATTTCCTGTGTTTTGGATTTTCTTACCGAATCTCTGTGTGAATATTGTTTTGGTGTTGGATTTTCATCATGGTGTATGTGAAGAGTGTGGGGAACAAGGGCAAAAAAGTTGCTGGTTCTTCTTCTTAATCACAAGGTACTACGATATATCAAGATATGTATGATTATTCTTTTCCTATTTTCTCTAAGGATGAAGATAAGAAATTTTAGTGTTTTGCTTAAAAGAATTTTGTTGGCAGGTGCCATTTAGACTTTTCTTTATCAAAGGATTTAGGCATATTTGAAGAATTTGACAAGTATTTAAAAAGCTTAAAATGGGAACATTTTCCTCATATGATTTTGTCTGTTAGAAAGGAATAGGATTTGAATTTTTTTGTGACTTTAAAGTATGTTGATAATAAGAAAATTCAAATGCAATTTAGGCATGAAGGTATAGAATATATTTTTTGTTTTGAGCAAATGCATGAGTGGTATAGTTTCCCTTTGAATGGCCAAACCTTTATTCCTCAATAATTTATTGCCTTTGATGCTTGAAAGTGATTAATTAGCTTAAGTAGATTTAATAATAAAAATTTTACTAATAGGCAAATTTAAAATGAGATTTAGCTTTTGTTCCATAAATTAAGAATGAGGTTTTACTTTTGTTCCATCTAACATTGCTTTTGTTTGGAATGATTGAGAGTAACAAGGTCTAAGCAAAGGACCTATTTATTTTGTCTTTCGTACAAGCTAAGAAGACCTCATGTTCCATTGATTTTGTTTTTGATGGGTTGTACCATGCCTCAATTGCTAAGATTAAGACTGTGGATATAGGGCACATGGTGACCAATATAATTTTGGGATATTTGGATCAATTGCATGGTTTTGAGCTTGCTGAGGATGAGAGTGTGGCAATGTTAGATGTAAAGCTTTTAAGGAACTCAAATTTGTTGACGAAAGGAGGATGGCCATCAATTTTTATATCTTATGATGTGCATAATAGGTAGACTGGATTGAGCAAAGGCAAAGGTCCTGCTATTAATGATGATGATAAAAGTAATAGTGATGATGATAAGAAGCCTAAGGATTTGGCTGCTGAGGCTGAGGAAGGAGGAAGCTTAACCGGTTGGCAAAAGGTGTTTGATTGATTGGATGTTATGGATGAGGCTAACAAGCATTTGGCTGCGAAAGTGAACACGATAGAAACACAAATGAAGGAGATGATCAAAAGCCATCGGAGTTTGAGTAGAAAGTTGCTGTTATTTTTCAAGAAACAAATTGTGGAATTCAGCCCTTTTCCGTTTGATTCTCTTAGTGGAGCATCACGAGGGTAGTTTTCTTTACTCTCTTTTTTATTTTTGTTTTTGTTTTTCTAGTGTGTTTTGTTTATGTTTGTTGTGTTCTTCGGTCAATATATTTGCTTATGTTTGTTAGTTTTTTGCACAATGAAGACATTATATCTTATAACTTATGGGGAAGATAGGGTTGTGTTATTATTGTTTATATTTGTATGCTTGAGTATATATTTATGTTTAAGTTATATGTGAGTAGTTGTTTGTGTGTTGGAGCCTTTAGACTTCTGATTGTTAGGAAGATTTGTTGAAACTGTTTGCA
Organism: Excoecaria agallocha; assembly: GCA_037975025.1. Taxonomy (NCBI): domain Eukaryota; kingdom Viridiplantae; phylum Streptophyta; class Magnoliopsida; order Malpighiales; family Euphorbiaceae; genus Excoecaria; species Excoecaria agallocha. The sequence goes on from CM075810.1 coordinate 5,307,609, forward strand.
TCCTTGTGATTTTAGATCTAGTTGATGAAATTCTTAAGGAATATTGATGGTTGTTGAGTATTAGGATTTTATGTGCACCAATGGAGGGTCATGGTTGTGCAAAACACTTTAGTATAGGTTTTTTTTAAGTTGAGTTTCTTTATGTATGTTATGAGTTAAGGATGCATTGCTTAGAATGATAAAAATTTAAGGATGTATTGCCTAGAATGATAAAAATCCCTTGTGAGTTTTTAGCCTAATAATGATACTTTTTCTTGTAAGAGAGCCTTGTACATCTATATTTTGCTATTACTTATTTTTGGTAAATTTCAATATTACATTTAGCATAAGTTGTGCATGAAACATGATGAGGGCACTAGAATTAGCCAAAATTTTGACTTGCTTAAATATACCAACCCTTTTGACTTTAGAAGGCAATTTTGAGCCAATAACCATTTCTTTGATTGATAAACATACTTTTTAGCCTTAATCCATTTTTTAACACTTAACCTTCTTTTGAAACCTTGTTGTGGGGAGATTAGCTTTTATTATATCATTTAAGACAATTTTTATTTGATTGAATTTATGATACTAGAATTTAGTCCTTTAACATATATAATATGTCCTTGAGTTGCTAGAAAACGAGAAAGAAAAAAGAGAAATAAAAAAGTAGGAAAAAAATAAAAAAAATAAAAGAACAATGAAATAGTCTAGTTGTGGACATGAATAAAAAGGGACTAGAGTGAAAGATTATGTCTTAAAATTCATATGTATTATGTTATGTTATGTTATGATTTATAATTTGTAAAGTCTTACATGATGTGATAGTTGTTTTTCTCTTCCATAAATTTAAACAACTAGCCTAAAGTATTCTTACCTTAACCTGAGCCAAGTTACAACCTTAAGTAAGAACCTCTAATTTTGTGCATAGATTTGTGCTAGTAATGGAAATTTTTATTCAATTATAAGCTAATGGCATGTATAGATGTATCAAGGAACTGAGTGAAACACTGACCCATTTTCTTTTTGAGGTATGTGAGGAAAGTTTGCATCGAGAGAACTATTTTAGGCAATTTAGCATCTATAAAACTTATAACATATTGTAAGAAATTCAATTTCTAAGGTGCTTATGTTGTTGTGCTTTGCATATTCATGGTTCTATAGTAAGGTATACATGGATGTTAATGCTTAATGGTTCATGGTATTTTTTGAGAATTTGTTGACATAGATTTATAGATTGTGGGATGTAAGTGATTTTATGTGTGGTTACCAAGTATTCTTAAAGTATAAAGGCTCATAGGGTCATTGTGTTGTGTTGTTTTGTTATGTGTTTGTGTTGTTGTTCTTTGTATTGTTAGTTTTTACGTGGGGACAAACAAAGATTTAAGTGTGGGGAATTGATGTGTGTAGTCTAATGCATGTAAATATAATATTTTATGTTTAAGTTTAAAGAGTTGATATCAAGTTTTAATGATTTTATTTGTGAAATGTGGTATCTTTTATGTGTTTTGTGTGGTTTGTATGTGTGTAAGAGAAAGTAGAGAAAACAAAGAGAATAAGGCAGAAATTGAGCAAGAATGAGGAGTTCTTGTCGCGGGAGTGGTGATGGTCGCGAGCGCAACAAAGCAAAGCAGCAGAAGAGGAAGTCAAAGCAATAGAAAAGTCAAGATTTAAGGGAGGCCTAATTAGACTTCTAATTTTTTTGTCCTTGTCTAAGCCTTATTGAAGTCTGCACAAGTGAAATGTTATAAAAATATACTATAAAAATTTTTAATATATTAATAAATGTACACATTTTGATATTTATAATGGAAATTTATTTTTTAATGATTTTACATGTTTTAAATATATAATTAAATAAAAATATAAAATTATAAAAATAATGTATAACTAGACTAAATCGGGCTAAATCCAAAATTTTTATGCAAAATTCAAGCCCAACCCTATAAAAAATAGGCATTTTTTAGGCTTGGACTAGGTCGGGCTTCTGTAGAAATATAGTTGTCCAACCCTAAACATTTTGCTGGCCCGGTATGTTGGATACTGTGACCTCATGTGCGATGAAAGTTAAACAGTTACAACAATCATTGTAACACCCACTTACTATTAAACTATTATCTATATCCAATGAAGTTACTTTAATCATGCATTACAACACTATCATGCATGTATATTAATCTTTATATAATTATCATGCTACTATTTCTTATCTTGTGCTATACGCCATTTTCATCTAGGTGTTACTTTACTTATTTGCATGTTTCATCTCATGTATAGTATCAAGCATATCATGATATGTATGAGTTACTTTATATTCTACATGCATGCATGTACTTGCTTAGTTACTTCATGGGTCTATTACAAGATAAAATACACATATTACATACATCATCATATGCTAATAAGCCATAATACAAAATATTACAAAATACTGATACAAAAACTCTCTACCTCAACTTTTATTAATCTCGTGTTGGCCTTTCCTTATGCAGAAATGTCCTTGTGCAAAATTCTTATTTACGGAAGCTACATGGATAAAATAACCCATGTTAAACTATAAAGATTAGTGGGGACAAAACATGATGGACGACCACTCATAGTGATAGTCAAAATAACACATAATATGCAATCACATACATATACATATATACATGTCCATGGCAATCATACTATGTCCAATAATAAAATTAAAGCAATGTATATGATTTGTAATGTAATCGATTCAACTAGCATCTCAATATATATATAAAACTTGGAAATAAATAATATAATCTATACTTTGTATTATTGATACATTTATAATATTTAATGTCTCATCTTTATCTATATAGAACATAGAAGCATCCAATCATATTTGTTCATAATTCGAATACTATAATTTTAGCCATAATTATAATTAGAACAATTCACATAATCAATGACATAGAAGCCTACATTCTTTTAGTTCAATTAATTTAACCATATTAGATAGCTTGCTTATGTTCTAAGAGTGGATAACAGGAATGGTAGATACCCTTAGGTATCAAAACGGTGGATATTCGAAGATATCGAATCGGTAGACCCAAAAGTGGATGAACAGTACTCTAAACCAGTTAAGCGGATCCAAACGGGATCGGTTTGATGGAATATGACATGGTATGCACATAAAGATCACGCAGCAAAAAACAATAAAAATTTGATCATACATGCCATACAATTCCATGACAAGAATCGAAACATGCAATTTTAGGATTTTAAAACTTACAACTTTAGATGCCTTTAAAACTTGGTTTTGATGATGACCAGCAACCAAGGAGGATATCTTAGCCTTAGACCTTCACCACCAATGCCAAGGAACAACCTTTTTGCCACTCCTCTTGTAACGCCCAAAAAAATCGGACTGATTATAGTTGGTAAATAGTACATGTTGGTATTATTTTGTAAATATTAATTATGAAGATTGCAATATAAGTTAATATTATTTTCGGGTTTTAATTTAAAATTTGTTAATTAAAACATATTATGAAAATTAACATTAAAAGGATAATAATAATACATATTTTTTTAAATAAAGTGATGGTAGATATTTTTAATACTTTCTAAAAATAAAAAAAAACAAAAGGTATTAGTGGGTTATAATAAAAGAAGATGGGTGTGTGGTTAAAATTTAAAAGAGCAAAAAAAAAAGAATTAAGTTAAAACAAAAGAAAGAGAAAGAGGAGAAAGGAGTGGGGATCGGGGAAGAGAAGGAGAGGGCAGAGGGAGGCGCTGCCGCCGATCAACGGCGCCTACGTCGGCGATCGGCACGGCTGCCACCACCTCCTCGCCGTTCCTTCCCTCCGGCGGTGCCTGTGGTGTTTTTTCTTCTTTCTTCTTCTCTATGGTTGGATCGATTTTCTTGTCGTTCCGGTGTCTAGCGGTGATGGTTGGTGTCACGGAGACCACAGAAAAAACCCCTTGAGGTGAGGCGAATCTTTTGGTGCCCGCTGATCGTCCTTACTCGCCAGAGAAGTGGAGATCGGAGCTTATGGCAGCCAGCGGTTTCAGGAATTTTTTCGACCAAACCACGATGCCTTGGGGCGCGTGAAGGTCACCGGAGGGGTACTAGCGGCTCTGGCAGCAGGTGGGCAGCTCCGGTGGAGCTCCGACGAGCCTCCGACGAGTCTCCGGCGAGGCAAAATAGAGAGGGCATTCTGGGCTTCAATTACGATATGGGATACTGAAATTTTCTCTGTGACATTTAGTTAAGTAAATTCGTAAATTATTGGAAATTGATTGAATTTGTAAATGTTTGTTAGTCATAGAGTATGGGAACCATATTTTTCTCCTTATATATATATGTTCTTTAAGGAGATTAAAGGCTTAGAGTTGGCATTGTTCACGAGTAGTTAGTTAATCTTTTACATATGGATAATTTGAGTTTTAATGGTTTAAATAGGTTGATTTCAAGACTTAAGGATTTGTAAAATTAAAATATGCTTGAGATGAAAAATGAACAGACAACTTAATTGAAGAAATTATAAAGTTGTCGAGTTATTGATTTATTGATTTCAAGACTTAAGGATTTGTAAAATTAAAATATGTTTAGTACATGTTAATGGCATGTAAAATCTATTGACAGGTCTTGAAGATACGAATTGATAGTGAGTTTAAGATGTGATTTGAGTAGAATGTCAATTAAAAAGGCATGAGCTACGTTGAGATTTAATGGATTGTAAATTTGAGATTTCATTTAAGGAAATAGATTGTACATTATAAGTAATATAGCCTTCTTGTGTGATATATCTATCTCTAATGACATAAAACATAAGGCAATAGAGTAAGAAAATGGTAAGGATAACTCAACTTAGTTGTGGCTTAGTTTTAGAAGTTGGAAAGTATGGTTGCCATATATGGATGCAATAGTGTTTTAACTTATGTTTATCAAGTTTTGATTACATCATATAGTAAGAATTCACTATGTTATGATGTTGAGAGAAATTGCATGGAATAACTATTGTTAAGTAACTTAGTAATTAATATGATCTAATAGACTATAAAAGAAAATTTTGGTATCATGAGAATAATGATAGCTAAACGCTATGTAGTTTTACTTATTGGTTTAAATATATATGTATTGTCAGATTATGCATCTAGATAGGTAGTTATGATATTGAACTTATATGTATGTATAAATGTTAAGACAATATGTAATGGCATAATGATATATGGATTTACTCTATAATTATATGGTTTGATAACATGATAATAAAGTAATATGTCGTTGTTGTAATAATAAGAATTTATGTTCAATAGTCGTAGTTGCTATCATTTCATACTTGTTAATTTAGTAAAAGACAGGTGACTAGAATAGGACGGTTAGAGTCTTAATAAATCAGTAATTGATCAAGTCAAAAGACAAACATAAAAGGTTACTCTTTGGAGATAGTTAAAGCTAAGTAAAGTTTTATTCTCATTTCTTGCTATAAAATTTATACAAATATTGGGTTATACAATATTTTAACTTCATAGATGCTATTATTATTTAAAATGCATTTTTGGTAAGGTATTGAATAAAGAAGTTATTTGACACACAAGAGATCATGATAAAGTATAAAATAGTTATTTGGGATTCACTAGACTATATATGAGAGAATGTACCTAGTGTAATAACAAGCTATTGGAATAAATGTGACACTTTTACTTCTCTTGATATAAATTCTTATCTGATACAGGGATAGTCGTTGTGTACATTATTATACTAAATGGAATGGATATAGTATCATGGTCATGATTTCCTGATAGTATGAGAAATTAATGTTGAAAATGTTATGCTTTTACACATGATTGCTTTGGTATATGATTATTTGAGATGATACAGCTACATATCTAAGCCTGATATTCAATATATATATATAGGCATCTCTGTTTAGTGAATATATGTCTTGACTATAGTATATTTGATAACTAAATTAAGTACAATGGAGCATGGGAGATGGCTATGATGAATCATGCAGGTATGTCCTTCTGAAATGACTATGTGTTTATGTGCTGTTTAGACACTCATAGTGGGTGTACTTTTATATGAATTAATTCTCATGAAAACAATCTAGCAATGTATGAACTACTATTTCAAGTAATAGTATTGTTAATACGTGGCTTTTAGAAAGTTTAAAAGTAATTTGAAAGAATGTATATTAAGTAAATTCCTTTGATGACTGAAGAGTAATTTAAAGAGAAATTGTTGAATTATTGTGAAATAGTTCATGACATAAGTGAATGATGGTTCACAAACTGTACAAAAATCTTGAATATTCTGAATAGCTGTATTATCTGGATTGAAAAGGAATTGAAATGATGATAAAGTTGATAAATGTACTGAAAGCAAGTGATCTTTTGCGCCCTTAGAAAATAGTCTGGCAGTAAAAACTAGCTCAGGATATAATTGGCTGGCCATAGGGATTCTGTACCGCGGTGCAAGTCATGGCGACTTGCTTAGTTATGGTAGGATCACTGATCTCCATAGCTTCTGTTTGTACCTGGTATCTGCTACGTGGAAAAATGGTCTTTGAGATCATTTTTTAGTCTGTATGTGGCCCATGGGGTCCACATCCCATATATCCAGTCTGAGTATTTCTGTCGGCATTGTTCTAGGGGTATTAATATGAAAATAAGTTAAAAAAATATAAAAGATAAGAAATTTTATAGTTCGAAACTAATGTGCATAAGAATTATCCTCTTGTATAAGTACATTAAATGGATAATAAATTGCAAGTTATAATATTGATGAACATGTGATTCTCTAATTCTTTATAAGCATTATGTATTTATATATCTATGTATAGGCATGTACATCATTCTGTTATCGATCAAGTATATAATATATGGCACACTATGGTGTTAAGTATTATATTGTTCACCTTGTTAAGATTATTTAATGATTACATGAAAGTGAATTTGGATTGCATACTATGTTTTAAATGATGTAAATGTATGAAAGAAATATGCTGGATGTCTTTTATGGTAATAATGAATGATGCATTGATTACTGAGTTATTAAGTTTGATTGCCCATGTAAGTAAGATGTTCTGTCGCTTATGCTTGTGATTTATTGCTGAATGTAAGAACTGGGATCTAAGATAATTGAAGGTATCTATTAAGAGTGTTATCAACTTTGTATTTATATAATTGATATTACATGTTTAAAAGATTATCTTTAGATTACTTTGTTCCCCACTAAGCTTTATAGCTTAGCACGGATTTTGTGATCCGTGTAGGTAGTAGGATAGACTTATTTTTGGTTAGACAGCTGCTTCAGTTCAACCGTCAGAAGAAGGGATCTAGTTTCGAGCAATTCATCTTTTGAGGTTCACAGATGTAGCGAGGCAAATTTGAATGTAAATTGTTTTTATTTTGGAGTATTATAGTGACTTAAGAGTGTAATTTGTAATAGTGACTTATCTTAGGAAATGTGATTAATAATGAGAATGGATGTATGAGATGTATGATGAAATTATTTTTGTATTGTTGTGCCCCTGATGGGCTGAGGGTATTGTCTATTTTTCAGGTGGATTAGATAAGTTTTTAGACGTTATATTGCCGGATTTTTATTTGGTAATTAGTCATTTGGACAATTATAGTTTTTCAGCTTACTTAAGTTATAAGTATTTCTTTTTGGACAAGCTTGGAGTCGTTGGGTTAGTTAAGATTGCAAGAGAAAAAAAAATTATGTCTTATCACTTGTTTCGTTTAGACTGTTCAGTAGGGTGCTACACCTCTCTATTCTCACACACACACTTGCAAAGATAGCTTAAAAAACTGAGATTGCTAGCTCTCAAAATAAGTATTGTGTAATAGCTATGGTTTGAAGCTACAAGACTTGATTATGTACTTCTTTTAGGTGCTATTAATATCCAAGAACACAAGAGAATGAGGAACAGTCCTTTCTCCTTGTGAAAATTGGCCAAAAGAATTTTGTGAGGGAGAGAGAGAAGTTCACGCCAAAACCATTGAAGAACTAGGGTTTCACGCCACATCCTTGTAACCCTAGGGTTTTATTTCTTTACTATAATATATCATTATCTTTTGGCAAGTGTTTGATTTGAATTTTACTATCTCAAGATAATTAATTCAATCTCAATCACTTCCTAAAAATAAGTAATATATATTGATTTAAACTCCTTTGAATTTAAATTTCAAATTTGAAATAAAACGCAAGACATTTAATTAAATAAAACCACTTAATATAAGTAATGTGCATGTGCTGAAATTCCTTGATTTTTATCTTGGAATTTCGGCCACTTCACCTTATATTTAAATGATTTAATTTAATTTAAATTTTTTTAGGCTTTAATACTCAATTAACTCAATTAATACAAGATAATTAATTAATTGAAATTAAACCTTGTGGGCTGAATTTTTCTCTCTCATAGACCAAGATCCAATAGCATTTATAATGCCCATTACATACATTAATTTGACTTTAATTAAAAGCTCAAATTAATGTCCAATACTTTATTTAAATATTTTAAGCCCAATGCTTTGTGTGCGATCCTATAGGTCCATTTAATGTTGGTAATGAATTAATGAATTAATTCAAAGGCTATATATATTCTCTAGCAAGATATTATAGCATTCCAAATTAAATGAAAATGCATATGGCATTTAGTGACCTAATGCAATTTTGCATAGTCCCTTACCCATAAATATCATAATTAATATAAGGCATGGAACTAGTCACCCTTATATATATTAATTCCTTTCTTGATATTCCAGTTGACCTCTCAGATAAATAATGATTACTCATTATTTCATCTTGATATGGCCATACACTTCTCAGTTCACTGATCAAGTGGCCTCTGATATTTTCTCTCTTATAGAGAAGGGTAATCCCTTCACTTTTCTGATGCTCTCTAACATGAATCAATGCATACCCGAGCATACCCGTACTTGTCACTCTGTTACGAGCACGTTAGGTGTCTGTCAAAGCACACAGTAATTTATAAAGAGTTTCATAGAGATTTTAGGTCTAAGAACTTTGATACAAAACTTGCATATGAGAAACACTTATGATTTGTACCATGTAGTGTTCTCATGAGTGCATCGAATCCAGATACCATGTTCTAAACATGTATCTATGATCTCTGATTGACACTCTTGTCCTTATGATCTGTAAGACAGAACTCAACTTACCAGAGAGAGCATACTAGTCTTAATTCATTTGTTATTCCCATTACAATGACTGACTAGGGATATTTAGAATGAAGTCTCATTTGTTTCAAGGTCTTACAACCATGTGCCTCACACATGATAACTTAAACTGAAACAACATTCTTGGATAGTTCTATCAATTGATATGCACAGGAATACAATAGATAAAACAAATACCTCATTTATTAACTAAAGTGTTTTATTACAATGTATTGGGGCTAGGGCTTACACTAACACGGCTAACAACCCAAATGGAGTTGTTCATGATCCAAATGGGATAAACTATACTTTAGACGCAATCAGGTCAAATGGTGGCAGCTGCAATTATCCTATATGCGCCTATCTATCCATAATTGAACTCTATTTATAGGCAATATTGTGTTCAAATTCACTTCATATTTCAGGCTTGTGCTTATATTATTCCACTTGTACATGTTCATAATCATGTAAAAGATATACCATCTTTGGTGCATAAAAATGTATGCACAATTCATATCACAATTTATACAATTTGCTCATGTAATTAATCAATGAAAAGTTATAAAATCTCTAATGTACATATTGTTGGGTTTCAAAATATGAAAAATAAATAAAATGCAGTAGAAAATGAAACCCACCAGGATCCATGTGATATATTTGAATCAATTGTGAGAGAGAGTAACAATTACTAAACTCCTTAAAAAAACATCTTGTAGGTGTTGTCTCATGAGAAACGAACACCCTCTACTGGTATCCATACTCGAACGCGTCGAGTGGATTTGCCACAGGTGCTAGCTCCCTTCTATGGTAGCTAGGGTTATAGAAAAAGTTTTTTCTCTCAAAGTGACGTCTCACTTTCTAGTATGTCTTTGATATGCTTTTTCTAGAAGCTTAAATACCACAAGTATACGGTGTACCAGTTATAGTACTTCAGATATCGATCCCACGAGGAAATGTTGATTGAAATTACCCACTATTACTACTCAATTTTAATCTTGTTTATGATGTTCATAAGTTGAAATTAATTCTAACTACTCTAATGCATAAATTAATTAAATCCTAGTTAAATATAATCAAAGAAAACAATAAATATAATGAAATTAAATAATCATGCACTTGATACCATTATTTTAATTATAAGTTTTAATCTTATTAGTAAGCCAAGTTGGAATATATTTCTAATCCACTCTCTCGACATGAATTAGATTGCCTAAGATATGCAATTAAAGTGCTAATTCTCAACTCTCGTTAATGAACTAGTTGATTTTAATTACACATTTTAAGATTAATCACCAACCTATAGCAATTATCTCCATATGTGATCTCTCTAACTATGCTTTGATAATGAATTTTCTATTAACTTTTAATAAGATGTTACTCTCACTAACTCCCTTATTTATGACCATTATATTGATCTTCAGAAAAGGAATTGCCATCTAAGGTCTTTTTCCTTAACCTATAATGATACTAATAAAATTTTAATAGCAAATTCTACATTCAAAGATTAACTAAGTAAATGGAAATAGAAAATTGTTCATATATAATCAAATGCCAACATAATATTCATTTAAAAGAATACAAGGAAGAAAAATAAAATAAAGAATAAGAAGAAGGGGATCTCTCAACCCTTTTCCCTTCACACAAGATGTCTTCTCCCTTGCTTTTGTCTCCTTCTTCAAGTCATGAAAGTTAAAACAAAAGTACTAAAAAAATAATTTACGTTCTCAAGATCACGATCTCAAATTCCAAAAATTCATCCCCTAAAAATCTGTTCACTTGGCATATATATGCCTCTTTAAAAGATATGACTCTTCAAAGGTAACTTTTCACAAAAGTTGTACTTAGTAGTGAAAAATTGAATCTCTTCAAAAGTTTAACTCCTCATCCGTCCTGTGTCGTGCTCGCGACGCTTATCGCGCTTGCGACAAGACACACCTATGCTTGGCTGGCTCCGCTGGCTGTCGTGAGCCTTTCTTCATTATCGCCCTCACGACAATGCACGCTTCTGGCTGGCCTGGCTTTCTTCTCTGCTTGATGTTGCGAGCTCTCTTGCTTGTCGCGCTCGCGACAAGTCCTTTGTAGCTTTCATTCCTCTCCTTCTTCCATTTGACTCCTTTAAGCCTTAAATCATTTCCCTTCTCCTACAAAACAACTAAAACAACCACAAACACACCAAACACATAAAAGCAACAAAATCTAGATAAAATACGAAAATAATAAACACAATACTAAACAAAACTACACATTAAAACACAATATTTATGAGCTTTTCAAGCTCATATCAATTTTCCACACTTGAACTTTTGCTTGTCCTTAAGCAAAAACTCAAAATGCAAGAAACCATCAAAGTTCAATCATTTAAAACATAAAACATGGAATATGGAGTTTATCCTTCTTGAGATTCTCACAAATTAACACATGTAAGGTTTCTTTAACATATTAATTATTGAGTCAATGTCAAAAAATACCAAAACAAAATCTTGGACCTATAAGGTTTAATACTCACATGCCTCCAATAAGATAAATATGAGAATGCAAACTACAATTATATAAAGCTCTTAAAAACCTTATCTCTTATAACATGTACTCTAACCTAGCAAGTAATACAAATTATAGAGTTGTTCTCTCATAATTTGTGCCTTACACCACTCAGCTGTTTAGTGGATAGTGTTTAACTCATATTTCCTCTTGTACCACCACATACCATAAGCTTGTATTAAATAAAAATCTCCATCACTAGCATAAAATAATGCACAAAATCTAAAGGGTCTCTAAAGGGTTATAGCTTGGCTTAGGTTAGGGTAGGAACAATTTTGGGTTAAGTAGCTCATTTATGTGGAAAACATAGCAAATACTCAAACAAGTAAGACTTTGTATTGCAAAAGTTTCACTAAGGCATGATATCTATCTTTACTAATGAAATTTTCATATCCCCTTTACAATGATTCTTCAATTCCCACTAGTTTTCAGCTATGCTCAACTTCAACTAGTTGCTTTTCTTACTTTTGTTTTCCTTTTTTTAAAAGCAAACTAGTGTAGTAGTTTTCTTCTTCTCTTTTATATCTTTTTCTTTTTTTTCATTTGGAAAATACTAGTGGCTTTAAACTTCAGGGATAAAAAAGGATTCATGCTTATAATTCATGCTTATAAAATATCAATACTATATCCTACTCATCAAAGCATTACTACATCTTCCACATAAGGGTTCAAAAAGAAAGTTTAATTCATTAGAAATGGGCATAAGGTTAAAAATAAGCTCATGAATAAAATGGTTTAGTCTCAAAATGGCTACCTAAAGTCAAAAAGGTTAGTTATTTAAGCAAGCTAAAATAGGTTACTTCTAATGCCCTTATCATTTCTCATGTATATTATATACTAAATGTGATTTCAAGAATTATCTAACACAAGTTCTAGAGTAATGAATTCAAGAGGAATTCTCTCAACAAAAAATTTTTAATGTGTTAAGGCTCAAAAACTCACCATGGCTATAACAAAACTCTACATCATGTAAAACTCACTATTCTAAATCACATCGATAAAGAAACTTGGCCTAAAAGAGATGTATACCAATTACTTTACCTAAACATGCCCATCCATGAAAGCATAATCATATTAAAACTAAAGATCCTTAATTATAAGTTAGTAGATGTATCCAATAGACTCATAATTAATTATGCAAAGATTACCTACATATGTTACTAGGCAATAACCTCACAAAGAATAACTCCATAACACAACTTAACACAACATAAAAATTTAAAACTAATCCTATATGCAAACTAACAACTAGCTTCCCCAAACTTAAAGGACACAATGTCCTCATTATGTAAAGAAGACTCCACAAAAACAAGCAAACCACACAAGCAAAAACACAACACAAACAAGCATGAAAATAGAAGAACAATTAAAAGTAGGAGAGGGAAACATTACTCAGTTGGTCCACTTGGGGACCTCGGTAGAGAAGGAGTGAAAGGAATGTTCTAATGGCAGAAGAATGACAGGAGCTTACAGCTGAGGCTTTTATGACTTTTGTGCATTTTTTTAACAGTTGCCTCAAGGGAATCCATCCAGGCCGCCATGCTTTGATTTGCAGCCTCAATGCCATCCAAATGAGACATGACTCGCTGCAATCCAGCATCCTATCCTTGTATAGCACCAACACTTGGTGCACCACTATCATCGCGTCCAAATCCTAAATCACTAGCAGGGGCAACTTCATCTTCATCATCAGTACCATCTGAATCACCAGATGCTGCAACAGTTGACATTTTAGGTGCTTTCCCTTTTCCCTTGGCATGACTAGTACCCGTTTCCTGCGCAAAACGTGAAAGAAACTGCGAAGGCCAAGCGCCTCTATCTAAAACATGGGAATTATGCAAATAATGAATATCCATTAAAGTTATATGCTTATTTTCATTCAAAACAAAATTGTCCAAGTCACCTAAACACCTTAAAATGATGCCTGTTACCATGTGACACATCCCTACCGTTTTAGTTTTAGCAATGGATGCATGGGAACTACAAACCCTACATATCATATGTATATATATGGGTAGTCTAACCCTAATTAAGAGAGAGAGAGAGAGAATTTTAGGCCCATATCTTTTATTAAAATAAGAAATACCTTATTTCTTATTTAAAATATGAATTATAATATTAATCTTAATTAATATTTATTTATTTCGTTATTTATTTTGAATTTTAATTTCTCATAAAATAAAATTCAAAATGCCCGAATTAACCCTTAGTCCATTCATCACATTCTATTTGTGCTACCCAATAGGTTCATATTATATTGGCTGTGGATCCCAGTCCTATCATGGGCCCACAAGTCATAAGTGGCTTCTAGAAAGACATTACGACTACCCAAATAATATGAATATCAATAATTCGATTTTAACCTAATAGAACATGTTATAATCCTTTTATCACACGATATCTTGTTTGAACATAATTCATGGCCCACGTCAAACTTATATAGCTCAAACATATAATTTCCTGATCACTAAGTAGACTGATAATATCAAATGACATTGATTTCATAATCAATTCATTTGAGCATGGCCATGCATTTCTCAATCCTATTTATCAAGGGGCCCAATAGATATCTCTCTCATAAGAGATGGACAAATTCCATCTTGATTATTCATTATCCTCTACATGATTCTCATCATATCCAATCATAACCTTTATTATTATTCGATTAAAAATAATATTTGATTATGCTAAAACATAATGTTCCTCATATAGGATACTATGATAATCTCAGGTCTAAGGATTAATAACATAACTATTATGAGATCACTAATGACATAGCGGGCCAATCGAGTATTCTATTCTCTAACGAGTACCTACAAGTTTGATTTATATCATCATATATAATCATCCCATGATTATCAGTCAAACTTGTTTTAGTTTTATTTATCATTATTCCTTTAATGATAAATAACTAGGGATAGTCAAAATAACATTAGATTGTTATTTATAAATATTATTATATTCTAATATGCCAAAATATAATAACATGAAGAAAACCCAATTTTATAAAATGAAATGTGACATTACATTAAGAACAAAATGTATGGCCTAGGGCATAACCACTAACAATCTCCCACTTGCACTAGGCCTAATCACATAAGTGTTTAATACCCATTGACCTAGTATGATTATCATGTTTGGCTTATGGGAGAGCTTTTGTAAGTGGATCAGCAATGTTGTCATCTTTTGGTACTCTGTATATTTTGACATCTCCTCTTTCAATGATTTTTCGAATGAGATGAAAGTGCTTGAGTATATATTTGGATCTTTGATGGGATCTGGGCTCTTTATCCTGTGCTATAGCACCATTATTATCACAATAAAGGTCTAAATGATTTGTAATACTAGGAACTACTCCCAGTTCAGCAATAAATTTCTTAATCCATACTGCTTCTTTAGCTGCATATGATGCTGCTATATACTCAGCTTCTGTTGTAGAATCAGCAACAGTGCTTTGTTTAGGACTTTTCCATCTAACAACACCTCTATTTAACAAAAACACATATCCAGACTGCGATCTATAATCATCTTTGTTAGATTGAAAGCTTTCATCTGTGTAACCATTTATTACTAGTTCATCTTCCAATCCTCCATACACTAAGAATGCATCTTAACTACTATCCAGTGACTTTTATCAGGATCTTATTGGTATCTGCTTGTCATGCTCAATGCATATAACACATCCGATCTAGTACATAACATGGCATACATGATAGATCCTATACCCGAGGCATAAGGAATCATACTCATGCGATCTCGCTCATCAGATGTCATAGGACACCGAGTCTTGCTAAGAGTGATGCCATGAGACATTGGCAAAAATCCTCTTTTAGAATTTTGCATATTGAATCTATTCAGCACCTTATCTATATAAGTACTTTGACTCAGACCAATTATCCTTTTAGATCTATCCCTATAGATCTTAATCCAAGGATATAAACAGCTTCACCTAGATCTTTCATTGAAAAAGATTTCCCTAACCAATCTTTGGTCTTTTGCAATGTAAGGATATCATTCCCAATGAATAATATGTCATCGACATACAAGATGAGAAACATTACTACACTCCCATTAACCTTCTTGTACACACAAGGTTCATCTTAATTTTTTGTGAATCCAAACTCTTTGATAGTTTCATCAAAATGAAGATTCCAGCTCCGAGAAGCTTGCTTTAATCCATAAATGGATCTTTGTAGCTTGCATACCTTTTTGGAATTCTCATGATGAACAAAACCTTTAGGTTGTGTCATATATAGATCCTCAAGTAAGTTTCCATTAAGAAATGTTGTTTTGACATCCATTTGCCATATCTCATAGTCATAATATGCAGCAATGGCAATTAAAATTCTTATTGATTTAAGCATTGCAACTGGGAAAAAAGTTTTGTCATAGTCAATACTATGAGTTTGCTTGAAACCTTTTGCAACAAGTCTTGCCTTAAAGGTATGTAATTTTCCATCCATATCAGTTTTCTTCTTGAAAACCCATTTTCACCCAATGGTTTTAATTCCTTCAGGTGGATCAATCAAGTTCCAAACTTGATTGTCATACATGGATTGCATTTCAGAGTCTGGACTTGACACAACATCTTGATAGGTAGTAGGCTCATCTTGATTCATAAGCATTATTTCACGACTATCCGTTACGAGAAATCCATATCTCTCAGGTTGATGGCGTGCCCTATTAGGTTTATGCAATTCTTGTGTAACTTGCACAGGTTCCACAACTATTTGTGAAACTTGTTGAGTTTCTATCGATGGTTCTATGCCATTTTGTGGTTCTCGAATTTCTTCAAGTTCTACTTTACTCCCACTGGTTCTTTTAGAAATAAATTCTTTTTCTAAAAAGACACCATTTCGAGCAACAAACACTTTATTCTCAGAGGGATTATAAAAGTAATATCCTTTAGTTTCTTTAGGATATCCCACTAAAAGGCATTTATCAGATTTTAATGCTAATTTATCCTAGACTTGTCATTTGACATAAATCTCACAGACCCAAATCTTTATAAAAGACAGACTAGGAGTTTTTTCGGTCCATATCTCATATGGAGTGTTTTCAACTGCTTTGGATGGAACTCGGTTCAGAGTGAATGCAGCTGTTTCTAATGCATAGCCCCAAAAGGATAAAGGAAGATCTGTTTGACTCATCATTGATCGAACCATATCTAATAAAGATCGACTCCTCCTTTTAGAAACACTATTCCATTATGGCGTCCCTGGTGGAGTTAATTGTGAAATGATTCCACAATTTCTTAGATGATCATCAAACTCTTGGCTCAAGTATTCTCCATCCCGATCAGATCGAAGTGCTATAATAGTTTTACCAAGATAATTTTGAATTTCATTTTGAAAAGTTCTGAACATTTCAAAAAATTCATGTTTATGTTTCATTAGATAGACATAGCCATATCTACTGAAATCATCGGTGAAAGTAATGAAGTATTGAAATCCTCCCCTGACATTTGTGCTTAATAGACCACATACATCAGTATGTATAAGGCCCAATAAGTCAGTAACCTTTTCACTATGTCCAGTGAAGGGATCTTTTGTCATTTTGCCTAATAAACAAGATTCACAATTGTCAAATGATTCAAAATCAAATGATTCCAAAAGTCCAACTTGGTGGAGTTTTGATACGCATTTCTTATTTATGTGACCAAGGCAACAATGCCATAAATATGTTTTATTCAAATCATTGGGTTTAGATTTCTTTGTAGTTATGTTATAGATATCCTGATTGTTGGATATTTCTAGATTTAAGAGATAAAGGCCACTATATGAATCTGCAATATAATAAAGCATATCATCATAATAAATAGAACATTTCTTATTCTTAATAAGAAAAGAAAAACCTTCATCATCCAAACAAGAAACTGAAATAATATTCCTACTCAAAGTAGGAACATAAAAGAAATTGTTCAAAACTAACAAAAGCCCATTGAGCAAAGTCAATTCATAAGTCCTTACGGCTAAAGCAACAACTCTTGCTCCATTTCCAACTCGTAGGTCAACTTCACCCTTTTTCAATTTTCTACTCTTTTTGAGTCCCTGCACATTTGTACAAATGTGAGATCCACATCCAGTATCTAATACCCAAGAAGTAAAAGTAGATAAATTTATTTCTAAAACATAAATACTCGAAGATGTAGTCTCACTACTCTTCTTCTTCTTCTTCTTCAATTCTTCCAAGTAGAGCTTGCAATTCCTCTTCCAATGATCAGGTTCATTGCAATGAAAGCAAACTCCCTCCTTTGGAGCTTTTGCCTTGGGGTTGGATCCAGCTTGTGCCTTAGGCCTGCCAGCAACTTTTGCCCTAGCCTTGCCCTTACCCTTGCCTTTATTTTTCATCCCCTTTTCCTTATTAACCATGAGAATATGATTCAGTCTTTTTTGATGCTTTGTTCAGCTATTTTAAGTATCGCATGTAGCTCAACAATGGATTTCTCCATATTTTTCATATTATAGTTCATAACAAACTGGTTATAACTATATGGCAATGAGTTAAGGATCAAATCCATGGCCAGTTCTAGAGTGATGGGAAATCCAATCCTTTCAAGGTGATCGATTTAGCCTTTCATTTTCAGAACATGAGCGCTCACCGATGCACCTTCATCCATCTTACAAGAATGCAAAGCTTAGGTAGTCTCATACTATCCCAGCTTTCTCTTTTGCTGAAATTAGGACTTCCTATCAACTTCTTCTATCTAGATGGCTTCTAACTTAATAGCAGCCTCAACCATGGCCCTCAAATCAGGGTATCTTTGGGTCCCAATAATTTGTCTAAGCTCAGTGTGTAGTCCCCTTTCAAATCTCTAATATAATCTTTTTTCTGTGGAATGACTCTCATCTAAGTAGGCACTCAGGCGCTTAAATTCATGCTCGTATTCGGCCACTGACTTATTTTCCTATTTTAGCCTCTAGAAGGCATCATGTATAGCTGCCTTGTATTCTAACCCTATGCACTTTTTTTTAACTTATGCTACAAAGAATCCCCAATTTAAATGATCCACTAGGGTATGCTTTATAACGAAGTCCTACTATATGAAAGCTGGCCCCTGAAGCAAAGTCATGATACCTTCAGATTTTTCTTCCAGTGGGCTATTAGTGATTCCAAACAATCTTTTTATAATAAATAACCATTCTTTAGCTTAGGCAGGTGTCAATGGATCATGCCCATGAAAGTCTTCAGCTCCTAACCTTTTTAACTGTTCCAGAATAGGCTTTCATCTAGGTGGAGCTAGTGGTTGTACCTAAGAAACTGCCTATAAAGATTGTGCCCGACCTACCTGCAGCCTCTGCTGAATGTAGTCAGCCATCAAATTAAGAAAATCTAGTTGTGGGGGTGTAGGAGAGATCACTGGTGAAGAAGCCTGCTGCTGTAGAATCTCTTATTGTATAGTGCCAATGGAAGCTTCACTCTCACCATCCCCTACTTGTTGATCTCTATCAGAGGATATCTTTTCACTATAAAACAAAAAGGAGCAAGTACACATTAGATTCGAAAATACATTTTGACTGACAATTGGTATGCGTATACAGATAAACCAATCATTTAATCCCACTCCGATCTTAGAACCGCTTAAACCATTGCTCTGATACCATAAAATATAATATCCTTACTATAACAGTCCTACGGATTTAAGCGATTAAGTCAAAATTTTTTTATAAAAAAATCATATAATAAATCAATTAATTCACTTATTACCAATCCTTTTCATTTTTCATGATTGCAATTCCAACCTACCGATGACCTATATTAGTCCAATTTCGCTATTCATTTTGTAAAAATTCGGTAATATAACATCTTAAAAACTTGCCTATCCAACCTGCAAATCAAACAATCCACAGCCCCTCAGGGGCATAACAATATATAAACAACTTATATACATATACATATACATCACCAATCACTCTCATTTCCATACACATTACTAAATTCACTTTTTGTCAATATATATATATATATATATATATATATATATATATATATATATATATATACCATTCAAATTTAGATCACTTCTTTACTTCAAGTTCAAATAAATATATACATGCCAATACCAAAAATAATAACTCCTAACTATCTCCTTTTCCTTCAAAATTCCTCTCTTTTGTGTACTATAGCTCCAACCTTTCTTCAATACCTATACACAGTTAATACTACGTGCTGAGCATTTAATATGCTCAGAATTACTATAAATCAAAGTATTTCCATACAAGCATAATTGTATTAATTATGCACAATTTATTAAATTTTCTATCAAAAATACAATTGTCAGTATTCTTAACAGTCAATTCAAACCAATATCAATACTTTGGTAAACTTTTCAATTTAATCCTTAATTTTTTAATTTATTACAAAATTATCATTTAATTACAAAATTTCCACTAGTTTACTTATTTTCACTACACATTCAATTTTTGACATGCAAAATTACCAATTGATCCTTATTTTGACTTTTTCATGCAAAATTATATTTTAATCTTTATAATTTACAAAAGTTCATTTTTAGATAGTACGATCACTAAATTATTATTTTACCCTTTCCTTTTATTTCTTTTTCACTTTTACTCATTACATTCAATATTTAAAAAAATTACAGTTTTACGCCTAAACTTTTTATTTCTTTTTAATTAGGTCTTTTTTCATTTTAAAATTCATTTTTATCTTTCTTTTTACTTATTTTTACCAATATGCCCCTAGTACAATCCCGACAAAAATTTTTAAATCGGATATACGAGACGTGGATCCCACAGGATCACAGTATAGACTAAGAAATAACCTCAAAGGATCATTTCTCATATAATATAATATAGAACAAAAAGTAGATACTATGGGAGATCAGTACGATCCTACCATAGTAAAGCAAGTTACCATGACTTGCACTTGGATATAGGTGTCCCAATGGCTAGCCAATTATATCCTGAGCTAATTTTGACCGCCTGACCACTACTAAGGGTAAAAGTTCATTTAATTTCAGAGCACTTTTTAGATTTCTGATAGTTTCATTCACTTTTTCAGTTCAGTACAACAATCATTCAATTTTTCCAATACTTTTGCATAGTTTGTGAATTATTTCACAACAATTCACCATTTTCACTTAATTAATGAATTATTTTTCAACAATTCAACAAATTCACCTATTATATAATCTAATTTTCTTCTTAAAAATAATCTCATAATTTTTATAAATTCTATAAAAATTTATGGACATAATATTTCATCACTATAGTCATTTTACGGCATTAAACACTAAGATTACATAAATTATACTTTGATTTCCCTTAGGATACCATTCGACCATAAAGTGATGTTCACCTTACACATTCTTTTCAATCAAAATAAGTATTTTTAATAGCCATATTTAAGATCTTAAATCTTTAATATAAGCTCAATTTCAATTATACATGCATTTTTCCTAATTTTCTAAGTTACATAAAGGAAAAATTATGCCAATTCAAGAGAAATAGATGGATTTAGTAGCTATTAACCTTTCTCACTTGCTTTATCCTCTTTAGTCTTCTTTTTTCTTACCTTTAGCCTTAGAAGATTATCCACCATCTTGAAAATCTACAAGGGGCCAAATTCTTAACATAAGAAATACCACGTTTTTTTATCGCTAATGCTTAAATTAATCACATAAATGAACTATAGGCACCTAAAAACACTTGTAGGCAGCTTTAAACAAAATCAAACCCTTGATTTTCACTTACCTCAATTTGATATCCTACACTTTCTCACTTAATTTCTCCCACTTATCTTTCTTTAATCAAGGAATGAAGGCTTAAAAAATCATCTAGGGAGATATAACTCCACTTAGGATGCTTGGATTGAGGGAGAAAGAGAGAGATAACTTGAGAAAATTTAAGAAAGAAATGGCAATGGGGTATTCAACCATGAAAGGGGGAGAATGATGCTGAGGAGATAAGGTTTCACTCCCAAAATATCTTCTCCTAAATGGATTTTATAGTGGCTAAATGGGTTGAGCTTTGGTTCAACCTAAAGCTCACTCATTCAAGCCCAAAAGCCATAATTGGATCTATTATGCTATTTTTCTATAATTCTCTCACTTTTTAAATCCAATCATCCCAAATTTAATTCCATCATTCTTATCATGTCTAAAATAGGTTGTGCACAAAATTTTAGCCCAATCAAAGTCTATTACTGGTTTGATTCAATTAGATCAATCTAATTCAACAATTATCGGTGTCATAAAAAAATTAACTTTTTATAGCCAAAAGATTCTACATATCATTTTAGGTATATATACAATTTTTAGAGCTTATTTGTTTTTTTAAAGGCTCGATCAAACCTCAATCAACTTAATTAATCTTTGAATCGAACCGCTTCATTTTTCGTATTTTTAACTTTTGGTGGTCTATTTGACCTTGATTCACTACAAATTTCAATCTTGAATTAACCATGATCAATATTTTTCAATGTTCAAATAAAATATTTTTTACCTCAAAATGTACTTTTTAGCTCGAAAGCATTGTTCACTATCAAAAAATACTATTCATGGTTGATCCGATATTGAGGCCATTACAGGAGCACTTAAATAACTATATAAATCAATTAAGAATCTAAAATAGAAGAAAAGGGTTAAAATATTAAAGTGGGGACCCTATTGTATATAATTATAAGAAGGTATTAAATGAGGAAATTAAAGAGGCACTAAAGAGGAATTTGGCATAAAAATTAGCTTTAAGATCAGTAAGAACGATGTCATTTTTGTTCTCTCCCTCTCCTTTCTCTTCCATCAGTGTATCTTTCACTCTTTCTCTTAATTTTTCTTACAATTTCCAACCATCTATCACCTGCATTCTCTTTATTTCTTTGTTGTATCGACACCTATTTTCTTCCTCTGTCAGTCATAGGCCAGTAGCCTACCTCCACTTTTTCTTCCCCTTCAGGTTGAGTTGTAGGACTGTAGCTTTGCTGCATATTTTTTTTGGAGACAGCAACCCTACCGTCTTTTTTTTTTGCATACCATCAAGCTACTCTGTTCCTCCTCTATGAATGACAGCTAAGAGGTAAATTAACTCTTAAGAAGTCTAAAAATAAGAAGGAAATAAGTATGAAGCGGATTAGAGGTTAGGGATTTGGAATCCAAATTTTCAATTATAGGGCTCTGATGTAAATAAAGCTTTAATTTCATACATTTATCATCAAAATTTTTCTTAAATCTAAAATTTTTGTATTAATTTGGGCATTTGATTTAAAAAATGGTAGATGTGATTATGAAGAAGAAGAGAATTTCAAGAAAAAAGAAAAATGGAAAGAGGCATGAGATTTAGTTTATTTTTTAGAGATGCCTTTGGAAGATTACGGCTAATTTTTGTCACATATTCAGGTTTGCAACCACTAAATTTACCTTTTTGCTTAATTTTTAGTGTCAATACTTAACATAGAAATTATAGCATGATAAGGTTTTGATATAATCAATTTAAGATTTATGAAATTGAGGTATTATTGAATTTACTTAAGTGATTCAATGACGAAAAATGTCATGGTTTTGCAATTTATTTTCTATATGTGATTATATTGAAGACATGTGTTAGTTTAATGGAAATAAGCATGATGATGTGAGAACTATGTTGTGAAAATATATGTATATAATGTAAACTTAATTAGTTGATAGTTTTTAAATTGCCTGTGCCATTTTAATTAGTTATGTAAGTATTAAAACTAATGGCTAAATGTACTTATTATGAGGCTTAGTTGATCGGGGTGTAAGGCAAATGTTTTTATCATGATGAATGGGTATTGCATCAAATCAGGTGTGAGATTAATCTAATTAATCCATTTAGATGAATGTGTGAACATAATATATCAAATATAAAAAAAGGGATAAAAATAATAATAATAATAATAATAATAATAATAATAATAATAATAATAATAATAATAATAATAATAATAATAATAAATACAAAACATAAATAATAAGTTAAATAAACTATGAAAACTTATCCAGTGTATGTTGTAGTCACACAGATATGAAATTTTGGAATGTAGAGATACCTGTAATGGAAAATAGTTTCAAGCATATTAATTGGTCGAGTTATGAAAACACGTTAAGTATAGCCAATAAAAGGAAAAGTATGATAGAGATAATAATATGATAATGATTCTATTTGAAGTAATATTGAAAGGCAACCTTGTGCTATAAATCTTTGGAATGACAGAATGCAATAACATAGAAATTTTAATTTAATGCAATAAATTATGTGTAAGTGAATATAGTTAGCAAAATATTAATTTTTTAATTATTTAGATTGCTTTTTCCATAGTAAATGGTAGGAATCATGAGTATGATATAATTGGCTAGGTATAGGGATAGAAACTTAGTTAAATGACTAGTAAATGGGAATTTTTATTATAAATTAAAGAGCCAAACCCAATAAAGGGTTGTATTCACCAGGCTTAAAAAAGTTCATATTCGCAAGCCCAAAAGGGGTCATTATTGTCAAGCCATAATAGTCATTTTGATTAGGCCTATATAGTCATATTCAGTAGGCCTAACAAGCCATATTCAACCATGCCTACAAGGTTGAGGTCCTACGTATCCTTTTTTTGTGAATTCCTATAGGTTACTTTGGGTAAATAAAATACATATTTATTGATTTTAAATAAAAGGGAATGTTCATTTGTGCCAAAGGTTAAGTTAATTTGATATGCTTACTGTGTTTTTAATTGATAATTGTTGTGCCATGAACAATTTTGAAAAAGTAAAGTTAGTGGTTTCCATTAATAAACTATGCTTAGCGTATGGAATTTTATTTTTGCGCGAAGGTACTCAGGTATTTTGGTTAGATAGTAAAATTGGGGATTTACTAAGAAGTGAGGGGGAAATTCTTCAACTTTGTGATTAATACTTGGACTTGGCAATTATATTTTGTTATTCAAGAATTTGCTACATAAAAAATTTTAGATGGCTTCCAACTATCAAATTTTGTTGTATCAAGACAAATTTCTTGAATTCACTAAATGACACCCAATTCTAAATATATATTTGTAATGGTGAATATTGAAATATATGTTTCAGTAAAGTTTATGATTCATGATAGTTGAATTGTTTTTTTATATATGTGTATTGATATGGTTGAGGAGTTTGGAAAAATATTGAGTATTTTTGGATGAATATAAAATTAGGAAGTGTGGTGGATGCTATAGAAGTATAAATTTTTCATCTATTAAAAGGGAGATGGAGTCACGTATAGAGGAAACTCTATCCAATTTTCTATAAAAATACGAGCAGTATAAATTGTATGAGTTAATAACTTACAATAAAGTTTGAATTTCATAAGTGATTTTAAAAATTATAAGGTACGTAACATTCAAATCCAATTCCACAATGGTTCGGGTATTGGGTGTTACATCTCGAAATTCTTAATATAAAACAATTTATACACCTCAACTAATGAAACATTTTATTGCCCTTACACTAAGAAAAACTGTGTGAAATACCTTTTATATTAATAAAAATTGTATGCAATATCCTAAAAAAAACATATTGGTTATCCATCAATTCACATGGCATTTTCTTCACTTGTACCACATGTTTTTGCAATGAATAATCTAATAATATTGTTAACAAGTTCAGGAAATAATTTAACTTTCAATTGTTGAGTTGTGAAACTATATATTGATAGTTTGGGAGGCTTTTATATATTATCCTATACTAAAACATAACATGTATAGATAGTTAAAAATTAAATTGATGAGGATTCATGGTGTTGGAGGATGATATCCATGCTCATCACACCAAATGATAACAATTCGGTTATCAAACTACTTTTTGGATCGAATTTTGATTTGACTTTTTCTTGGACAACCTTGAGTACCCGAAAACAAAGAGATAGATAATTATTATTATCTAGAAAATTTTACCTATTTTACAGGTTTATATATATGTGTGTGTGCGTGTGTGCGTGTTCGTGTGTGTGTGTGTGCGCGCGCGCGTGCATATATCTACACTACAATGATTGTACATATCTTCTTTTCTCTTCAAATGACAAGGAAATAAAATAATAATAATTTAATGACTAGCTCTAATAGTTGCTTGATATGGTATGATAATGATAATAGTGGACTGGTTGTTTGGAAAGATTTTGGCTTGATATATTGACATCCTCTTTAATTTAGAAATCGGTTTATTTTGCTTTTTAAAATTTTCAAAAACTATTTAGTTTTTTGAATGTTTAATTTCCATATATAAGAGGTCATTGATACTTATGTGTAGGGGTGTACAAGGATCTGGATCTTTCTGTACCGAACCAAAGTACTGAAGAAAAAGATGTAGAACCGAACTGTATCCTTAACTTTGTGATTAAAACTAAATCGAATTGTACCGTTGACCTTATTTGGAATAAATCTGGATATTTTATCTAGAATTAGACCGATAACCGAATTGAACCGTCCAAATTATCTTGTAACGAAAGCACATATATTAATAATAATAATAATAATAATAATAATAATAATAATAATTTATATATAAATATTACTTATAGTTTTTATTATATATGTACTACACAAATTTAATTTCATAAATATTTACATTATATAATTTAATACACAAATTAAGATAATAATTAGTTAATAAATTAAACTAAATATTTTAATTATTAAGAACAGAAATTTAATTATTATAAGAATTATTCTATATATATGAATATGAATATATAACTAAAAAAATTTATATTTAATTTAATCTATCTTTAATATCACTTAACTATTATTTTATTTTCTTTATAAATATCTATATAGATATGTAAGTTAAGTAATTTATCACATAAGTACTTTATCAATTAATTTTATTTATTTTGAGAATCAATTAACTAATACCCATCTATTTTTACGATAATACTTATATGAATATCTAAATTAATAATGTAATTAAATATATTTATAATATATAATGAAATATTACCAATTAATGTATTATATGAGTGTATAATTATTTTACGAATTAATTTCATTTATTTTTAGTGTCATTCAACTAGTATGTATATATTTTCGTACAATACCTATATTAGTATGGAGTTGTAAATCAATAATGTGATTATATATATAGTTATTGTATATAATAAAATTTTATCAATTAATATAATTATATGACTATATGAGTATGTAATTATCTTATTAATTAAATTTATTTACTTTTATATTATGAATGATTGAATGTACTTATAATATGAGTACATATACTCTCGCTATCACTTAACTAACATTCATCTATTTTTGTACAATACCTATATGAGTATTTAAATTAACAATACAATTATATACAGTTATTATATTAATGAAATTTTAGCAATTAGTGTGATTATATATGTATATAATCACCTTATCAGTTAATTTTATTTTCTTTCAGTATCACTCAATTAGTATTTATTTATTTTTTTACAATATCTATATGAGTAATTGAGTGTGAAAATTAACAATATAATTATATACAATTATTATATTAATGAAATTTTATCAATTAATGTAATTATATATGTATATAATCAACTTAGCAACTAATTTCATTTCCTTTCAATATCAACTAATATTTATTTATTTTTGCACAATATCTATATGAGTAATTGAATAAATATACATTAAATTATTCTTTTATTCTTTTATTCTTCAAAATTAAGATAATGATTAATTAATAAATTTAAATAAATATTTTAATTATCAAGAATAGAAATTTAATTATTATAATAATTATTATATCTATATGAATATATAACTAAAATGATTTGTATTTAATTTAATCTATCTTTAATATCACTCCACTACTATTTAATTTTCTTTATAAATATCTATATAGATATGTAAGTTAATCAATTTATCACATAAGTACTTTATCAATTAATTTCATTTTCTCTGAGTATCAATTAGGTTTAGGTTTCTTGCTTTCTCTTCCTTTACTCTTTAGTCTTTCCCCCTTTCTGCCTCAACTCTACCTTCCTCACTCTTCCCCTACTCCACCTCTTTCCACTGCCTTTCACTTTGCAAATTTTGAGCTTGCCAATCTCCGTCTTTCGCCACTACCGTCCGCCTTTTGCACTGCTATCGACATTGTGGGTTAGTTCTTTTGTTCAAGTTTTACTTCGAATTTTTCTACTCTGCTTTTTGTGAATTCTGGTTTTGCTTAAAGAACCCATATTTTTATTTGTTCTTCTTGGTAAGATTCATTGATGAAGTGGATTTGTTATTCTCGGCAGTCTTTAAGTTCTTTTGTTCAAGCTAAAAAAAAGTCACTCATTTCTCTATTTTATGATTATCAGGTTGAAGTTTTATATTTATTGTCATTATATTTTCTTTCTCTCTTAGCTTGCTGGATCTATCAATGCTGCACTTTAGGCATTTTATTTTTATGTCTTCTTAACATATATACATCGGCTTTCTCTTCACCTCGTTCACACAAATAAAGTCTCATCGATGAGAGAAGCATCCGAACAAGCAGTGGGTGCGGAGGTGAACTATCCATCATTTGGATTTAATCCACATGTCCCGGTTCTGTTTATATATATGTGTGTGTGTGTGTGTGAAAAATAACATGAGTAACTTTATTAAATCTCTTGTCTACTAAAAATTTTTGTGGTCCCTTACCCATTAATTTTTAGTTGGATTCTGTGCTTGTTATTTGACATGTCTATTATTAAATTTTCATGGGATTATTTGCTTGCTTTAGCTTTAAATTGGTAATTTCTGAAATCTTTCTATGTATCATTGGTTTAAATTATTATTTGCTTTTTTTTAAACCTTTTCCTCTCTAAGTTCTTATCAGTGAGTCTTCTCATATACACACAAAATTGGAGTCTTTGCAAGATGTGAGAATTTTTTTCCTTCATGTTCTGCTCAAACATAGAAAAGAACACCTTCTCAATCAACACCTAAGTCAGTAATTCTCTCTCTTACTTCTGTAATTTGTTAATTTCTTTTTTGCTTACTCGAAAAATACATGATAAAGACATTGTTCCTGAATTGTAATTTACTTTTTTTTTATAATCTATGTATTTGATTTTCAATTTTATTATGAATCGGTGCATTTTTTTCCATTGCTATTTATTGGTTTGGTAGGATTCATTAGTTGCTAACTGTTGGCTAACAGGCTAAGTTAAACATTGGATGTTGATTATTTTTGCAATGTTGCAATTTTCATGGGCTTTAGTGGAATCATCGAAGAATAAATATTATAAGTTGAATCTTTTTTGCTTCCAATGAAGTCTTCATACAAGAAATGACAATGAGAAATAACTAAATGAATTTTATCCTTGCTTTTCTTCCGTAACACTTGGTTGTTTATCTTTTCTTAATGGCCCACAGATCTGTATTAGAGTTAGTGCTTTTAAGTTATTGCATTCTTTATGTCAATTTGAGATTTGAAACAATTTTAAAAACTATCATTTGCTTTTTTACATACTATTTACTCTTGTTGATAAACATCCTTTTTTTTTTCTTTCCTTTAGTAGGATTTCATAAAATTGCATTAAAACCAATAATTGACACTTTTTGTTATTTCTTAAATTAAGCATTTTTATTTTGTGTTGTATTAATTGTTTAATTTATTGGATTTATTATACTTATTCTATGTCTTGTTTGACATACAGAAAAAAAGAATTAAAAATAAGAGGCAAAAATGTATAATAGTTAGATAATTTAATGCTAAAAAAATTTCATTGAATTGTTTATAGTGGATTTGTTTGGTGAAGTGATATTACCAAAACATATAATAGTTAGATATTATGAAAGGAGATGAATAGAAAACTTATAAAAATTAAAGATATTATGAAAATAATGCAAAAAATTACTTTTTCTCTTTAAAATATATTACTTATTACTATTATTACGTAAGCTAATTAATTATTGGTTTTGTATTATTGAAATGAAAATATCCTAATAATTTTTTTAATTTTTATGTCAAATCTCAGGAGTCAACTTTTAATTTAATTAATTAAGCATAATTACTTCTAGTTTCACCAACTCTTCTTCATTGAGTTAATGATGATTGCTTTGTTGCATACATAATTGACTCATAAAACATGAAGAAAACTTCAAGCTTCACCAACTCTTCTTTATTGAATAAAAGGAAACATTCAAATGAGAGAGTGGCATCGATTGATGAGATTATGAGTCCTTTGCTTGCTGTCCTAACAATCAAATCTTCTGCAACTCCAAATTCAATAAGTAATGCTACTTCTCCTAGTACTAAATGTAAGTAGTATGGTAAAGATTACCAAGAAAATAGTGAGTTAGGCACTTCATGATTGTGGAAATATTTAACGAAAAGTTGCAAAAAGTTTCCAGATAAAAAAGAGTTAGTGGTTGCATTCAAAAATACGGATAAGTTACAAACAACTATGCTTTTTATGGGGTCCGGTAATAATACGTCATTGGTTAGTTGGAAATTTGATCAAGAAGCTTGTACATAAAACTTTAATTAGGATGATCATTAAGGATAAACTACCATTTAATTTTGTTGAACATGAGGGCTTTAGGAAATTTATTGAAGCAATTTATCCTGAATTTAAAATTCCATCTAGAGTGACTATTGCTAGAAAGTGTAGCACTCTTTTTATGAAGAAGAGAGAGAAATTGAAAGATTTTCTTAAAATTGAATGCAAAAGAGTTTATATGACAACTGATACTTGGATTAGCATTCAAAATGTATCATATTTGTGTTTAACTGCATATTTTATTGATTCAAATTGAAAGATGCATAAAAGAATTTTTAATTTTTACGTTATTAAAAATCACAAAAGAAGTAATGTTGGTGTTGTTATTGATAATTACATGGATGATTAGGGTTTGACTAAAGTGATGTGTATAACTGTTGATAATGTAACATCTAATGATACTGCAATTCAATAGTTGAAAAATAAATTAAGTAAGAGAGATGCATTTGTTTTGGATGGTGAAACTTTTCACATTAGATGTTGCGCTACATCTTAAATCTAATTGTGAAAGATGGGCTCAAATGTGCTAGTGTTGAAGAATTTATTAAAAAGGTTAGAGATATTATCAAGTACGTTAAAAGTAGTTCTCAAATGTTAGATTTTTTAAAAAATCTTGTGAGACAGTAAATATCATGTACATAAAGAATTTGATCATAGATTACCCTACTAGGTAGAATTCAACATACTTGATGTTAGATATTGCTTTGAGGTATCAAAAAGATTTTGATAAGTTGGAGGATATAGATAGCAAATATTTCATTGAGTTTGGGCTTGTTTATTTGACTGAGAGTAATTGGAAACAACTCACAACTCTCACAAAATTTTTGAAAAAATTTTATGATATGACTTGCAAATTGTCTGGATCATTATATTCAACTTCCAACTTATATTTTTCAGAGATTGTGCGTATTTTAAACTTATTGCATTCTTCTCAAACTAGTGGTGATAATTTTTTGATAGAAATGGGAAAATAAATGCAGTTGAAATTTGATAAGTATTGGGGTTCGATTAATAAGATAAATGTCATTCTTTTCATAGCTATGGTCTTGGATCCTAGAATTAAAATGAAATTTTTAGTTTCAAAATACACAGCTTTTTATGGTCAAAATAAGACAGAGAAATTAGTTTCTAAAGTGAATACTGCTTTGAATGGACTGATAGAAGAACATAAAAAATTGGAAGAGGTTAATGTTAATCAAATTGTAGCCCACCACTTAAATCTAATGATATTGATACGTGATTTTTGAAAAATAAGGATAAAGAGCAAGTTGTATCTCAATGAGATTTGGATACTTATTTGACTGATCAACTAGTAAAAAATTCTCTTGATTTTGACATTTTGAGTTGGTGGAAGATAAATGAGCCAAATTATTCAATTTTGGCTAAGGTTGCTAGAAATGTCTTGATTGTTCAGTGCTCAACTGTGGCTTTTGAATCAACTTTTAGCACCAGAGAAAGGACTTTAGACAAATTTAGAAGTTTTTTAATTTCGATTAAAGCCAAGATTTTTATTTGTTATCAAAATTGGTTGAGATCAACTACACTTTTGCCTTCAAAGGCATCGATTGAAGAATTTAAAAAATTTGAATCGGGTAATTATTATTTTTGGGTAATTTTTTTAATTTCTATTTAATGTTTATATTTTTTAGTGATCTAATTATTTAAAATCTGTATTTTTTTAGATATTACTCAATATTCCGAAATCAGTGTCAGCATAATGCAGAGAAAGACTATTGAATGTTGATTTTTAAGTAATGTATTTTGATTTAAAATTTAATTATACTTGTTGAGATATTTTAATTGTATTTGTATTTATTATTGTGTGAATTTATTTTATAAAATTTTAAAAATATTGAATTATTCAAAATAACAAATTGTATTGTATTGTTTAGTACCGAAAAATTATACTCAATTGTTTCGAATTTTTATAGAATTATACCAAATTGTTCTGAATTTTCAAGATAATACCAATACTTGATTTTTAAAATATTCGAAATTTCAAGACAATACGAAAATTTATAAATCTCCGAATTGTGCCGAACCGTATATACCTCTATTTATGTGGATTATTTCTTTTAATGAGAAAAAAAAACATTGATCTTATACACGTCTCTTTTTCATTGAAAAAAGAAATCCACATCAACATTTAGGAACCTATTATTAAATGAAATTTTTAAAAGGTTAAGCGGGTTTTTGAAAAGTTGAGGAGCAACATGACTAAAGTTATCGAGTTTAGGGGGTTGAGAATGTACTAGGCCAAAGGTTTTCAACCCATGGGTGTGGTATTTGATGGTTATCTCATAATTTACTTTAGCCAAAATTCATTTTTAAATTCTTAAATTTTTAAATTTTCTATATTGGATTCTTTTACAAAATATATAGGGACTTTTTTAAATTTGGTATTCTTTTAATATATATTTGGGAAAATGGATATGTTTTTTCACTATTTGGACAAATGGGGTCTGTCAACCCATTCTCGCAACCATCCATTACGAAAATAGAATGGTGAAGCCGACAAGATAATGAAAATTGCTTATGATGGAGCCTGCATCAATTCCCGCAACACAGTGTTACGGGAATGAAAATATAAAATTTGATTTTCCTTTACCTTTAATTATACCCTCTCCATTTGGTTTCCCTTTCAGTTCCATTACCCATTCCCGTTCTTGACACCTGCACCAGTTTCACATCAAAGCCCTAAAAATATAACGAAATTTAGTTGAGTGAAAAAGTAGTATATATCTTAGCTAAAGCCAGGGTCCATTGACTCCACTGAATTAGTTGAAATAAACATTTGTTAGCATTGACCAAATTATTTTATTAAAAATAATATAAATTGACCAATTTATCTTTTTTTCTAATTTCAAGTATATAATCTAATTTTTATATGATTAAACTAAATTTATCACTCTATTAATTTAGTGGTACATAATAAATAGGATAAATATATAAATTTTTTAAAAAATTTATAAAATAATATTTAAAATAAAATAAAATAAAATAAAATAAAATAAAATAAGCCACTATTTGAAAGGAAAAGGAGAACGTAACTATTAATATTTTTCTTCAACCAAATATTTTAAACTCCAACTATGAATATTGAACATTTTTCAAATTTTTAGAATATAATATTTTGCACCCTTAATTATATGCCCTCTCTATACAAAACTGTATTAATGAAGTCAATAAATAAAAAAAAAAAGATTGCAGCATGGCTTAATGAGGGAAACTAAACTGCAAGTTGAAAATAAACTTGTTAATTATCGGCCTAAGACTAAACTCACAACCTATTATTATTATTATTATTATTATTATTATTATTATTATTATTATTATTATTATTATTATTTTATTTTTACTATTTTGTTATTTTTTATGTTCAACCTCATCCTATGATAACCGGCAGTGCCCGGTAGAGCTCTAGGGTACAACTTTGCTATGTAATTGAATTAGGCAATGCTAACAAATGTTTATTTCAACTAATTCAGTGGAGTCAATGGCCCCTGGCTTTAGCTAAGATATATACTACTTTTTCACTCAACTAAATTTCGTTATATTTTTAGTACTTTGATGTGAAAGTGGTGCAGGTGTCAAGAACGGGAATGGGTAATGGAACTGAAAGGGAAACCAAATGGAGATGGTATAATTAAAGGTAAAGGAAAACCAAATTTTGTATTTTCATTCCTGCAACATTGTGTTGCGGGAATTGATGCGGCCCCACCATAAGCAATTTTCGTTATTTTGTTGGTTTCATCATCTCATTTTTGCAATGGATGATTGCAAAAATAAGTTAACAGATCTCATTTATCGAAATAGTAAAAAAATAACTCTATTTTTTCAAATATATATTAAAAGAACACCAAATTTAAAAAAGTCCCAAATATATACAGTTAACATGTAATCCTCATTAATGAGACCAACACGCATGTACGTCAATCACCATTAAAAAGTGTATCTTTTTTTTAAAGAATTCAATATAAAATTGCAAAACTTTCAATGTAAAAGATTGAAAAAGTTTAGATATCCAATGCAGAAAATTTTAGAAACTCATGGATATAATTAAGAATATATTTTGCCAGCATGATGTGTCATTTATCGAATCTCTTAGATCCAAAGATAAAGTTACCATGTCAAAACTTCAAATGAATTCAAAATTATATTGTCAAGCAAAACTTTTAACTCCTCTGTAATGAATTCAAAACCTTACCTCTAACAAAAAAAAAAAAAAATAAGTTGGAAAGAAGATTAATACAAAAGGGTAGAAACCCTTTTTCTCTCAAATAGATCATAGGCATGCCTAGTCCTTAAAAACAAGAGCAAACTTGAACCCAGTCCCACAACTGAGAGGCAACCCCACCATATAAATGTTAAGAAATAACATTGCCTCCCCATACAAACCACAGAGTCGCTATAATTAATGATGTTTTGGAAGCCCCCTTTAGCGTTGGCATCATAAACAATAGCAGCAAGAAATCCATAAATAAGTGACCCCATTGGAATATTTGTAATAAGAATGTTGTGATTAACTCCTACGCTATTGGGACCAAATAGCTCTGATGTTATTGACACAGCTGCTGCAAATATAAATCCTGAGCTCAATCCAACTAATGCACTCCCTATCTGCAATGCCAGTCCATTCCCTGATAAAGCTAGCAAGAAGAATGCGACAGGTGTCGGTATTAGTGCAATTGTTAGCCATGCTGTCCTTGCAAAGTACACCTTCCTGAAATTAAGATATTATCACACATTTTATTATTAATTTTTTTCTTTCCAATAATTTCACATCTTCATTTAATTTACTAATTACTTACACACGTATGAAGTCCGGGGCAGCTGAAAGCAAGCGACCAAAGAATGAGAAGGACGAATACAGAGTAAGAAGAGTAGTAGTGTTCTTGCCTTGTCCTAATGATTGTGCAATTTGGCCTAGATTATTGCTGTACACAAGACCGATGGTTCCTCCACAGAAGTATGCAATGTAGTATAGCCAAAAATCCAATCTACGCACAAGCAAACTAGCAGGATGCTCTTCTCCTAGCATCGCTAACCGATATTTACCTACCATTGTCTCACAGCAACCTTCTTTTTCGCTAATGCTTTTCTGTCTTGTAACTCCATAAATCATTCCATCTCCATTTTCATTATTACTTAACTCGCGAGTAAGTAGCTCTTTATGAAGCTCAAGATCATCATCATCTACAAGAATAAAGCCAGAGCCTTCGAGGCGAAAACTGGAATGAATGTTACGATGAAACCAATCTCTAGCATACACAATACCAGGAATGCACAAAGGAAAAATGAGAAGGAAAATCGCTCCACCGAATAGTAAAGAAGCTTGAGTTAAATCAGATGAATTCGAACCAAAGAGAAGGAGATACATTCCCGTGAGGAGGGCTAAGAAATTCAATATAAGAAAAGTTAGAGAATCACGGTGAACTCCATCGGGAGATAGAGGATCTAAAGATGGTTGGCGAAGAATAGGAAGTAAAGCTGCAATACAAGTGATGAGGGGAACTAATGCATTTAAAAGAAGATATATATCATTTGAAGATGAATTAATTGCTTTCCCAGCAAGTGTATACAAGGCTGCACTGACACCATTAAAACTTACTGTAAGAGATAAAGCTAAGGATCGATTAGCTGGGAAATTTCTAATGCACAGAACGAAGCATACAGTGTTGAACCAGCAGATGCTACATCCAGCCAACAGACAAAGCAGAAAAACCTGCCAATATTTGCAAAAAATGATCAATGTTATTATGTGCAAAAAAAAAAAAAGAATTATCAAATCTATAACATGTTACGTAGTGAAAGAAAATATGTATTGGCTACAGCTATAAGATTTTCATAATATTGACAACAGAAGTATTTCAGATGCATGTCATAATATATACAATCCCTACGAAAGTAATTGGAAAACCTTTGCGATTAAAATCTGGAAAATATTAGTAGTTTAATTTAAAGCTGAGCAGTAGTTTGGTATTATATGGGATATTTTATTTTTGGTGAGATATTATATAAGACGTTTACCTGTTTTCTATGCTTGTAATGTGGTAAGCAAAACAATGACATGTATTGGACGGTATCAGAACTTTAGGAAGTTTCTTTTTGTCTAATACTTTATACATTTAAGTTGGCTGTTTTATGTCCATTAATTTCACACAATCTTTCAAATTTGTCCGATCCAAAGGAATAGAACTATCAAAGTACCCTCTACCATTGGAGTAAAATTAGAAAAGATAAATAAATAAATAAATAAGAGAAACATGTGGCACTGCTTTTGCTACGGATTCTGCAGATAGAAACACTATTATCTGTGGACTGTGGCTATTGGTTTAGTTCTAAAGATATTTTTGTAATTTACCACTAGACCAAAATGTAACACACGTCTCAAATTTAGAGATTGAAAAATAAAAATAAAAAATTTACCTAATAACAAAAGCTTCAAATGAATACAGATGCTAATTTAAAGGCACAGTCTTCTACCAAAAAATACAAGTAAATATGGAGAGTAACGTTCTACCTTACTGTTTTAGTTAATAATTTATAAACTTTTAAATTTTTTAAGCTACATTTAAAAACAGCTAAATATTTTTCAATATAAAATCAATATATCATACGATACTAGATTGATACACGCGAGCGTGTATGTATTAGGCATTTACATGTGATTTCATTTCATTAAAAAGTTCATAATAAATCCACATCTCACCCATATATATGATATACAAGGTACAAAAATTGTTTATTTATATATTTAATTTTGCATCAAATTTTCCTCGACAAATTATAAAAAATAAAAAAGAAAAAAAGAATGCTCATGGCAAAATCAGAATTCAAAAATGACACTTAAAATTAATTTTTTATATAAAATTTAATAATAAGCCCAAAAATAAAGTTAAAAAAAATTATTCCTTACTATTCCATTTGATTTCTAATGAAAATTCAAAATTTCGAATTCATAGCAAATGGAGCAAGCAGAAAGAATTTTTAAAAATTGAAAAAATCAAGTTTTGTATTAGATTGGAGAGAATAATTCAAAAATGACACTTAAAATTAATTTTTTATATAAAATTTAATAATAAGCCCAAAAATAAAGTTAAAAAAAATTATTCCTTACTATTCCATTTGATTTCTAATGAAAATTCAAAATTTCGAATTCATAGCAAATGGAGCAAGCAGAAAGAATTTTTAAAAATTGAAAAAATCAAGTTTTGTATTAGATTGGAGAGAATCAAATAGACGGGAAAAGGTAGGAAAAAGAACTTTAATTTTTAATTTTTAGATAATTATTAAATTTTGTATATAAAATTATAGGTTTTTGTTTGCAGAAAGTTGAGCAAGATATGGAGAAAAATTTCAGGGAAAAGGGTTAAATTTGTCTTTAGAAATTGAAAATAGTATAGATTTGCATTTTAAGAATATTTTAAGCCAAATTTGCTTTTAAAATATTAAAAATAGTACACATTTATCGGATAAGTATATTTTTATACCAAAATTACCCTTAATATTATGTATATGACTCAAATTCATCAATAAAAATAACTAAACTCATGGTAAACAAATAAAAAAAATATGTAGTAAGTATTTTATGTATACACCTCACATGTATGAACTATAATATTTTTTAACTAAAAGTTCAGAAAATTAGTATGTTAATTCTTTTTATTTAGGAGATTTAATATAAAAAAATTTATAAAGTTCAAGGATCGAGTTATGGTTTTTTCCTTTTAATATAAAGTATTGCTAATACATTTTTTCTCAAATTGTGATAAATAAGCAAAAGAGTTTAAAAGATTTTTCAGCTTTAATTTTAGTTTCATATATTTAAACTTTTATGTAAAAAGTGAAGAATTATTATATTAACGCCATCTATAATTTTGAAATAACCATACAATTGACAATACTTTGATTTAGATGTGTCATTTTAATTTATTTTGCCTATTCTCTTTATTACCATATAACAGATGTAAATATACATAGTAAAAAAAAATTATGAAATCATACGGTAGTATTTGACGTTAAACAAAATTATGTTTGTTTATTTTATGTCAATAACAATAAAACTTATTGTTATGATATATGAATTCTCATCAATACGACAATAACTATAATTAATGTCCCAAGTATCTTCTCCAGACTAAATTGATTGTACTCGGATGGGTGCGTGAATAAAGCATCTCACATGATTTGTGGGGCGAGAAAGAATAATCACTTTCAGAATCAAAAAATTAATTAAATATTTTGTCCAAAATCCATATAATAAAGAATTTGATATATTAAATTAACTTATTTTTAAACTAAAAATTATTCCAATTTCCAAATCAAATAATTAAAGAAAAAGCGGCTTGACTCTAATTTGTGTTATTTTATATATAGAGGGAGAAGAGTTTTTCTTTTTCTCAACTCATTAGAAAAAAAAAATCTAAATTCTAAAACATATTTAAAAAAGGATTGTTCAAATTACAGCAATTATTTTAATTAAAATATTAATTAAAATATTTTCTTCTAAATATTTAAAAACATTGTATGCTACAACTACTCCAGTCAAGAATTCATTAATTAAAAATCAATTATTACTTGCACCATTTTAAAATAATAGTTTTATTTCTTTTTCATACAGTATAAAAAAATTGGATTTTATTATTAAAAAACATAGTTTTATCAATATTTTACCAATTATGATTTTTATTTATATCACATATGTTTTATTATTATAAAAATTAAAATAATGATTAATGTTAATATTATATCAAAAATATAAATAATGTAAATTAATTCAGTCCTTTATAAATGGAGAGATATAAAATTAGAATTAAATATTACATTATTTTAAATTTTATATAAGAAATTGTATAAATAACTAAAGAAATACTAATTATTATGAAATTAAATAAAAATAATAAGCGAATTATGTATTATATAAATAGAAGAAAGAGGATATGAGTGAGTGATATTTTTGAGGAGTTAATCCGTGCCAACTCAGCAAAAGCTCAGCAGACTAATATGGGTTTCATGGTTGGCTTATATTGTATACAAGTAGTTTATTTTACTAAAAATGCAATCAAATTCAAAGGAGTAATAAACACCTTCTAATTAATTTAATTTACATTTTGATAATGATAAAAATACGAACAAATTAAAAATCCATTTTTCTCTTATAAATAAAGAGAAAAGTAGAAGAAAAGGTCTGTTTGGATGGGAAGAAACCGAAAGAAAAATCAAACAAGAACTAAAAGAAGAGAAAGGAAAAAGAGCATACCAGAATATAAGGCAAGGATATGATGTTCCTCAAGAGCAGCCATTGAAGACCATAACCAAACAAGCCCATAAAAGCAGCCATGAAAAGCACAATCCATAACGGAAAATACATCAAAGCCAATCCAGAAGACCAACCGAAAACTTTTCCGAGATCAGAAGCAACAGCTAAATAATTCAATTGAACTTGAGAAATCCCTAAACTCGATTTCAAATCCGATGAATACGCAGAGAAATCGAAATTGGTACCCGTGAAGGCTTGAATCCAAATTGTGGCTATTAAAATCATCCATTTTCTGGATTGTCCAGCCATAATTACTCTTAATAACCTAAACGATGATCGTAGTGGAATTCTCCTTGACCTCTTTTGCTCTTCTTCTTCTTCGTGTTCCTCTGCTACGTTGAGGATTTTGCGTCCATCAAATTCTCTACGTGGTCTCATTTATATTCTGAGTTTTTCGATTTATTTCGCTTTCGTAAATACAAAATATACAATTGTGTTTGTTCTGTCTCATTCGGCCCTTTATTTCTTTTCTTCCGTTTTTTTTTTATTTTCTATTTTTTTAATATTAATATTTTTAACTGGGTTTGTCCTCCAAGGGCATGTTTGTTGTCATTCTCTTAATTATTAGGTTTCCAAATTTTATAAGTTTTTTGTCTTAAAAAAAACTCAATAATTCTTTTAAATGTAATGCAAATAAATGGTTGGTAAAATTTGAAATCCTAGTATTTACTCTAAGATAATAATCTTTCAATTCTCCTGTGTTATGGATACTTTTGACATATGCAAGAAAAATTAGAGAATTTTTTAACTCTATGAATTATTCGATTTTTCTTAATTGAATCAATAAATTTTGAAAACTAAATATTTAATTGTTTTACTATAATTTTACTCTTTATTAGCTCTCATCCTGTTTGTTAAATTTTTTGAATTTATAATATTATCTCAAAACTATTATTTTTCTTCAATTTTTTTTTTCAAATGAGTTTACTACCTATAAAATCATTCCAAAATATCGGCAAATGAGAAAGAAGAGGGAAACTCATGGTTTATATGTCTAGGATTAAAGTGTGCAAAGACGATTTTACCCCAAGATTTATTCTAATCAGAAATTCTAGAATTGGTTATTTGGTCTATTCGGGCTGAATTTGATATTTAATAAAATTGAGGATTATTTTTATAATTTCGTAGGTCCTATTCTAAATTTCTTTAAATAATTCGAGTTCCTATTAATAACCATATACTTGCTGTCTTCAATTTTTTTTTTTCTTTTCAGTTAGGCCCCTTTTGGGGTACTTTGCATGCATTTTAAATTTAATTAAGTCACCCATTTGGTATCATTTTTATTTATTTTTGTCCATCTTAAATTAAGGAATGTGATTAAGATTTAATTATGCCATACTCAATATGCATAAAAATTATTACTTCTCTTTGCTAATATTTGCTCATGACGTGATTATTTCACATATATGACGTATAATCAGGGAACTTCTTGATCATGATTGGGAAGTTCATAAATGCCACGGAAGCCAATGCTAGGGAATTGGACTTATTCTATTGAGACTGCCTTTCTTTGGCACTATGGCACAACTTTTTTCATATCATGAAATTTTATTTAGCACTTTCAAATATTAGAAAGAAAGTATTTTGTCATTATTTATAAATCAATCCGATATAAATTTGAATATTATATATGTATACTTTATTTTGCAGTGAGAAAAAAAAAGATTTTTACTTTATTTTTTTCTCTATAATTTTAGTTTTTTTTTCTCAAGAAAAGCAAAAACATGTCTTTTTAATTAGTCCTACATTCATCAAGCATCTTTAGTAACTAAAATGGCCTTTTCAAATTCTCTACGTGGTCTCATTTATATTCTGAGTTTTTCGATTTATTTCGCTTTCGTAAATACAAAATATACAATTGTGTTTGTTCTGTCTCATTAGGCCCTTTATTTCTTTTCTTTCGTTTTTTTTTTATTTTCTATTTTTTTAATATTATTATTTTTAACTGGGTTTGTCCTCCAAGGGCATGTTTGTTGTCATTCTCTTAATTATTAGGTTTCCAAATTTTATTAGTTTTTTGTCTTAAAAAAAAACTCAATAATTCTTTTAAATGTAATGCAAATAAATGGTTGGTAAAATTTGAAATCCTAGTATTTACTCTAAGATAATAATCTTTCAATTCTCCTGTGTTATGGATACTTTTGACATATGCAAGAAAAATTAGAGAATTTTTTAACTCTATGAATTATTCGATTTTTCTTAATTGAATCAATAAATTTTGAAAACTAAATATTTAATTGTTTTACTATAATTTTACTCTTTATTAGCTCTCATCCTGTTTGTTAAATTTTTTGAATTTATAATATTATCTCAAAACTATTATTTTTCTTCAATTTTTTTTTTCAAATGAGTTTACTACCTATAAAATCATTCCAAAATATCGGCAAATGAGAAAGAAGAGGGAAACTCATGGTTTATATGTCTAGGATTAAAGTGTGCAAAGACGATTTTACCCCAAGATTTATTCTAATCAGAAATTCTAGAATTGGTTATTTGGTCTTTTGGTCTAGTCGGGCTGAATTTGATATTTAATAAAATTGAGGATTATTTTTATAATTTTGGAGGTCCTATTCTAAATTTCTTTAAATAATTCGAGTTCCTATTAATAACCATATACTTGCTGTCTTCAATTTTTTTTTTTCAGTTAGGCCCCTTTTGGGGTACTTTGCATGCATTTTAAATTTAATTAAGTCACCCATTTGGTATCATTTTTATTTATTTTTGTCCATCTTAAATTAAGGAATGTGATTAAGATTTAATTATGCCATACTCAATATGCATAAAAATTATTACTTCTCTTTGCTAATATTTGCTCATGACGTGATTATTTCACATATATGACGTATAATCAGGGAACTTCTTGATCATGATTGGGAAGTTCATATATGCCACGGAAGCCAATGCTAGGGAATTGGACTTGAGACTGCCTTTCTTTGGCACTATGGCACAACTTTTTTCATATCATGAAATTTCATTTAGCACTTTCAAATATTAGAAAGAAAGTATTTTGTCATTATTTATAAGTCAATTCGATATAAATTTGAATATTATATATCTATACTTTATTTTGCAGTGACAAAAAAAAAAGATTTTTACTTTATTTTTTTCTCTATAATTTTAGTTTTTTTTTTCTCAAGAAAAGAAACAACATGTCTTTTTAATTAGTCCTACATTCATCAAACATCTTTAGTAACTAAAATGGCCTTTTCAAAAGCCATTAAATATTATCTTTATTCTTTAATAACTAAAATCACCTTTCAAAAATTTTCACAAGATATAAAATTTGATTTCACGTGTATTATTTTCGCTTTTTCTCATCTAACTATATTTTTATTTTCCTTTTTTTTTTCTTGATGTG
This sequence comes from Excoecaria agallocha, assembly GCA_037975025.1. Lineage (NCBI taxonomy): Eukaryota > Viridiplantae > Streptophyta > Magnoliopsida > Malpighiales > Euphorbiaceae > Excoecaria > Excoecaria agallocha. Next base: position 5,350,411 of record CM075810.1, read on the forward strand.
CTGGTAATTTTTAATTTGATATCTTCTTTTCCTTTCAGTGACAATTATATTTGTGTCCCAAAGGAAATCATTAATCTTTTTCACTTTTCTCATCATCATTATCATTTTTTTTCCTTTTACTAAAAGATTTTTGCTATGAAGCTTACATTTAATATCTTAATTATATGTTTTAAGACATGAATTTCTAAATTATCGATTTCTGATAACTTTTTAAATTATATTGACCATATCATGCATTAATCAATTCAATATATTAAGTTCGATTTTTGGTTTAATCGATTTGATTTTAAAATAAAAAATACAATTATATCGATTTGATTTTAAGTATGGATAAAAAATCTTTAAACTCAAATATTGGTAAAAAATTACATCGATTTTGCACCCTTTTATATATTTGTTTATATATGTACCCTTAACCCTATTTTTTCTTTCTTTTTGTGTGCTGCATCTTCCTTCCAATCAAAAACTAGACCTAATGTAATCGAATCTGTATATTTGGTTCAATTTTTGATTTAATCAATTTAATTTTGAAATAAAAATTAGGTTATATTAATTTGATTTTCTATATCCAAAAATCGGTAAAATCGAACTGACCATACTAGTAATAAAATTAAATTATTTTGTACCTTTTTATATATTTATTTATATAAAACCCTTAACCCTATTCTTTTTTCTTTTTTTGTGCCACCTCTTCCTCTCAATCAGTAGAACGAAAAATGAATTAAACTAAATTTTGAAATAGTAAGTAGAATAAAAAGTTGTACAAATGAAAGAAGAGAATGCAAGTCTTTAAGGTTTGAAATGCAATAATTTGATAAGAGAAAAATCAGAAGAGGACGACTGAGTCACAATAACAAATTAGGGAGTGGAGCAAAAAAAAAACGAAAAAATATACAAAAAATAAAAATAGTGTAATACAATATATAGTGTACGGCACTTAATTTTTATTTTTAGTTTCATTTTTTCTTTATTTTTTTTATATTTTGCTACTCAAAATTTAAACAATCACACATTGATCCTTTTTCAATTATATTTAATTTTTATAAAAATATTGTGATGAAAATATTATATATATATATATATATATATGTATATGTAATAGTGTATTGTATATATATATAATTTATAAATAAATATGACATAAAATAAAATTTAATTGAAAAAATCAGGTTATAGGTTCGAGTCGGATGCTAGGTATTTTCAAACAAATTTTTGAATTTCGGTTCGATACTAAAATTTTTGAATATGTCAGTTTTTCAGATTCGAATTACTAATTTTAAGTAGATTCACATTGAATTTTCAGATCGAATCAAATTACAGAGAGTTTGGTTAGAAATTAAAAAGAAAGTAACATAAAAATATAAAAACAAAAAACCTTCTAGATATAGTTTTATACCAAACACCCTCTCAGCCATTTTATCAAACCTCATCATGTCTAGATCAACTTGTGAAGTAGTAAAAATTAAATTAATGTATCTTTATTAAGCATTTCTGTGTACACACACGTCTATCCCTTTCCCTCTGATTTATATCAACCTCGCATTAACATTTCCAATTGTACACGGTTCTAGTCTATTCGTAGACTAAAATAACAAAAGTCTCTCTCTTCTGTTAATAAGAACGTTTAAATGTTCATTTGAATTGAATTAGTGCATTTAAGACAAATGCGTCATTCTGTTTGAAAGAATATTTGAATGGCGTACATGACTCAGCATGTGTTTGCGGTGTTCATGTGATATACAAACACTCAAAAACAGTTGAAGAAAATAAAAACATCCAATGGTATTTTTCGATTTTTAAATTTTCAATTATTGTTGCATGTAAGATTTTAGTTTCTTCTGATTATAGCTCTGAGACAAAAGTTCAATTAATTGTATTCAAATAACTATTTATGCATATATAATTTTTAAGTAATTAATACTCTATATTTATTTTCTTAACATTATTATATTGCCATTTTCTTGATTTTATTAGTTATGGGTGATATATTATTCATGTCAACGGCAATTGATGATAAAATGTATTATTTGTGATAAAGCAAAAAATTTCTTTATCTGCCAGAAGTAGAGTCGGCAGCTGGCGATCTGGTCAAATGAAAGAACCTGCAAAAATGAGTGTCCAATTGGACCGGACTTTAGTACTTCGAAGTTTAAGTTAGTAGCTTTTAGAGAAAGAGTATTTAGAGAGAAAATTTCGGATATTCAATACCTAGAGCTTTTGTGTTTTAGGCTATTTATAGGAGTTCTTTGGGAGGGGTGCTTGAATACCTTGGGACGTGATAACTGGCATTGGAGTATGTGTGCGGTGATGTGACAGGGAGCAAATGGAAGGTATAGGTGCCTACTTGTGTCAGTAGACAGGACAGGGTGTCCCATCAGTCCGATCGAATACCGCACATTTATGTTTTGTCTTCCAGCTCATGCTTTATCCTTTTTGTTAATGGGTTTTGGGCCTTACTGAGCGTTGTTGGGCCGATTTGACTGGGCCTTGAAGATGTTTTTTTCATAGTTATCACTTGTCTCCCCTCCAAATGGTCCGATCGGGCAATTTTTGACTTTTTGGCGAGATCTTTTGAATTGGCTTGAATCTGATAAGTCGTGTCTGTTCATTTCAAACAGCCGTTATGCATTTATTGCCGGTGCGCAAGCCGAAGGCGGGGCTTCATTCTCCATAACTGCCATAATGAATTGGAGACACGTGGTGATTATCCAGCAGAGAAGTGATTAGAGAATTCCAGAAACTTCGAGCTTATAAATAGGTAACTTTGGGTGATTTTTTCATCATTTTTTTGCGATTCTTAACAGAGCTCTGCCAAATTCTCTTTGTGGACTTTATTCTGAAGATTTTAGCTTTTTCTCTAGGAGATTACATTACCCAAGTAAGTGAACAATTTCTGCCTTTGATTTTCTTCATTTTTCATAATAACATTATTACTTCTCCCCAATCTATAGACAGGAGCTTTCTTGAATCATTTTTCATAATAACATTATTACTTCTCCCCAATCTATAGATAGGAGCTTTCTTGAAGCTTATAAAGATCGTGAGGCTGTGGCTCGTCCTTCAAAACTTACGCAGGAGGGAGTGGTTGAGATCCCTTCACGATACAATATTTTCACAAAGGTCTCTATGATGACCTGCCCAAATTCCAAGGCAAGGACCGAGGGACCTTTTGGTCGTGAGAACAATGAGTAGTTTATTTGCTCTTTGTGGAGCTTGGACGCTAGGTTGAGGCTTCTCTTTAGTGCCTTCGAGATTACAATTCTTGAAGGTTATAGAATTTTTCCTAATCAACTTCATCCAAACGGATGGAGAACAGTGTCCTGCTTCAAGATCCTCTGTGAGATGGAGAGAGTGGTACCGACTTTGAATCTGTTTACCCATTTTTACGGGGATGACCGAAAGATTTGAAGTGTCTTTAGTCCGATCAGATGTAGCTATCGCTTTGAAAGACCAAGCATCCGGTCGGTCTTTGTATAAAAGTGATATCGAAAAGCTTTTGGGCGCTATGGCAAGACGTGGAAATCCATATGATTTTGATTATCTTTTTGGCAATCCAATCAAATCTTCAAACTCCGATGCTGGCATAGACACAAGACATAAGCATCATAATCGGAGGGGAGAGAAGTGCATATATTAACCATCACACATTGCATGTTAATGAAATACATATCAGCTAGAGAGAACACTTATCTTTTATTTTTGTAAAGTAGTTGTAAACGTGATGGCTAAGGGAGACGACGTTGCTAAGCAATTGGTCGACCGAGCTAAAGCAAAGATTGAGGTAGAACGTGCTTCCAAGGAAGAGAGGAGGTCAAAAAAGAGAAAACTTGCATCTTCTTCAGAAGTTCAGGCTTTCACTCCCTCTACAAATGCTTTTGTTTCCCATCCCCCTCAAGCCTTTCTAGGATCTGCTATTGTCTAGCCTTTGACTGAGGGTTAGCATCCCCTACGACGCTTGTTTTTAAAGGACAAGATTAATTTAGAGGAAGAGCAACCAGCTCAACATCGGAGGAGATCAATTCAAGTAAATGCATCCCCAACAAATGAAGCTGCCCAAAAGACGGCTAAAGAGTCAGCCAGAAAAAAAACTACCGAGCTAGTAGCCGCTATTGATGCTAGGGTTGCTGTAAGAGGCAAAGAAATCATCCGGAACGAATCCACTTGGAGTGCCACCGTGATAATTTCTGAAAGGCATGCTACATTGCTGGGAGAGGTTTTGAAAAATCAATTTGGCGATGGTTGGTCTATTGACAATAAGACAATATCGAACTTTCTGTGTAGGGGCATGCTTTAAGAGAACAACTTTAAAGCGATGGGGACCCCAGCACACTCGTCCGAGAGTGCAGCCTTTTTCAGCAGCAGGGTTTAGAGGTAAACAGACAATTATATTTTTTTCATTTTGAATGATTTCGTCTTGCTCTTTCTTCTGTATTTTATCTCCTTGGCTGACTTATCCTTTCTTTTTTTAGCTAATAAAAAGGGGTTTGCGCTTGTACAGTATTGTCGCCTTTTATCAAGAAAGATAGGAAGATGCCGATCAGATTAGGAGAGAAACAGAAGCTAAATATGATGTAGCCAAGAAGGAGTTTCTGCTTGCCCAGTCAGAGGTTGAAAAGTTGAAAAAGGAGTTTGCTCGTCTTTCTCAAGATCTGAAAGCTCGACAAAAAGAGATTAACCACTTTAAAGGGGACGTAGCTCGTTTGACTGTTGAAAGTGCCTTAGGGCAAAAATTCAAAGAAGAGACAGCCAGATTGAGGGATGAGCGCACACGTCTGACTGTCGAGTGTTCAAAAGCCAACACTGAGCTTGACCTTCTAAGAGGCGAGTGAAATTCACTGCAAGCCGCTTTAACAGAAAAAGAGATGGCATAGAGAAGAAAGCTTGAGGAAGAACTCTCTACTCAAAAAGAAGACATTCTGGATCAGTTATGAGAGGCTCAAAAAAGGTTGCTGACTCAACTAATTTATGAGGTCGGTAGGCATTTCCCTGAGGCTGATCTTAGCTGGATAGATGATTCGGGTGCTTTGCCCGACCCTCCATCTAGTGACGACCATCATGAGGCTTCTCAAGACCCCGCGTCATCTCAACCGAATGCTAGTATAGAGATCAGATCTGAAGTTGCAGCTTTTTTGCTGACAGAGAATGCTTTTGGAGAACCAGCAGAGTCTTCCCAACCTCCTACTGAGGTGATTGTAGGGCCTTTTTCTACTGTAGAAATAGTAGACATAGAAGCATAGTTTTTCTTTGTAATATTTTCTTTCTTTTAGAATTTTTATTTTGTACAAACTTTCGCATATGAATACAATTCAATGTGCTTTTCAATTATGCCTTTGTACTGCAAACTTAATTTCGAACTAGATTTATCCAAAAATCAATTGAGGAGAAAATGTAAAATCAATTAAGGAGAGTACTTCCTGAATTTGGAGATGCTTTTCAAGCGTTATAATCCCTAATTCTTAAGATTGTCGATCAATTAATCCGATCGGTCAATTGTAGGAGAGTCATGCACAGCGAATGAGCTTTCGGTCTTTTTGACCTTCGCATTTTTGGCTTGGAATAACATCTTATCTTGTAAATAAATGGATTTCAACTTTTGCATCTTCGGCTGTGACAAGCCTAGCACATAAGTTATACCATATTGACTTGTCGATCGAGATGTATTTAATTGTAGAGTTTCGCTTTTTGGGTTCGGGATAGACATCAAACCTAGCGAATTAGTCGGTGAAGATTAAATGGAGACGCCTTACATTTTTGGTTTGGGGATAATATTGAACCTAGCAGACGAACTTATGATAGAGAAAAGTATTCATATTTTGGGCTCGGGATGAACATCGAGTCTAACGAGGGAGTTATACCAATCATGGATTGGCCTGGAGTTAAACAAAGTTTCCAGATTTCACATTTTGGGCTCGGGATAAGCATCGAACCTAGTGAATCAACTTTAATACATCGATTGGGATGGAGCATCAATCGAAATTAAGCTTTATGGAGATCGAATCCATTTGGGTTATATTTTGATCCATACTTTGGCGGTGAGGTTGTTCTGACCGATCGAGGAGAGGTCTATAGGCATCAAGGCCCTCGTCTCGAACTCCTGATGGTAGAAAAAAAAAATTTCGATCTTAAGGTCGTTTTGCTAGGAAAGCAGTTAATAAACTTGATAAATGACAAATAATAGTTTCGTAGGTTTGGGCGTGTACCTGCTTTTAGGTTAGTCTTTGCCTCGTGAAGATGCTTATTTCGCATGCATCAAGATGCTATAATTTTTCACATGTCGTAGCTTTTTTATTGCTGCATCTTTAAAAACTCAAAGATGAATTAATAATAAATGGATAATATGAAAATTGGCTGGCAGTTCAGCACTTATTACGGGAGACTGAAAATCGCATTTGAAATTTAATACAACAAGTTTATGAGGGACTCGAATTGTAACGATTGCACCTGTTTTGCCATCACTCAAAAACTCCAATCAAACGGCGTGCGTGGGTTTGGCCTCTCCTATTTGTCATCATTATCTGATCCGGATCCATCCTTCTCATTGCCAGACCGCTTATAGGTGTTTTCCCACTCGTTGGTCTGAGTGCTCGACAGCTTTGCTTAACTCATGACCTTTATCGCGGTTTTCATTATTTTTCATCTGGTTTAGACATTTTGGGCCGGTTAGCTTTCCCGTGTTTTCTCTTGGAGCCCATCAATGTTCGGGTGGGATCGACGTGAGTGAAGTGGAAGTTCGGTCTCCTTTCTCCTTTTCGTAATCCTAAAAAAGATTGACCAGTTAAGATTCCTTTCTAACCAATTGGATGAGGAGGTTCTGTTGAAGGGCTGACCGTCTGGATATTGAATATGTCCATGACATTGGTCTTCCTTACTCTATTGGATTTAAGAGCATCATACAGCCGGATGTGCTCTCTGACCCTACCCATAAAGTTGGAGAAGCTAGTCGGTAGCCTTGTTGTCAATGATTCAGAAAGTGGACGATCTGTGATGCCTACCGTCAAAGCATTTGATGCCAATTTCATGCTTAAACACCTTACTTCCGACATTGTGGCCTAGAAGAGGTCGATGTAATCTCTGAGACTTTAATCAGCTCTTTGATAAAGCTTGCATAGGTCACTGACTGACTTTGATGCATGTATTTGCACAGTGAATTGCATGGTGAACAACTCTTTGAGTTATCCGAAGGAGGCAATTGATTCTTGAAGGAGTCCGATGAACCATTTCAAAGCATATTCTCCTAAGGTAGTTGGGAAGACTCTATATATTTATCCATCACCACGTTCCTCCACCTGAAGGGCAGCTTAGATTTTGTAATTTTCCTGTAAAAAGGGGAGGCAGTGTTGTTACTGGTGTTTCCCTTAAATACACCTTTTATGGGTTCTATTAAACCGAATTACTGGAGTTTTTGCTTGAACCATTTATCTTCCCTTCATCCACTTACTGTGGGAGCGACCTCCTTACCAGGTCTGTAAGAGCAGTTGTAATTAGATGTGCGCATAAAGGATGGATCATCACCAGAGGGCAGGGTGGATGATCTGTTGGGGATGTAAGGAGCATCTCTGCTTGAGGACATTATTTGCTTTCCCTTATCGTACCTCCCTGGGGTTTTGAACCCTATCTTTTAGACGTTATGAGCTCATGGCTCCTTTGTGGAGATTTTTCCGTTTTTCATTCTTCCAAAGTCTTCGGCCATGAAAACCATTTCACGATCTCTTTCAGAAGTTCTGGGCATATTATCCCTTTCCAGAGTTTCGACTATGCTCTTAGTGAGGTCACTAAGAATGGCGCGCATATCTCTGATAGTAACAGGAACGTCCTCCGGTCATCGCGTGACCTCGTCGTCGAGATCTGGGAGGGCATTATCACCGACAGGTGATCTAAAAGATCTCTCTCTTATCCATAAGGGCTTATATCTGTCCTGAATGTTGTGATGATTATCTTTGAGAGCTTTGTGCTCATCGAATCTCGAATCTGCCATGGCTCTCAATGAAAGCACCAAATGATAAAGCAAGAAATTTCTTTATCTGTAAGAAGGAGAGTCGGCAGCTGGCGATCCGGTCGGATGAAAGAACCTACAAAAAGGAGTGCCCGATCGGACCGGGTTTTAGCACCCCGAAACTTAAGTTAGTAGCTTTTACAAAAAGAGTACTTAGAGAGAGAGTCCCAGATATTCAATACCTGAAGCCATTGTATTTTAAGCTATTTATAGGAGTTCTTTGAGAGGAATACTTGAGAACCTTGGAACGTGATAAATGGCATTGGAGTAAGAATGCGTCAATATAACAGAGAGCAAGTGGAAGGTATGGGCGCCTGCTTGTATTAGTGGACTAGACAGAACAGGGTATCTCATTAGTTCGATCGGATACCGCACCTTTATGTCTTATCTTCCAGCTCATGTTTTGTCCTTTTTGTTGATGGGCTTTGGGTCTTACTGAGCATTGTTGGACTGACTTGACTGGGTCTTGAAGATATTTTTTCCATAGTTATCAATTTGAAATCCTTTTTTTTTTTGCCTCGAATATATGCAATTTTAACAAAGGTAGTAATATATAATTAATACACAAGTTTACAATAATAATGAGAAAGAAAAAGAAAATGATAGATTATAGGAAAGCATGGCAAAAGCTTCGCCCTTATTTGACAATGTTATTGAATGAGAAGCAAATATATGACTTCAATTTGGCTGCACAAAAAAGAAAAAGGAAAAAGCTACCATGTATATGGTCAATTCTGGATACCTAGTTTTTTTTTTTTTAATTTCTGGTTTTCTATAATATTATTTCTGTGAGATCGAAAGCATGCATGATTTAAATTTTGATTAATAAAATATAATATTACTTTCAATCGTTTAAACTACATATGATTTTTAAAATGGTAAAACTTGAATTTGAGAGTTAGTGAGATTGTACATACAACAACAATAATAATAATAATAATAATAATAAACCATTCTTTACTGACAAAAAAAGAAATTATAATACTTTTTATTTGATGAATAAATTTTAAAGGTATAATTTTCATTTCGGCAGTTAATAATAGAAATCTTCTAGACATTAATTATTTATTGTTCTGATTCGGCGGGCCATTGACAACTATTCAGGTTCAAGAAGAGTGGCCTAACTGTCCATCATCTCGTCTCAACTGAATTCACATCTTTTTGTTCTTATTCAATGTCCAAAATAAAAAATATCTGAAATTCTAATACACATACGAAATTTTGAATACACTTTCAATGTAACAAATTATTTCACGTTGATATAAATTTTAATAAGAATGTTTACATTCAAATAGAATTATTATTTTTTAGATTTAATTGATTATATCTTTATGGAAAAACATATTATGGCAACGTCATTTTACATTATATAAAGTTAATATTTGATTTATGTATTTTTCAGATAACTCACATTAAATTCAATTTAAATGAAATTGATGAAATTAAAATACACGATCTGTTAATTTCATATGATATTAATTTAAAATAAATGATAACTGCTCGAAATTATCTAGCTGATATTGGATCTTGACCAAAACGAAAAACTGTTTTAAGGATACCTGTAAAACAAAGGAGATATAGATGAAGGTCCGGCGATGAACTCTCCGATTGTCAAGTCAGATGATGTATAATAGGTTTTCAGTAAAATTTGGCTAAGAGAGCTACATTCCTATTGAATATGTCTATTTATGGGAGCAAGTCTCCTACTCTGATTTGGAGTCCTGACTGCTGTGAGAATCCTTGTTGAAGAAAGAATACACATTTATAGGAAGTCCGACTAGAATAGAAAAGAAAGGCGAAATTTATCCTATTAGGAGTCTTTTCAAAATGACATCGTTGGATCTCCCTATGGATCTTAGTCGACCCAAGTATTTGAGAATCCAGGCCTAGATCTAGACCTGAAGCCCAGTCCGATTATCAAATATTAATTTAAAATAGCTATATGATCCACTAGACCTAGTAAAATTAACACAAATTCATGGTTCGATCCAAATTTATTAAAAAAATTTGACCCAAACTCAATCCAATATAAATGAATACCTACTAGATCAACCCAAAACTGACCCATTTTATTTTTCAACTCAATTCAATCCAACTCAATATCCATTAGATTAACCCAAAATTAATTCATTATATTTTTTAACCCATTGAATCATTACCCAAAAGATTTATCTAAAATCATTTTCTTTAATTTCTTTTAGGGTTTGACGGTGATGGATTCAACCAAGCAAAAACTTTTATTCACCGTTTGATACTTTCCACGAAAGAAGTTCAAAAATCTTTCAAATTCCCTTTCTCTGGTGTCGCCGCCAATATTCGCCGGTAACCCGATCGGCAATAGCAACTCGATTTCCATCTATGCAAATATATACTACGATCTTAATTTCTGTGCACAACCAGTTTTGGCGCCTCTGCTTTGTACTGTTGTTTCGTGTTTTATTTTCATATCTCTGGTAAGGTTATCTCAGGTATTAATTTGCTGGGAGTCTCTCTGGTTCTGCTTGCAGCCTGGTCCCATTGGGTCTGTTGTTTTACTCTTCAAGATTGGTGTTTCGCTCTTAGAGTTTTGTGTCTCTGGTTTTGTTCATTGTTTGTGTTTTTAGGGGACTCTGTCTTTTGGATATTTGGGTTTCTATTTTCTCTTTGGATGTATCCTCTTGATTTTTATAAATTATTGGGATTTATGGTTTGGTACTTTTTAAACGTGTCACCAACTTAAAATAACAAATACTTTTATTATGAATAGCTTCATCTTTTAGTATGAACTCGCTTCTTGTTTTTCTTCTTACATTATAAGCATATTTAATTCAAAGGTCTTCTGCAGTTCAGAGTCCTTCATTGTTTATAAAAATTTATATTAAATCCATTAGATCAACCAAACTCATTAATGATCAAACTCATTAATGATTTATATTTTTTGAGCATTAATGATCTAAATTTTTTGATCCATTAATGATTCAATCCATTAATAATTCATTCATTAATGACCCAACACCTCTATGATCCACCAAAATATAAAAAAAATGAATAATATATATGATCGTTTCAGATATGTAAATGGTGATAAATTAATTTTATAATTTTTTATATTTTAGTGGATCATATAGTCATTTTAAAATTAATCTCATACAAAATTAATAAAATATGCATTTCAGTTTTATCAGTATCATCTAAATTGAATCTAGTGTAACTAATTTGAAAATTACAGAAATTCAATCTCATATTTTAAAATTACATAAATCTAATGTAAAAAGAAAAAAAGAAAAGTTAAAGTCCAGATAGCTGGAGATTTTATCTATCTTTTATCTTTATCTTTAAGTTAATTACTAGAGTGTATGTTTGTTTCATAAGTTTGGGGCAGCCATCAATTACTTAAAATATATTATTCTGTTGTTGATGCAAAAATTTTAAGTATAAATTCATAAGATCTAAAAAAAAGTCTCAAATTAAAAATGCTAACAAAAAAATGAGTTTTTCTCCTAATTAAACAGTTTTTTTTATGAAATAGCGATAAGTTTAGATATATATGCATGACAATATATAATATTTTTGGCATATAGCAAAATTAATTACCCAATGCAAATACTATCAGCTACTTTTGTTTGGGGTTAGTTCATCCATGATCATTGAATATATAATTAAATTATATAATAATTATAAAAAAAAATTCATAAAAATAATTAAATTTTGCAAATTTATAAAATAAAATTATTTTGATTGAATTTCAGAGAAAAGGTCACCGAAAAGTCCGTATATTAGTACGGTATGATACGTGGCATGCTGACGTGGTAAGTCTAGATGATAACACGTTGATTTTCCGACGAGGACGATTAAAGTGATTTTATTGTATAACTTTGTAAATTTTAGTGATTTTTATGAAAAAAAAAAAATTTATAATTATTGTGTAATTTGATCATAAATTCAATGATCATTAATAAAATTAACTCATTTTGTTTGTTAATCCATATCTCACCGGAATCCTTATCCATTCGGAGAGCAAGTAATAGGATGCCGGTGAAATTACCCCCTTCCAACTTTAACCCAAATAAAACATATAAATATCCGTTCCATACCTATTTATTATCTGGTAATATTCAAACTTGATCTAAAATTCTATTAAAATATAAAATTAAATTAAATTATTGATATATTTAATTGAATATTTTTAATGTTAGTGGTAAATTCTAATTAATAGATTGTACTACAGAATTATAAACATAAATTATACTCTAGCATAATAAAATAAGTTAGAAATCACATTTTTTATGTAATATTATTTTTAATTAAATACTTATTAATTTTATAAACCGATCACTGGTCGGATAGCGATATCCAAAGAAATTAAATCCGAACCTGATCCAAACTCGATTTTGGAGATAAAATCATATTCAAATTCATTTCAAATCTATTTAAATACTATCCAAATCAATTTTTTTAGGGTGGAATCGAGCTATCCATTGTCATCTCTACTTGTCCGTAAGCTTAGTGTAATAATATTCCATGGTTTAAAACAATAGCCTCACTTTTATTTTTATATAATGATAACTATGGAAAAAATATCTCCCAAGGCCTAATCAAGTCGGCCCAACAACACTTGGCAGGGCTCAAAGCCTATTAACAAGGAAGGCAAACGCGAGCTGGAAGAGAAGACAAGATGGCGCAATGTTCGATTGGACTGATGGGACAACACGTCATGTCAGTCCACTGACACAGGCTAGCGCCCATATCCCTCACCTGCTTCAACTACCAGTTATCACATCCCAAGGTACTCAAGTACCCCTCTTTTATCTCCTATAAATAGCCAAAAACGTAATGACTCTAGGTATTGAATATCTGAGATTCTTTCTCTAAATATTATGTCTTTATAAAGCTACTAACTTGAGCTTCAGAGTGCTAATGCCTGATCCAACCAGGTACTCCTTCTTGCAGGATCAGTCATCCAACCGGACAGCCTAGCTGCCAGCTTTCTTTCTCAGATAAAGTTATTCCACGCTTTATCATTTGGTACTTTCGTTGAGAGACAATGAAAGATTCAAGATCCAACGAGCACACAACTTTTGGAGAGCATAATCGCAATAGCCAGGGCAGATCTAGACCCTCAGAGAGAAGAGAAAAATCTCCCAGATCACCTGCCAGAGGTAACCTCCTCCCCGATTTCAACGATGTAGTTATGCAACAACCGGAAGATACCCTAGTTACTATCAGGGACATGCGCACCATTCTTAGTGACTTCACTAAGAGCATAGTCCAAATGCTAAAAAAGGACAAAATGGCCAGAACTTTCGAAATAAGCTATGAAATAGATTTTTTGGCCGAAGACTTCGAAAGAAAAAGGAACAGGGGGATTTCCATCAATGAATCACGAGCTCAAGATAGTAAAAGAGCGGGGATCAAGACCTTTGGCAGATACGACAAAGGGAAGGGGACAATGTCCTCAAACAGAGACTCTCTATATATTCCCAGCAGATCTTTCACTTCATCCATTGGGGATGATATCTCCTTCATGTGCATCCCAAATCGCAGTCACTCCAGGGGACGGAGAGATTAGCGTCTCAACAGTAATGAGCAAAGAGGACAAATGGTTCAAGCAAAAACTCAAGTAGTTTGGCTTGACAGAGCACAAAAAAGGCATGTTCGAGGGAAACACTTGCGGGAATACAGCCTCCCCATTTTACAGGGAGATCATGGAGTTCGAGCTACCTTTCAGGTGACGAGATGTGGTAATGGATAAATATACAGGTAAAATTAATCTTGCTACTCGTCTTATAGAATATCTAACCAAAGTGCAGGTTTACACCTACGATGAAAGGATAGCCTGCAGGATCTTTCCCACCACCTTGGGAGAAGATGCCCTTAACTAGTTCCATGAGCTCCCTCAGGAGTCGATTACCTCCTTTCAACAACTTAAGGAACTATTTATCACACGATTCATTGTACAAATATGAGTGCCAAAGTCGGTAAGTGATTTGTGCAATTTATATCAGAGGACCGATGAAAGTATTTGAGACTATATCGATAGGTTCCAAGCCACAATGTCGGAGATGAGGAATGTAAGAGTGGAAATGGCATCCACCGCTTTGGCCAATGGAACCATTGATAGGCCGTTGTTTTAGTCAATCACAACAAGGCCGCTAGTCAGCTTTTTCGATCTAATGGAAAGAGCTAGATAATATATTCAGTTGGACGATGCCTTAAGGTCCAGCTGGGGCAGAAGGAGCAACGTTATGGACAGGCTCTAGCACCCAGATGGATGGTCCTTCAATCGTGCTTTCATATCCGAACGAATTACAAGAAGTCCCAAAGAAACCTCCACTTTGAGAAATCTGGGAAAAAAAAGAGGCAGAACGGTTCAGATTCGATCGAAATAGTGACCAACATTCCCGAACCTTCACTCCTCTCAACACCAATCCAACACAGGTGTTGATGTGGATCAAGAAAAATCACCAAAAGGCGAATTGGGCCAAGAAGCTGGATGAGAGGAGCAAAAGGACTCAAAACCATAATAAATACTGTAAGTTCCATAGAGATATCGATCACACAACCGACGAGTGTCACCAGTTGAAAGAAGAAATTGAGCGACTCTTGCAAAGAGGATACTTCAAAAAGTTTATAGGTCTGACCAGAGGGGCCAGTCCCTGTAGACAGTTGGACCTTAAGAAAGATAATTTCGACGACGATGATGACGACAAGTGGAGAAAATTAAAGAATACGGATCTCCACCGATCGTACGCCAGGGTCATAAACATAATCACCGATGGGTCATCCTATGGAGATGACCACTCCAAAAAAAGAAAAGGAAAGGGTGTCTACGTCTCCCAGATAGCCGAGCGGCCAGTCCTAGTCACCATATCTAGTGAGGATGCACGAGATGTAATGTTTTCTCATGAGGATGCCCTTTTCATTAGGGTGCGAATTAATAATTTCGATGTGAAGAGGATATTGATGGACAATGAAAGTGTTGTGAATGTGCTCATCCTCCAAGCTTACAGAACCATGGGATTGTCGATCGAAGAACTTAAGTCTAACGCCATGCCACTGATCGGACTCGATAACGTAATGGTCCCGATAGTAGGGTTAGTTGAGTTATTCATCGAGCTTGGCCAAGAAACCCTCGCCCATGCCTGCAAGATAATATTTATGGTTATTGATATAGTTTTTGCATATAATGCCATTTTGGCAGGCCTCTACTCTTCCAAACTGGAGCTGTCACCAGCATTCACTATATGGTGATGAAAATCACAATTAGAGAAGGTGTTGCCATTCTAAGAGGTGACCATAAGGCATCGAAAGAGGCCTACATCTTCATGATAAAAGCACCATAAAGAGGCCATGATGGTGGAACCAGGGGTTGAGCAATTTGAGCAAGCAGAGGAGCAAAAAATGGATCATGCAGAAGAAGTCAAGGCAAGAACACTTGCAAAAGGCAAGGCTATTAAAATAGGCACCAGTATGAATACAGAGGTTAAAAAGGCCATCGTGAAAGTCTTGATGATTAACCAGACATCCTTCACTTGAAAGCCAGAAGATATTTCCGGAATCGATCCCAATGTAATCACCCACAAACTTAATGTGGATCCAGCTTGCAAGTTAATCGGGCAGAAGCTGTGAAGGTATGCTCTCAATTGGAAGAAATTCATTTCTGAAGAAGTGGACAAATTATTGAAAGCAGGTACGATCAGAGAGGTTGACTAGCCCAAATGGCTTGCCAATGTTATGCTGGTAAAGAAAAAATCAGGGAAGTTGCGGATGTGTGTAGACTTTACGGACCTTAATAAAGCATATCCGAACGATAGCTACCCCCTACCAAGCATAGACCAATTGGTAGATGCCATTGCTGGTCATGCCATCTACTCTCTCCTCGATGCATATACTGGATACCACCAAATCATGATGTGGTTGTTGGATCAGGAAAAGACCAGTTTAATCACCAATGATGGTACTTAATGCTACAGAGCAATACCATTCGAATTAAAAAATGCAGGTGCCACGTATCAGCAGTTAATGAATAGGATCTTTAAAGATCAGATTGGTTAGAATATGAAAGTTTACGTGGATAACATGATCGTCAAAAGAAAAAGTCTCAAAGAATATCCTGCAGATCTGGAAAAGGTTTTTAAGATGCTGAATAATTTTCGGATGAAGCTAAATCCCGAGAAGTGTATTTTCAGGGTGCCTTTTGGAAAATTTCTTGGCTTTATGGTTTTCCAAAAGGGCATTAAAGCTAATCCTGAAAAAATAAAGGCAATCTTGGAGATGCAACCCCCAAGCAATGTGGAAGATGTTCAGAAGCTAAATGGTAGAATAACAACCCTCGGAAGGTTCATCTTCTCTTCAGCCAAACGATGCATTCCCTTCTTCAAGAAATTGAGGAATAATAAAGTTTTTGATTGGGATGCCAACTGCCAGCAAGCCTTCAATGAATTAAAGAAATTCCTCACTAACCCACCACTACTCAGCCGACCGCTTCCAAGTGAAAGTTTGCATTTACACTTGTCAACTTCTGGTGAAGCTGTTGCATGTATCCTAATAAGGGAAGAAGGAACCTTACAGCTGCCCATCTACTATGTGAGCCAAGTGCTTAGGGCTCAGAATTGAGGAAAGGTCTAGTCAAGCAACTTATCATCGCCCTCATGATGTGCACGAGAAAGCTAAGGCAATATTTTAAAGTGCACACAATAGTGATCTGCTCGGGTCAGCCAATTAGAAAAATACTCCAAACTTGGAGGAAAAAATGGTGGGATGGACAATCAAGCTCCAGTCGTGGGACATGAGGTACGAGCCCAAAAAAGTGATAAAGGCTCAGGCTTTGGTAGATTTTGTTGCCAAATTTGCTAGTGAAGGAATGACTGATCAATCCCAACGTGTAAAATGGGAAACGATCATGGATGAAGCTACAAATGACACCCAAGGAGGCACAGACATCATAATAACAGGCCTCTTGGGCATCGTCATAACGTACGCAATAAAATTTAGCTTCAAAATTTCAAATAATATGGCAGAGTATGAGGCATTCCTGCAAGGGCTGAGACTACTCCATTCCATCCGACCGGAGTCGATCATTATCAAAAGTGATTCCTAACTCATCACAAGCCAAGTCCTAGGCACCTTTGAAGTCAGAGAAGCCAACATGATTTAGTACCTGACAAAGGTCAAGGCCGCTTTGAAGATGCTGGAAGAGTCTGGATCAGAATGGATCCTACAGAAGATGCCGAAAGATCAAACTACATGCACTAATCGACTTGCCAAGATGTCTGCCTCCAAGAAAAAGTTGATAGAAGAAAACATCACCTTCATTGAGCAATCGACCTTCTCCTTAGATGAGCCAGAGATGATGGAGATTGAGCTAGCTCAAGATACATGGATGAGCTCCATCAAGCAATACCTACAAACGGGGTAGCTACCCGAAGACAAGGTAGAACCCAAAAGGTATCCTGCAAATCCCATAATTACTCTGTTATTAATGGTGATCTATACAAAAAAGCTTTCAGTCACCCCTGGCTTAAGTGCATAATAGAGGAGGAAGGAGATTACATCCTAAGAGAAATCCATGAAGGCATTTGTGGTGCACACGAAGCTGATAGGACCATGACAAGAAAAGTACTCCAAATCGGATACTTTTGGCCAAGTATCTTCAAAGATGCCCAGAAAAAAGTGAGAAGATGCTAACAATGCCAGATTCATGGAAGGATCATCAGATAACTGGTAGCAGACCAACAGTCGATCGATATTTCTTGGTTGTTTGACTAGTGGAGCCTGAACATCCTAGGACTTTTTCCCCAAGGAAAAAGACAAATGAAGTTCCTTCTTATTGCCATCGACCACTTCTTCAAATGGATTGAGGCAGAGCCTCTAGCAATAATCACAGCAAAGAGGATCAGAAATTTTGCATGGAAGGACAACATTTGTAGGTATGGCTTACCCAATATCTTTATTACAGATAATGGCAAGCAGTTTAATAGCTCGATCTTTAGAAACTTTTTCCAAAACCTCAACATCAACCTTAAACTCACCTCCGTTACTCACCCACAGAGTAATGGAATGACCGAGATCTCCAATCGAACACTCTTGGAAGGCCTAAAAAAATGACTGGACGAGACAAAAGGCAACTAGATTGAAGAACTGCAAAGTATCCTATGGTCTTACAAGACCTCTTCAAGAGCTAGCACTCATCAAACACCATTCTCTCTTGTCTACGACTTTGAGGTAATGATACCTGTAGAGATCGGTCCTCCATCTTATCAGTCCGCATTCTATTCCGATCAGATGAACGTCCAAGATAGGTGCCAAGATTTGGACCTAGTAGAAGAAAGGAGTGAAGATGCATATGCTAAAATCGCTGCCTACAAATAAAGTTTCACTATATACCACAATGCCAAAGTAAAGGTGAGAGCCTTCAACATGGTTGATCTGGTGCTCAGAAAAGCAGATATAGACACAAAAAATAACGGAGTTGGGAAGCTAATGCCAAATTAGGAAGGTCCCTATGAAGTCTCTAAGGTTCTAAGCTCCAGCACTTATAGGTTCAAAACCCTTGAAGGGTCGAACATCCCCAGAAACTGAAATATCGAAGTACTCAAGAAGTACAATGCATAATCTTGTATCAAATTTTGAATTCAATAAAGAAAATTTTCTTCATCTTTGAAGAAGGTATGTTTTACAACTACTTGTTGTTAGGTTTGATGTTTATTTGCAGGTTATTTGTTTTATTCCAATCAATGAAAATTTCGATTGATGACATTTCTAAATTCGATCGGCAATATCTGATCGAAGTATTGAAAATAATGATGCTAATTTGCTAGGCTCGACATCTATCCCGAGTCCAAAATGCGAAAGCTTTTCTCCATTGTAAGTTTGTCTGCTAGGTTTGATGTTATTTTCGAATAAAAAATACAAGACGTCTCCATTTAATCTCTATTAACTCACTCGTTAGGTTTGACGTCTATCCCGAACCCAAAATGTGAAAGTCTACACTCGAGTATAAAATTGACAAATCTTCTGGGTATTCAATGTACAAAATTGCCAAATATTCAAGTAAATGCAAGACCGAAACGTCATTCGTCATGCATGACTCTCTTATGGATAGCTGATCTTTATATCCGATCGAATAACACCTCAATTAAATGCAAGACTAAAAAGTCACTCACTACACTTGGCGTCATGCACCTAAATCCTAAGTCATAACTCACGCCTGAATGAATGGTTTTATTTTCTAATCTGATCAGATTAAGTGATCATTGACCTTAAGATTTATGGACTACAATACTTGAAAAGCATCTTAAAATTCAGGAAGTATTCTCCTTAGTCGATTTTATATATTCTCCATGATTGATTTTATATATTCTCCTTAGCTGATTTCACACATTCTCCATGGTTGATTCTGTTTATTCTCCTTAGTTAATTTTATGACAAGTCCTACCTAAACTAAAAATTGCAGTATGAAGGCATAATTGAAAGGAAAATCGAATTTTATATATATATTAAAATTTTTACAAGTTACAAAAAGGAAAACATTACAAAGAAATGAAAAGCCTAAGTCTCTATATCTACAATTTCTATTGTGGTAGCATTCGACTCGAAAGCAGGCTTTACAGTAGCCTCAGCAGAAGGTTGGGCATTTTCAAGCTTCACTGGCAGAGGGACAATGACTTCAGGCTCTGCTGGTAGAGGGACAATGACTCCAGGCTCTGTTGGTGGAGGAGAAATGACTTCGGACTCGGTTGGCAAACTGATGCCTGCTTGTGATGATAAAGGCACTTCCTCTGCTATTCCCTCAGTAGGTTTGATCTAAGAGGCCTCCTTCTTATCGTCGCTAGAGGGAGGATCAGAAAGGCTCCCTGGGTCCTCCATCCAATCAAGGTCAGCTTTCAATAATCGCTGCCCGACTGCAAAGATCAATAAAGTCAGCAACTTACCTTAGGCCTCACCCAACTGATCGATGAGCTCATCTTTTAGGAGTCAACCTCTTTCACCAGCCTCTCCTTCCAGGCTGCTTCCTTTTTTGTCAGAGCTATCTCCAACGAACCCCTCTCCTCTCGGAGAAGATCACATTCTAACAGAGCCTTTTTTTTATCTGTGTTGGCCTTATCTCTATCTGCGTTGGCTTTAAGGCACTCGGTCGAAAGCTGTGAGCACTCACCCATCAACCTGCCCATCTCCTCTTCGTACCACCTGCATAAAGAGCTATTCACAGCAAGATGCATGACTTCTCCCTTCAAGTGGTCCTTCTCATTTTGCCGAGACTTGAGGTCTTGGGCTAATCGGGCTCTTTCCCTCTTCAGCTCCTCCACCTCAAATCTTAAAAGCACAGCCTCTTTTAGCCACATCACTAGCGACTTTTGCCTTCTTCCTCTATCGAGCGACATCCTCCTACTTTGATCGGATAAAGGCTATCATTTCGTGCATACGAAGCCCTCTTTTTATTAGCTAAGGAAAAAAAGAGAAAAGATAAAAGGAGGGGAAAAGAGGATACAAGTATTACCTCCAAACTTTGCTGTTGAAATATCCCAAACTCTCGGGAGAGCAGGTTGAGCTCTAACATCGCCTTGAAGTCACTTTCCTAAGCTAGGCTCTGGTAGACGAAGGTCGATACGCCCCTGTTGGTCACCGACCAGTCATTGCTAAAATGCTCCTTCAAGATGTCTTCAAGGGAAGAAGGCCTCCTTTCCAGGGATCTCCCTAAAGGCCATCAGGTAGGCTCACCCTGGATAGCTTCCTTGCCTTTGCAGCAACCCGGGCATCTATTGTAGCCACGACCTCAGTAGCCTTCTTCTTTGCTGCTTCCTTAGTCCTCTTTTGCAATGCTTCATCTATTGGTGCCACTCTTTTCTGAGTCGACGATCGAGGGTGTAGGGATGGTTGAGGCTCCTCATCATTAGACTTGTCTCTCAGTTGTAGGCACCTAAGTGGGCATTATGCAGCTACATTCAGAGGAGGCACTGCCGGTCCGATGATTGACATGAGTGGATGAACGGAGGGAATGACCGTAGGAGCAGGAGCCAAAATCACTATGGCAGTGGCAATGGCAGAGGGGATAAAAGCGCTTGCTATGCTCTTGGAAGCTTGACCCTCCAAGGCGGGCACGATCTTCCTTTTCTTAGTCCTTGATATCATGTTAAATGTCTACTATTTTATGTGTGTTTTCCTTATATTTATGTAGTTAAATATGTAATGTTAATTGTATTTTCGTGTGTTTATGTTCAATTTATATGTTTGTGTTTGTTTTAGGAAGAAATTGGTGAAGTGTGGGACAAATGGAGAAGAATTTGAGAAATTGAAGACAGAAGTCACGAGTCGGACATGAATCACGAGTAGTGAACACATTCACGAGAGAAGAAGGAGGTGCAGGGCTCACGAGTGAAGAAGCAAGTGTTCACGAGTCATGAAGGCAGTCACGACTCGGTACGAAGGAAGAGATCACGAGAAGCCAGCACATTCACGAGTAGTGAGGAGGCTCATGACTCGTGATGTGGATCACGACTCCAGAGAAAAAAAAGAGATTCACGACTCGTGAGGAGGCTCACGAGTCGGACAATTGTACTGCTTCGCAAACGATGTGTCTTCTGCACCTGATTTTTCAGCCAAACAACATGTCCTTTCAAAAGCATCCTTTCGTGAAGAATCAAGGGACATATCTGTAGAGAAGATACATATAAATAGATGGGAGAACAACATTTAAAAGGATGGTTACTTGAATAGAAGAAGGACGTATTCTTTTGACTGTGTTTCTCTTAAGAACATTTAGTTGTTTTGGATTTTCTATTTTTTTACTTATTATTAGAGGATGACAAAAGAGCAAAGCCAAAGGAATAAGAGATTCATAAGAAGGTCAAATTAGAAAGTAAACACTTGGGGAGTGATGTTTTCTTAACTCTTATTCTATCTTTATTGTAATATTGTTGTGGTTATGTTCTTTTGATACATTTTAACTATGCAATTAAGTTTGTTATTCATCTATTTAATTTTATCTTATGAATGATCAATTCTATTCATGTATGAATTATGATTTAAGTTTGTTTGAGTGCTTGAATTTACTTATTATGCTTGATCACCATACTAAGTATGTTAGTCAATTAATTCACAATGAGAGTTGGGATTCTTTGATGGAAAGTCAAATAGATTTACTTGAAGCATTGAATTCACTTAGAGATAAGGGATTCACTTTGAGGGGTTAAAGAATTGGCATAGAGCTTCATGGTTTTTATTTATCTCTATAATGACATGAGAATGCTTATAGACTCTAAGTAAGAATACTCTTTATTGACAATGAGAGTTGCTTTAAAGAACCTTGGCTAAATTCTCCATTCATACCATTCATACAATTGTTAATTCATTCAAAGGTGAACTTGTTGGTTAAAATGTATATTCATCCTATCTTTTAAGTAATCTATTATCCAAAATCAACTTAAATTACCTTAAGTAGTTTAAAGTTTATATAAATTGCATGATTATAAATGAAGTTGATACCTATCCATTTACTTGTTGTTATTTCAATATAAAATTTACCCGTTCCCTTTGGATCGACACCCTACTTCTACTATACGCAGTCTAGTGAGACTAAGGGTTCAATTAAATCCCAACCAAATTTTGGCGCCGTTGCCGGGGAACGGCTCAAAATGAATTTTTATTGATTGATACAAAAGAGTAGATGTTTTAGGATTGTATGTTATATATTAGTTATTTTGATGTATGAATTCTTATATTGCGTTTTGTTTGTTTTAGTATTAGAGTTTTTGGTAATCGTTTTAGACTAAAAGTATTTTGTTTTGATTTGTGAAGGGAATGATAAACATGTATTAAAGAAAGAATTTCAAGTTGGTGACATGGTTTTGTTGTATAATTCTAGATTGAAGCTTTTTGCTGGAAAATTAAAGTCTAGATGGTCGGGACCTTTCAAGGTTGTTCAAGTTTTTACTTATGGGGCTGTTGATATTGCTAATGATAAAGGGGAGGTTTTTAAGGTTAATGGACATAGATTAAAGCCTTATTTCATTGGTGATGCATTGGTTACTACTCACAAAGTTTCTTTGATGAATGCTTCTTTTGCATAATCCTAATATGATATTTGTTTTTCCTTAGTTTTCTTTTAGATTAAATTTATATACTTCATGGTTTGATTGTAGGCTATATTATGTGATTTATATAGTTTTTATGTTCCTTAGCTTCTTTTTCTTTATTTTTCTTTATTGCTTTAATTTTTGGATCCAGATGTTTAATTTTTGCAGAGAAATCCAGGAGGTTCACGAGTAGTGTCTGTGTTCACGTGTGTTCCAGAGGCTTTCTTTGGTTACTCGTGAGCTCAATCACTAGTCATGAAGCCATCTTCACGAGTGTTACAGAAGCTTTCTTTATTGAGTCGTGAGCCAGGCTCACTAGTCGTGAACATCTTCACGTGTCATACAGAGGCTTCCTCCCTTCAGTCGTGATCAGACTCACGACTCGTGAACATCTTCACGAGTGTTACAGAGGCGCGGGGCTCACGAGTCGTGAAGTATATACCGATTCGTGAGGATTTTCATTTTTGTCTATCCCTCTTTCTTTTCACGAGTCGTGATATGCATTACGAGTCGTGACCATCGTTTCCTCAACACCCTGCCTTATCTTCACGAGTCGTGAGGAACATGCCGACTCGTGAAAACGGGTTCCTAAAATTACGAGTCACGATTTTAACTTTCTGGTTTCATTTCTCTTTCATTTTTATTTCTCTATTTTACCTTTATTTCATCTAATTCGGTTTATTAGCGGTTTAAAATTTGCTTAACTTCCTTAATTAACTTCCATTTCGTGGGGGGGAACGGTTATAATTTTAAAATTAGGGTTTTGTTTTTAAACGACATACCTTTTCAATTTTTCCCTCACTCTTCTATAAAAACTGTCGTGATTTCCCTTCTTCTTCTACTGTGACTTCTATTGTCTTTTGTCTATTTGTTTTTCTCCTCTCTGCAACTTCTTCCTTCTTTTTCTTCTTCTTCTTCGTTTCTTTTCCTTTCCTTGTACTCACGCTACAACCCCATTCCACAACACACTCACGAGTCGTTACCCCAGTTCACGCGGTATTCTTTTTCTTCTTTGTTTCATTTTCTCTTTAACACAATGGTAAGGACGAAGAATGTTTCAGCCTCCAGGGGTCAGCAAGGAGGAGATGAACCACCACTTCCAAGTTTGCAGACAGACTTTGGTTCACCTTTCCCCCTATCCTCCATTCACGAAGGTAACCGATTCTTGGTTTTAAAAGATAGAGCTCATTACCAATGTAAGTATTTTTCTAATTCTTTGCTTGAAAGTGTGGGTGTTCTTGATGAGGTAAATGACATGTTGTCTGAATGTGGCCTTTTGAGGTTTGTTAACATGCATGAGCAGTTTTACACTGACTTGGTTTTGGAGTTTTATACAAATTTCAAAGAGAATGCTGATAATCCTAGGCTGGTAGATTTTCGCTTGAATGGTGTTGATTATACTCTTACTTATTTCATGATGCATAGAATCTTTGGTTTTAGCCCACATGGTTTATGTAACCCTCCTAAGAGTTATAGGCCAAATGAGTTTTGAAACTTCCTTACTGGTTTGACTACTCCTTATAGGGCTAGAGATGCCAAATCCATGTTTATATCTGACTTGAAGTACTGGATTTTACATAAGATTCTTGCATCTATTGTTTTCAACAAGCATGAATTTAATAGGGTTTCAAGTCATGAACTTTTCCTGATGTGGTGTGTGCATAACCATAAGTTTGTATGTTGGTCTTATTGGATTTTCAAGCAATTGTAGAATTGTGTTAATCGCCCGGAGTCTCCTGTTACCCATAGTCATGTTATTGCTGCTATTGCTAGGGGCATTGATATTGATTTGAATGTTTATGATGGTGTGCTTCCCTGCTTGTATTTTTTTAAGTATTTATTTGTGAGGGGCGAGGTCACTAACAATTCCTTCCAATTCATACCATCTGTCTATTGATCTTGTTGGAAGGAACTTCCTGGTACTTCTAATCCGCAGGTGGCTAACATGGAAAGTACATCGGAGGAGTCAAGACCAACGAAGCCAGTGCCTAGTGATGATCCAATGGAGGGTACACCTGTTTTCACACCCACTGCTGCTTCTTCTTCAATTGCTATCACCACTTCAATGTTCAACCAACTGCTCCACAATCAATCCGCCATCCAAAGTCAATTGGCTTCCTTGGAGCAAACCACCACTCAATTACTTCAACATCAACGCCGCCTTGAGCACACGGTGGATGCTTTCATTGCCCAATCGGGCTACGTGGTTGTTTCGCCTCCCACTTCACCATGATTTGAGGGGAGTTTTTCTTTCCTCTATGATTTAGTTTATTTTTGTGATTTTTTTTGTATGTTTGTTTTGTTTCTCCACATTGAGGACAATGTGTGTTCTAAGTGTGGGGGAGCACTTTTGTGTGTTTTGTTGTTTGTTTATTTTTATAGTGAGTTTTGTTATGAGTGTTGCTCATAGTGCATGCCATATAGGTTGTTATGAATATTCATTTGCCTTTATACTCATTTTATTAGTTTTTCAAGATCTTTTTGCATATAGGTTGTTATGAATATTCATTTGCTTTTATACTCATTTTATTAGTTTTTCAAGATCTTTTTGCATGAGTTTTCTGTTTTTAAGTCATCTCTTTTTACTTTTTTTTAACATTTTAGGTTATTTAGTCTCTTCATTAACTATGCTTTAAGGTTGGATTATGCTCATTTAGTTTAAGATTTTAGGATTTTTGTTGCCTTATGGAAACTTTAGCCATAATACTTACCTTTACCTTTCAATAATGGATGAGGACTAGTGGAAAAAAAATGAATGAAAAAAAATGAAAATTTAAAAAAAAAATAATAAAATAAAGCAAGATGCATATCCAAAAGTTTAATAAAGTATGGGATGGAGCGTAAAACGCACCCAATACTACATTCTCTTGCTAATCATGGGATGGAGCATAAAATGCACCCATGCTAAAAGAAAGAAAAAAAGAAAGAAAAAAAATAGTCTAAAAATGCCATAAGATGGGTTTAAAGGTATGTGAGCTTCTTAATTGTCCTAAAAGGCATCTATAGTCTTTGCATCTTAGGTTTTATGATCATTATTCTTTCTTGAGCATGGTTAGTCTTGAGACTTTATATTCTTGATGTTGAATTTAGTAAACTTTGATGACTTGATGATTTAAGATGCATGTTTTAAGTCTTGATTTACTAATATTTTGACTGTTAAGGTGTTTGACTTCATATCAATCTTATCTTAAGTAAAAATTGAGCAATGCTTTATAATTTGACTTACTTGTTTTAAACTTGAAATTAGATTTTCTCATTCTTTTCTCTTGCTTGGGGACAAGCAAGGTTTAAGTGTGGGGGAATTTGATATCATGTTAAATGTCTACTATTTTATGTGTGTTTTCCTTATATTTATGTAGTTAAATATGTAATGTTAATTGTATTTTCGTGTGTTTATGTTCAATTTATATGTTTGTGTTTGTTTTAGGAAGAAATTGGTGAAGTGTGGGACAAATGGAGAAGAATTTGAGAAATTGAAGAAAGAAGTCACGAGTCGGACATGAATCACGAGTAGTGAACACATTCACGAGAGAAGAAGGAGGCGCAGGGCTCACGAGTGAAGAAGCAAGTGTTCACGAGTCGTGAAGGCAGTCACGAATCGGTACGAAGGAAGAGATCACGAGAAGCCAGCACATTCACGAGTAGTGAGGAGGCTCATGACTCGTGATGTGGATCACGACTCCAGAGAAAAAAAAGAGATTCACGACTCGTGAGGAGGCTCACGAGTCGGACAATTGTACTGCTTCGCAAAACGATGTGTCTTCTGCACCTGATTTTTCAGCCAAACAACATGTCCTTTCAAAAGCATCCTTTCGTGAAGAATCAAGGGACATATCTGTAGAGAAGATACATATAAATAGATGGGAGAACAACATTTAAAAGGATGGTTACTTGAATAGAAGAAGGACGTATTCTTTTGACTGTGTTTCTCTTAAGAACATTTAGTTGTTTTGGATTTTGTATTTTTTTACTTATTATTAGAGGATGACAAAAGAGCAAAGCCAAAGGAATAAGAGATTCATAAGAAGGTCAAATTAGAAAGTAAACACTTGGGGAGTGATGTTTTCTTAACTCTTATTCTATCTTTATTGTAATATTGTTGTGGTTATGTTCTTTTGATACATTTTAACTATGCAATTAAGTTTGTTATTCATCTATTTAATTTTATCTTATGAATGATCAATTCTATTCATGTATGAATTATGATTTAAGTTTGTTTGAGTGCTTGAATTTACTTATTATGCTTGATCACCATACTAAGTATGTTAGTCAATTAATTCACAATGAGAGTTGGGATTCTTTGATGGAAAGTCAAATAGATTTACTTGAAGCATTGAATTCACTTAGAGATAAGGGATTCACTTTGAGGGGTTAAAGAATTGGCATAGAGCTTCATGGTTTTTATTTATCTCTATAATGACATGAGAATGCTTATAGACTCTAAGTAAGAATACTCTTTATTGACAATGAGAGTTGCTTTAAAGAACCTTGGCTAAATTCTCCATTCATACCATTCATACAATTGTTAATTCATTCAAAGGTGAACTTGTTGGTTAAAATGTATATTCATCCTATCTTTTAAGTAATCTATTATCCAAAATCAACTTAAATTACCTTAAGTAGTTTAAAGTTTATATAAATTGCATGATTATAAATGAAGTTGATACCTATCCATTTACTTGTTGTTATTTCAATATAAAATTTACCCGTTCCCTTTGGATCGACACCCTACTCCTACTATACGCAGTCTAGTGAGACTAAGGGTTCAATTAAATCCCAACCAGTCCTCATCTCCTTTTTCGCCAAGTGTTCGGCCTCCCTCTTGGCCTTAGCCCGATCGGTGAGAAGCTTTGCTGCATCATCTCCTTTTGCC
Source organism: Excoecaria agallocha (assembly GCA_037975025.1). Classification (NCBI taxonomy): domain Eukaryota; kingdom Viridiplantae; phylum Streptophyta; class Magnoliopsida; order Malpighiales; family Euphorbiaceae; genus Excoecaria; species Excoecaria agallocha. The sequence continues at coordinate 5,378,330 of CM075810.1, forward strand.
ATTTCGTCTATAGCTATATTACAAAACCAAACAAGATAAGTACTTTGCGCAAAATAAATATAATAGATGCACATGCAATGCCAAATTTGTTAAAATGTATGCCTTCTCCCTCACTCCCATTAAAATGTTCACGTTTTACATTTTTGCCAGTCTCAAAACTTGAGGATCCCGTCAATGTCGTTAGGAGAAAATTGGTCAAATGGTTGTGCTTTCCTCACCATGGCATCCATTAGTTTTTTTTATGTCATTTTTGTATATAACCTGATCGGCTGCTTGATCTTTCAAGATGGTGGCCCCTGTCGATCGACCGAGTGGTACTCCAAAACCACCGATCACCCCCACTAAGAAATATCACTCCCTGAAGCCCTTCATTAAAGATGGGACAGTGAAGAGCTTTCGATGCTGTCGGCTGGTGAAGTAGTATTCCGATCTGTCACTCCGATCGAAAATGTAAAAGAAATGAGTGAAGAGGTCGAGAGTGGGAGCCATTGCTTCTATCTTGTATAGTATCTTAAAGCAGGCCACCGTCCTCCATCCATTCGGATGCAATTAATTAGGGGCAATTTCATAACCCCTGAGAATTGCCATCTCGAATGCACCAAAGGGGAGCCTCATCCCTACGTCCAAGTTCCATAAATGGTAGATAAACCATTCGTTCATTTCATGGCCAAAAGATTTCTCCATCGCCACCATGGAATCTGGCCATGTAACACCCTTACTAAACAGTCTAACTGAAACAAGTAATAAGCCGGGACTTTTTTTTTTTAAACCTTAACTACTCCATCGACTGTAGACTTATCCAAAATAAAATACTTATAAATTAAGTAAGTTGATTAAACTATAATTATCCAAGTGACTAATTACCAAATAAAAATTCGATAATATAACGTCTAAAGACTTATCTAATCCACCTGAAAATCAAACAATTCCCTCAGCCTTCAAGGGCACAACAATACAAAAATAATTGATCCAAGCATCTCATACATCTATTCTCATTATTAATCACATTTCCTAAGATGATTCAATATTATAAATTACACTCTTAAACCATTATAATACTCCAAAATAAAAAAGCAATTTACATTTAAATCGCCTCGCTACATCTGTGAACATCAAAGGTGAATTGCCCTCAACTAGATCCCCTCTTCTGTTGGTTGAGCCATAGTAGCTGACTAACCAAAACCAAGCCTATCTTGTTACCTACACAGATAACAAAACCCGTGCTAAGCTATAAAGCTTAGTGGGGAACAGTATAATCTAAAGATAATCTTTCAATACATAACATCAATTATACAAGTACAAAGTTTAGTAATACTCATAACTGATATCTTCAATTACCTTAGATCCTAGTTCTTACATTTAGCAATAAATTACAAGCATAAGCAAAGGAACATATTACTCATATAGGCAACAAAACTTAATAACTCAGTAAGCATTTCATCAGTAATTGTTAACACAGAAGATATTTAGCATAATTCCTTCATGCATATACACCATTTAAAATATAATATGCATTCTAAACTCACTTTCATGTAATCATTAAAACAATCTTAACAAGGTAAACTATATATTATGTACTTGATCTATAACAGTTATATACATACCTATATATATATATATATATATATATATATATATATATATATATATATATATATATATATATATATATATATATATATATATATATATATGAACAAATATAACAAAGTAAGAAACTAGCTTATGACTTCCAGAAACAATATAATTATTGAAGATAAATTCTTGGTGTACAATACTTACTCATAATATATAGATACATAATGCTTATATAGTATTAAGGAATCACATGTTTATCAATATTATAACTTTCAATTTATTATCCATTTACTATATATATATATATATAAGAGGATAATTCTTATGCAAATTAGTTCTGAACTATAACATTTCTTATCTTTTACACTTTTTAACTTATTTTCATATTAATGCCCCTAGTACAGACCCTTCAAAAACTCTCAAATCGGATATACGAAACATGGACCCCATGGGCCCTACTAAAAGAGAAATGATTTCCAATGAACAATTCCCAAATACTGCATTTTTCACTTTCACTTTACACTTAAGTTATGGAGATCAAAGATGCTACCCATAGCAAAGCAAGTCGCCATGACTTGCACCGCAATAAAGGATATTCCTATGGCTAGCCAACTATATCCAGAACTAGTTTTTACTGCCAGACTAATTTTAAGGGCACAGATTTCACTTACTTTCAAAACATTTATCAAATTTCTCATCATTTCAATTCCTTTTTAATCCAGAAAATACAATTATTCAGAATATTCAATATTTTTGTATAGTTCATGAACCATCTTTCACTTACGAATTATTTCACAATAATTCAGTAAATTCTCTTTAAAATATTCTTCAGTCGTCAAAGGAATCTACTTTATATAGATTCTTTCATATTACTTTAAACATTCTAATAACCATATGTTGACAATACTTGTACTAATCATGATAGTTCATACCTGACTATTTTATGTTCATAAGAATGAATTCATATACAATTATTTAGACCATTGATGCGAGAATCAACATATAAACACATAACCACTACAAAAAGACATACCTGTATGGTTCATCATAAACATCTCTCATGCTCCACTATACTTAATTTAATAATCAAACATTCATACTCAAATACTATATTCGATACTTGCATTCAATATATCATCCTTAATTGAGATGTCTATATATGCATATAAATTTAATATCAATTTCTCATGATATTATAAAAGCACAAACATACCACTATATCTACTCCATTAAATATAATGATGTTCCTAATTGTTATTCAAGTATCGAGCAAGAATTTATCAAGGGAAGTAAATGTTTAACATTTATACCAATAGCTTGCCACTATACCAATTACATTATTAGTTACTTTGTATCATAACCTTATAATTCTCACGTATAGTCTATTCAATTATAGGGATCAATAATTTATTTAAATAATAGCTATTCAATACATTTGTTTCCAATAGGATAACATAAAGAATTCTTACTAAAATCCTTGCATTTTTATATCATTAAGTTTATACAACAAGCTTTATTTCAAAACAAGTTCACATTTCAGAATTAAAACTCCATCATCTAACAGTAACTTACCTTTAAACATCCTTAAGTAAATCTAATATTAATAACCTATTAAATCTCAACTTATTTTAGAAATTCCAATTAAAATTCAATTATTATCTACATCTTAAGCCCATTGTCAAATACTAGTTCCTTAATCTATTAATAATTTTAACATGTAACTAAAATTTACCAACCAAATGTTTATGATCAATGCTTATCAAACTTCAAGGGCTGCTATAAGGTTAATTACACATAAATTTTATGATTATATGTCTTTATTGCTCAAAATAATTTAAGTGAACGCAGGATACAGTGTTACCTCTCTATCAATAACAAGAAAACTATAATTTTCCAATTCAACCTATAAATTCAAAGTATGATCTTTTACCTAGAACCACTAATTTCCAGCATCGTTTTCTATCACTATCTATAAGATTTCCCCTGATTAACCTTTTAAAACTTCAACTATAACCTATTTAGATATTACTTCCAAGAATTAATCAACAAGCTTTAAGAGTAAAATGAAATTTTTTATTTATATTTCAACAAGGTCACCCTCAAGTCCATTAAAACTAATTGAAACTTCAATTTTACTAACCAATACAATTCATTGTTCTTTAATTATATTATAAACACTTGGAAACAAATTAATCTCAAATTCTATTATGCATACTCCATCTTAAATAAATCAATTCAATTCAAGAATTACACATACAAAAACAAATTTTCTCACTATCATATTCATTCATTTGCTTTGGCTCCACCACTATCCAACTCAACCCAAGGAATTTACATCCAAGACTAAACATCCTATCACTATTTTAATTTCAACAAACTTATCTAAATCCCATATCATAAATTTTTCTTGAAATTCTATTAAAATCACATCTTAAATTCACTATCAAATAATAGTTTCAAAATCTGTCAATAACTCTTACATGTCATTAATAATTATTAATAATTCTCATGACCCTTTTACCATAAGTTCACTCATATCTGATAACAAAACTAAATCAATGACTCAACTGAACAAATTTATAACTTCTTCAATTAAGTTGTTCATTTCTTTTTCATTTCCAACATTTTTTTTCTTGTGTTATCAATTCATAAGCCTTGAAATCATTCCATAACAATATCATAATTTTCCATTTATATGAAACTTAATTCCTGTATTCTATCAATTCACACACACACAGGCAGACATGTATATTGAACATACAATAAATTTTCCATTAAATCTTAAAATTTATTTAACTAAATTTGAAGGAGATCATTTCAGTATCCCATACCTATATAGTGTCAAAAATCAGCTTCAATCTACCTTTTACTGTTGCTCACCGGACCGATCACCGGAGCTTCGCCGAAACCTCACTAGAGATGCATGATCAGTGTCGGAATGGAGTCCACGCCACCCCAAACCTGCCGACGGTGGTCATGCGCCTTGCCTCTATCTTCATTCTTCGGGATCTGCTCTGAAAAATTGCCAAGTTTCCTTCCTCCGATTCATTCATTATCGGCGATTGGACAGGAGTGAACTCCGAAGATAGGCCTCACCTTCAGAAGCCTCACTGGAGCTGCCTGAATCATTGCTCTGTCACCATTGTAGTTGTCGGAGGGAGAGGAAAACCACAACAAGGTGAGAGAAACGGGGAAGGGAAAAAGAAAGGCATTAGATGCCGTGGCTGGTGGCAGGACTGGAGATCGGAGGGTGGCTGGCAACGAGGTGGCTACCGATGACACGCGATGCCACTGATCGGTGACACCGGCTCCTCCGGTGCTCTCTCTCTCTCCTCAATTCTCCTTCCCCCCTATTCTCTTTTTTTTTTCCTTTTTTTTTCAAAAACAATATGTGGCTAATAATTTATTTTATTTCTCTTTTTCTTTCCTTGTAAATTTTTGTGTCTGACAAAACTTATCTATAAAATAATAACATTTACCTTAACCTCCTCCCATTCATTCCTAATTTCACCCTAAACTTATATTCTTTACTTCAATTATACCCTTAAATATTTCATATCAAATAATTTATATTCAACTCGTAAAATAAATTGAAAATATCACTTGCCCTCCTTACTCTTATCCAAAATTCATATATATATATATATATATATATATATATATATATATATAACTTAGTCTTAATCAAACATAAATTCATAAAATCATTCATTCTCAAACATTTACAACTAGGGTGATAGTTGGTCCTTATAGGGCAGGCCATCACTGACACTTTTACAGGGAAATAATACTGCGAAGAAATTCTTGCCACTTCCTTTTCTATCAGTATTGAAGGATGGGCCAGAGATTCCCAATTCTTGTATTCCTTAAGAAAATTCCTATTTATTGACTGGCTGTTGCTTGAAGCCATCTTTGGTGAAGGGAAAGAAATGAAGAATATATGTGATGAATGAGAAAGAAAATCAAAGGCAGGGATTGTTTACTTACTTTGGTAATCTCGCTTGATTTTGCAGGGAAAGCCTAGATCTCCGGAATTTGATGCCCAAGAAATTGTTGCTAAGGGTTTCAAATGGCAAAGTTCACAAAGAAAATTTGGTAAAGTTCTGTTAAGAATCGCTGAAAAATGAAGAAAACTCGCACTGAAGTCGCCTATTTATAGGCTGAAAGCTTTTAGAATACTCTAGGCGCTACTCTACTAGATGATTGCTAGGTGTAGCCAATCCATTATTATGTTACGAAGAATGAAGCATCGCCCTCGGTACGTGCACAAGCATTAAATGCATAACATATGTCTGAAATGAATGGACGCGACTCTTCAGATTTGCGCCCTCTGAAAATTCAAAAATCCCATCAAAAAACTTAATTCGCCCAATTGGATCCTTTGGAGGGGGGACAAGTGATAACTATGAAAAAAACATCTCCCAAGGCACAATCAAGTTAGTCCAACAACATTTGGCAGGGTCCAAAGGCCATTAACAAGGAAGGCAAAGCATGAGCTGAAAGATAAGACACGATGGCGCAATATTCAATCGGACTGATGGGACAACACATTCTGTCAGTCCACTGACACAGACTAGTGCTCATATCTCTCACCTGCTCCCTATCACATTGCCGCTCACCTGCTTCAACTGCCAGTTATCACGTCCCAAGATACTCAAGTACCCTTCATTTATCTCTTATAAATAACCAAAAGTGTAATGGCTCTAGGTATTGAATATTTGAAATTATTTCTCTAAATATTATCTTTCTAGAAAGCTACTAACTTGAGCTTTGGAGTGCTAACGTCTGGTCCGACTGAGGCACTTCTTCTTGCAGGATCAATCAACCAACCGGACAGCCCAGCTGTCAGCTCTCTTTCTCAGATAAAGTTATTCCACGCTTTATCATTTTAAGAAAAGTTAAATTTTATTATTTCAAAACATAAGTCTACATATATAATTTTACTAAATCACGCCCTCCAATTATAATCTCACTTTTATTTTCATATAGTTTAAAAAAAAGTTAAATTTTATTATTATAAAATATAATTTTACCTGTAATTTATCATTTATACTATTCCCTTCATTTATACCATCTATAATTATTGTTCAAACTATCAAAATAATAACTAATATTCATACAGTATTGGATATGTAAATTACCATAAATTAATTTAATTCCAAATAAAATTTATAAATTGAGCGATATAAAGTTATCCAATTAAATACGGTTGTTTCTAAGTTTTATTTGAAAAACTAGTTGAAACCTGCACTTCGCGTGAATTAGCATAAACTATTTATTAAGTATTTATATTATACTTATGTAAATTTAAAAAAAATGAAAAATTATGTTAATTATGCTCTAACAAAAATCATATATTAATGTACAACAATACGCATAATATAAATCAATCCTATACTGCAATTAGATTATAAAATGTAGGGCCGAGAAAAAAATGGTTAATTAAAAAGTCGATTCGAAATCGAAATAGTTTAATCGGTTTTAGTTCCTAAATTTTGAATTTTTTGATTTTGGATCCGGTCCAAAGTCTAAAAAACCGATGGTTGCGGTTAAATGATATATTTAACTATTATTTTAGATTTTGGTTTTGTGATTTGAGTATCGGTTAATCGTTAGTATACGGTTAACTGGTTCATATATATTATATTTTTATTTTTATGCCTTAAAAATTTTTATTTTTTTATTTTTCTCTAAAATTTACATAAAGTAATATATTAAACTACATTTAAATTAAATTTTTATTTTCATACCTAATTTTTTTGTATTTTTCTATAAAATCTAAATAATATTTTAAATTATATCTTTTTTTAATTATATAAAGTACCAATCAAATTTCTATATGTTTATTTTTATCATATATATTGGTGTCCATATTTTACTTAATAGTATTTAATTACATTTTCATATATTTTATAATCTATTTTTTAATATTTAATATTATCCTTTTTTTACTTAGAATTAAGCGTGCAAATTTTTAACAAATATTAAACCTATTTTATAATATTAACTATTAATTTGTTGAATGTAAATTTTGTCTAGTATATTATGTTTGTTTTGTAATTTTATTTTAAATTATTTTGCACATTTAAAATTACGTTGAATTTTATCTATTTTTTATAATTTATATTATAAATTTTAATGGTTAACTAAGAAATATTAGTTAACCAAATTGAGAAAATCGAAAAGATGAATTGATTAACCGAATGTAATAGATTGATTAACGGTTAATAATTTTAAAAATTAAATTAATGGACTGCTTAATTTTTTTTATTAATAGACCGGATAACTGGTTCACACTCACTCTTAATAAAATATTACATGATTGAAAAATATTTGTAGTTATTATTTCTAAAAGTAAATAATAAAATCAGTAATACATGTGAAATGATATAAAATTATTGTAACCAAATATTATCAAAAGGGAATTGAATAATTTTGAAAATTGAACAGTTTAAATTGGAGAACGGTTTAGTTTTGAATATTAAAATTAGTAACTAAAGTCTCGCATGACAATCATCCACTAAAAGGAAAATTCTAATTTCTGATTGAAAATTACATATGAAAAATTATTTTTTCTGTAGGAAAAATTATCGGAAAAAATTTTTATTACGACGGAAAAATAAATCTGTCGTAAATAATAACAAAATTTTATGGTCAAACTTTGCCGATGAAAATTAGCGATGTTATCGAAAATCTATCGTTATATTAGATCAAATATTTACCGTGCCCAGGCCTACATTCCGGTTCAGAAGTCGGGGGAGGAGGTGAGGGTCGATTTGGATCAACTACGTAGAGATGCCTCTGATATTCTCGACATCCTCAAAGCCGAGCAAGCCCCTTTCGATCTTTGGCTTATCATAGCAGTCGGTTCTTTTCTCTGGTCTTCCCTGTTTGGTATTACACTAGCTGCTGTTTTGAATTTTTATTTAGAACTACCAGCGATAAAACTTAGAACAGCAAATAGTATTCATGTTACTCAAATTATTTGGTTTCATTTAGCCATCATGCAGTTGTATTTTCTTTTCTGCAATTATTATTTTTTTCTTTTACCTATGATGAGTTCTGTTGGCTCGACCTGTAAAAGTTCTATCTTGTGTATGATGTTATTATTTTGCCATCCTAAATGCTTATAGGAGCTTATCTTTTTCGATTTTGCTTAATTTTTTGAATTCTGCCTTATTTTGCTTTACTTTGGTAGGGTTTGGTTCTGCTTTGATGCGGTTCTATAATCTACAATCAATCTGATTCTCACCTATCACTCTTTTCCCCTGAAGAGGTGCTGCACTGATTTTTAATTGGTTTTAGGATTTATTTCTCAGGTCGAGTTCATGGCTGAGGACGAATTGGTGGAGATTATTCCTAATCTCAGGTTATCTGTGGCTTTGAAGAAGCGAGGGAAGTGCACGATTGAAACTCCTCAATGGCCATCAATTGGCCAAGTGCAAACGTCTCAACGCAAACACTTGCTTAATTATAAATATGGCTGTACATATTTTAAGAAGATGCTGCTTTTGACCTGCAGTGCAATAATTAATTTTCTGTTTATCTGCAATTCTAATTAATATTTTCAATTGTTTATCTTTGCCAGGAATCAAATAATAAAATGTAATTCTGCTTGCCATTTAGTCATTGCGGATTAGAAAATTTGACCCAGGTCCTGGAAGAGGAACGAGATTCATAACCATTTCAGCCATTACCGTTTCATTATGTGGAAATTTCCAGACTTCTTTTTGACCAGTAAATACCGATCATTCTTGTTATCTTCCATGCAAAATTTAACCAATGGAAAACATCAGAGACATAAGGTTTCATAAAGTGGAAACAAATCTAGAGAAATTTTCTGCATCTGCTTTGACGGTATGCTTGTATCTTTCTATATGTGTTTAGATTTTATAGTTTTCTAAAGTTGCCTGAGTGATTTACTTATTTATTTCGTATAGCAAAGCATGGAAAAAACTGAAGGGAATTTCTTCTCTTACTTATCTCTTGTCATGAGATGAATTAGAGAAATTATCTCAGTTCAATTCACTTTGGATATTCTATGTTAAATGAGGAAATTCAAATCAAATAAATTCAATTAGGGATGAAATTTTACATGAGGAATTTCACATGTTACATTCAATCGTGATTGTGATTTCTTTATCTTGAAATGAACTGAAGATGGGCAGTACATACAAGAAAGCAATATTTGAAGAACATGTGCAAACTAAACCAGTCGGTTGGGATTAGAATGCTAAGAAAAAAGAAACGTCCAAGGGTAGTAGGTGATGGAGCCAACCAGTCAAGCTCTCTTGATGGTTCTATATGGGAATTGCACTTGGAAAAATCAGGCGTGCAATGTTAGTAAGTTGTATTTCTACAATGATCAAATACGTGGCAATGGATATAGATTTACTGCTGACCTAGAATTTGCATGATTTTTAGTGAAATCTTTATTCACTGTGTCTTGATACGTTATATATATATATATATATATATATATATATATATATATATATATATATATATATATATATATATATATATATATATATATATATATTTATTTATTTATTTATTTATTTATTTATTTATCTTCTACTACTAAACTCTCAATGCATACTACAAATGATATAATGTACATGTAATCCATTATTTGTGTTCTCCTCCTCCATATGGTTTTGGTTGTTCCTTAGTTTTCTAATATCTTGATTGTAGGTCCCGAAAGACACTCAAGAGGGGGTGAATTGAGTGTCTTAAAATTTTCTGGCCAAATTTCTAAAGGAACAAAATTTATAAAATACAAATTTTCAGAATATGAAATAGAAATGTAGAGGATAGAAAATAAATCAGAAAAGTAAAGCACACACATAATTTAAAGTGGTTCGACTTTAATGCCTACCTCTACTCCTCAAGAATCACTCTTGAGTTTTTCTCTCCACTCTTAACTCTTAGGGTAAGAGTTCAAGCCAATATACAAACTTATGTATATCTACCCACAATATTTTTTCAAAGTAAAAGATGTAAACACTTACTAGAATTTCTTTCTTAGATTCTAGCCAACCCAACTCACAATCTTTCACAATAAAGATTCCTCACAAATAATTACAATAAAAGGTATAATCAATTAAGGATGATATATAAAGATGAAGTGTAAGATGGAAAGTGAGATTTAAAACAAGTAAACTTTCTCTTAAGAATTAAAAAATCTTTCCAATAGTTTCTCTAAACTTCCAAAGGCTTTTACAACATGTATTTATACCCAAAAACTTAGTTTGAAGTGAAAAAAATACAAAACTAGCCGTTTATAACCGTTAGAGAATAGAACAGACAAATCTGCTTCTAACTAGCCGTTATCTAGCCGTTACTTTGTCTTACACTACGAATCAGATTTTCGATCAGAAAGTTATCCAGATTTCTAATCCAATTTCTAATAACACAATTTCTGACGAATTATTTTCTAAAACATTTTCTGAAAGAAACAAATTTTAACTAAAAATAGGATTTATGACTTAAAAATATTTTTATGCAAGTTTGTAACTTAAGGAATGTATGCATAAGTGACAAATTGATCCTCAAATTGATTTTATAATTTAATAACCTAATTTTTTTCTTAAACTAAGATCTTCTTCAACTTGATCTTTATGAATTTATTCCATAATATTTATTTTTGATAATTTCATCAGAAGGATATATGGAAATACCTGCAAAATATACTTAGAACAGATTTCTCAATAGAGTTTATATAAGCAAAATTTGAATGCGACCTTGGGCCAACAATCTCCCCCTTTTTGATGATGACAAAACTATAATAAATTCCACTTAGAAGTCTATTTAGGTTAGTCTAAAAAGCTCCCCCTGAATATATGCATGGAGAAAAATTAACAAAAGATATATGAGTATAAGATATGAAAAAATAAACCATAGCAATTAAAATTTAGCATAAAGCAACATAAAAAAACATACTGTCATAGAGCAACATAAAAAAAATATTATTTTGTTAAACATAAACATAATCAAACTGTTTCAAACTATTCTCTCCCTTTGTCATCATGCAAAAAGAAACAGCAACAAAAAGATAGATATGAAATATTATGGATCAACATCCAGTGGTAGAGAACTGCTTCCAGGCTGTCCTGACTTTTGAAGATTCTTATCGCGAAGAATAGTACAAGTAGATCGCCTTCTTGGAGGAAATGGTGTTGGTTTGTCACTTGGGATCAAAGTAGCCGAACCAGGTTTAGATGGAACCAAGGATAAAGGTGTGATAATAATGGCAAGAAGAATTTTAGCAATATCAGCAAAAATAAAACTGAGCTTACCAAGTAGTGAATGCAACTTCAGCAACTTGGATTGATCCACCATAAAATGAATAGAAGGAGTGACTGTAGGAGCTGGTGGAGAACTTAGAGTGGAAGTTGGAGTATCATGAGAGTGGTCAGACTTTGTAGCAGAGAAGCTGTTAGAATGCTCAGCAGAGACAGGTTCAAATTTTGGTACAGATGGCTTAGCAGATATTGGCTTAGAATTATGTTCAGATTCTTCTTTAGAGTCAGCACCAGACTTCCCTTCAGATTGGGCATCAGATTTGTCATTAGATGAAGCATCAGAATTTACATCAGATTTCTGATCCGATTTCTTATCAGAAATCTAAACAACAGGCGATAGTTCACCAATTTGCACTCTTTTTGATGACTTAATTAATGCTAGCAACTGAGTAACTTGAGCCTCTAAACCTGCATTTATCTCCACAGTATCAACATTTAGCACGTCTTTACCTTTGGCTATCTTGGCCTCATCAGATGGTTTCTGTTTTGGAGTAGGGGCTTCAATAAATTTGCGCTTGCCAGTAACAACTTTCTTTCCTGCCTCTTTATAAAATACAAAGCTAATTTTTTTTAACTTTATAGGGCACAGAGACAGAGTCATCAGCATTTAATTTCTAGTGCTCAAATAAATGAGTTAAAATCAGGCTATATGATTTCTTCTCATCAACAGTTCGAGTGGCCATATAGTTAAAAATAAGAAAGGGTAAGTTGAAGCTTTTGAAAGTATGGTAATGCCACAAGAAAACGATATCAAGATCAGAGAGATATGAAGTACTGCCAGAATGAGGAGTAACATATAAACACATGCATTTTGTTAATATGTGAAACTGAACCAACAAATTCAAAGCAAAAGGATTTTTTGAAGAACCACTGCCATTAGATGAAATATGACTTAAAAACTTCTCTTTATCAAGATCCTCAAAATCCAAAATATTATTGGTACTGCTGTTAGTGTAAGCCCTAGCCCCAATGCATTGTAACGAAACACTTGAAATTAATAAAATGAGGCATTAGTTTTATCTTTTGTATTCCTGTGCATATCAATTGATAAAACTATCCAAGAATGTCGTTTCGGTTTAAGTTATCATGTGTGAGGCACATGGATTGTAAGACCTTGAAACAAATGAGACTTTATTCTAAATATCCCTAGTCAGTCATTGTTATGGGAATAACAAATGAATTAAGACTAGTATGCTCTCTCTGATATTATGAGTTCTGTCTTACGGATCATTAGGACAAGAGTGTCAATCAGAGATCATAGATACATGTTAAAGAACATGGTATCTGGATACGATCCGCTCATGAGAACACTACATGGTACAAGTCATAAGTGTTTTTCATATGCAAGTTTTGTATCGGAGTTCTTAGACCTGAAATCTCTATGAAACTCTTTATGAATTACTGTGTACTTTGACATACACCTAACGTGCTCGTAACAGAGTGACAAGTACGGGTATGATTGGGTATGCATTAATTCATGTTAGAGAGCATGAGAGAAGTGAAGGGATTACCCCTCTCAATAAGAGAGAAAATATCATTGGCCACTTGATCAGTGAACTGAGAAGTGTATGGCCATACCGAGATGAGATAATGAGTAATCATTATTTATCTGAGAGTTCAGTGTCACTGGAATATCAAGAAAGGAATTAATATATATAAGGATGACTAGTTCCATGCCTTATATTAATTCTGATATTTATGGGTAAGGGACTATGTAAAATTGCATTAGGTCACCAAATGCCATATGCATTTTCATTTAATTTGGAATGCTATAATATCTTGCTAGAGAATATATATAGCCTTTGAATTAATTTATTAATTCATTGCCAACATTAAATGGACCTATAGGATCGCACACAAAGCATTGGGCTTAAAATATTTAAATTAAGTATTGGACATTAATTTGGGCTTTTAATTAAAGTCAAATTAATGTATGTAATGGATTATAATATTACTATTGGGCTTTGGTCCATGAGAGAGAGAAATTCAGCCCACAAGGTTTAATTTCAATTAATTAATTATCTTGTGTTAATTAAGTTAATTGAGAATTAAAGCCTAAAGGAATTTAAATTAAATCAAATCACTTAAATATATAATGAAGTGGCCGAAATTCTAAGATGGAATTCAAGGAATTTCGGCACATGCAATTAAGTTATATTAAGTGATTTTATTTAATTAAATGTCTTATGTTTTATTTCAAATTTGAATTTTAAATTCAAAGGATTTTAATTCAAAATGTATTACTTATCTTTAGGAAGTGGTAGAGTTTGAATTGCTTATCTTAAGGTAGGAAATTCAGATCAAAACACTTGCCTAAGAGATAATGATATAAAAAAGAAATAAAACCCTAGGAGAGAGATAGAAGAGTTGGCACAAAACCTAGGGTTTTCTATGAAAATTGCGTGACCTTCATCTCTCTCTCTCTCAATTCTTTTGGCCCAATTTTTCACAAGGAGAAAGGATAGTTCCTCATTCTCTTGTGTTCTTGGGTAGTAATAGCAACCTAAGAGAAGTACAAAATCAAATTTTGTAGCTTCAAACCATAACCATTACACAATACCGAAAAGGAGAGCTAGCAATCTCGATTTTAAGCCGTCGGTGCAAGTGTGTGTGTGAGAATAGAGGGAGTGGCGCAAAAGGCTGTTCCTTGACATTGGTGATCGAGAAATAAGGTGGATAAAGGCATCTTGGTTGCTGGACATCACAAAATCAAAGACTAAAAGGGCATCATCTATTGTAAGTTTCAAAACCCTAAAATTGCATGTTTTCGTTCCTAGTTTTGGATATGTATGGTATGCATGATAAAAATTTTTGTTTTTCCGCTGTGCTATCATGATTATCATACCATTTCATATTCCATCAGTGGTATCAGAGCCTAGACATGCTTATTTTAGTGCTTTAGATGCATGAAAAAATTAATTAAAAATCGTTATTTTGAAAACATGCAAATCTGAAATTTTCTGTTTTGAGTTTTTTGCATTGTTTTGGTGTAAAAACGATTTTAATTGATTAGATAGGTATTATAATTAATATGACATGTTAATATACTGTCCTAAGATGTTATTAGGGCTGGTAATGGTCGGATTTAATTATTTATACCTGATGGTACATGTTAATTATGAAACTAGGTGCTAGTTGGCATGTAAATTGCTAGTTTAACAACTAGTTTTCAAAATTAAATGTAAAAACGTTTTTGGGATGTTTGTAAGTGATTTTTAAAGATTAAATATCAGGTCTGGACATGTTTTAAATTTGGTTTTAATTCTGGTCCATGACAATTTAATTGATTAATTTTAAAATCACTTAAAACTATGTCTAGTTTGTGTTTGTTACATGTTTAATCAACATTGTTTGTTATGTTTTGATTAAAATGGTAAAAACACATTTAGATTAAAATGGTACAGAATATTAAATCAATGTTTATGGACTTATTTAGATTATTAAATGACTCATAAAATTGATTTAAATGTTTGTGCATTTTTATGGCATTACATAAACATTAAACAACTAGTTTTGTTGTTTGTTTGTTTTTCCTTGAATGCCGTGTGTTATTATATGTGTTCTTCATGATTTTATTTTTAATTCATGTTAGCACATATTATATGCATTTTTAATGTTTATGGGCTGTATGACATAAAATTAAAATTGGCAAAATTGGAAATTATACTAGAGTTGATTTATAGCACAAATCTAACTAGTTTGTGTTTTGGGCTTTTAAGAGAACTTATTCAATAAGAGGATTTAGTCCATTGGGCTTCAGCCCAGGCCCATCACGGGGTCATCTCTTAAAGGTTCAAGTACACAATTTCCATTAATGGGCTTGGCTAAATTAAGTGAATTTGGACTTTGTTTTATCCATGAATGCTATGTATGTTTATTTGCTAGTTTGGTGTGATGAATGGATATGCATGGTGCATTCATGGGCCCTGGGTTTTTGTAATTAAATATGGCCTGCGAGCCATTATGTTTTATTGTAAAAGTTTCATTTATTTCTTAGAATAGAATATACTTGAAGACTTTGTAAATCAAGATGAAGCCCACCGGAGTGGAGAAGCCCAACTCGAAGATTCTTATGTAATAGTATAGAATCTTAGTTGTAGGTTTTTGGGCCCATGTTTGTCACGCTTTACTTTATGCAATTATATATATATATGCATGCTATGTATGGATGACAAAGCGTATGCCATGTAAGCCGTAATAAAATGAATCCCTAAAAATAGTAAGTCACAAAGTTGCCTTCCTAATTCGAAACATGTCAAGGCATCGATCATCGGTCACGTAGACTAGGAGTCCTAGATGCGCCCGATTATCTTTGTGAGGCATGGGTTGTGAATGTAGGTTGGACTTATCATGGAAAGGGATGCCCGGACCTAGGCAACTAATAAATGGGTTGTGCTATAATATCCTAAGATATTAGCCCATTTGATCCAAGAGTCATGTACGAGACATGATTGGAGTTTTCCTACCTAAGTAACTTAACTTGTTAGGTGTACAAGCTCAACTTGACTAATAAGTTGTTGTGAAAAGTGGATCTTGGCCCACATTAAATCACTAACGCGAATTATTTAAGGGATATTAATTCGGTTTGTGGGATCATAAATAAGACCTCATTTAATCTTGCTAAATTTTATTGTAGATTGAAAATGGCATCTTCAAACAACAATTTCTCATTGCGATCGGTCCTTGAAAAGGACAAATTGAATGGCACCAATTTCATAGACTGGTCTCGAAACTTAAGAATAGTTCTTAAGCAAGAGAAGAAGTCGTATGTTTTGGATGCACCCTTGCCTGATGAGCCAGGAAGGAACGCCTCTGCGGTTCAAAAGGAAACTTTTGAGACCAAAAAGAGCGACTCCAATGATGTGACCTGTCTGATGCTGGCCACTATGGTGCCTGAATTGCAAAAGCAATTTATGGACTAAGAGGCCTATGCGATCATGGTGCACCTCAAGGAGATGTTCCAAGAGCAAGCTCGTCACGAGAGGTTCGTGACAACAAAGGCTTTAATTTCTTGCAAGATGGCTGAGGGTACTCCTGTTAGTACCCATGTACTCAAGATGAAAGGGTATCTTGATACTCTTGAGAAGCTTGAGGTACTAGTGCCAAAGGAATTGGCCACTGACTTGATCTTAGGATCATTGCCTGCTGCTTATGATCCATTTGTGATGAATTATAACATGCATGCAATGAACAAATCAGTCATTGAGCTTCATGGGATGCTTAAGAATGCTGAAGAAAACA
Source organism: Excoecaria agallocha (assembly GCA_037975025.1). Taxonomy (NCBI): domain Eukaryota; kingdom Viridiplantae; phylum Streptophyta; class Magnoliopsida; order Malpighiales; family Euphorbiaceae; genus Excoecaria; species Excoecaria agallocha. The sequence goes on from CM075810.1 coordinate 5,395,456, forward strand.
TTCGAAAGACCAATCCCGTACTAATGGTTCAAAAAGGAATAAAGAAGGGACCTGCTAAGGGAAAGGGAAAGGGAAAGGGAAAACCCAAAACAGTTGGGAGTGCACCTCAGGCCCAATCCAAGCCCAAGGCATTAAAACTCAAAGAGAGTGAGAGCACTTGCTTCCATTGAAACAAGATAGGGCATTGGAGGAAGAATTGCGCTCTCTTTAAGGAAGAACAAAAGAAGAATGGAGCCAAGGCGTCCAGTTCTGGTATTTTTGTTGTTGAAATTAACCTTTCTATTTCTACCACTTGGGTATTGGATACCGGTTGTGGTTCTCACATTTGTTCAAATGTGCAGGGGTTAAGAAATAGGCGGTTACTTGGGAAGAATGAAGTGGACCTCCGTGTGGGGAATGGAGCACGAGTTGCTGCCATGGAGATAGGCGACTATCACCTCACTTTACCTTCCGGACTTTGTATTGTTTTGAATAATTGTTATTATGTGCCTGCTATAAGCAGAAACATTATTTCAGTTTCATGTTTGGATAATGATGAATTTGATTTTGTTATTAAAAATGGCAATGCTCATATTCGTCGCCAAGGCATTTCTTATGGCAATGCCATGTTGCAAAATGGCCTTTATATCCTTGATTTACAAAACAAAGAGTCCATATACAACATTAATACAAAGAGGGTTAAATCAAACGAATTGAACCCTACTTATTTCTGGCATTGTCGCTTAGGACATGCAAACGAAAAACGCATTTCAAGACTCCACAAAACTGGAGTGCTTGGGTCATTCGACTTAGAGTCTTATGATACATGCGAGCCATGTTTGCATGGAAAAATGACAAAGAGTCCTTTTAATAAAAAAAGGCGAGAGGACTAATGGCTTATTGGAACTAATACATACCGATGTATGTGGACCTTTAAGTACACATGCTAGAGGTGGTTTTAGCTACTTCGTGACATTCACAGATGACTTCAGTAGATATGGCTATGTCTATCTAATGAAGTACAAGTCTGAAACTTTTGAGAAATTCAAAGAGTTTAAGAATGAAGTAGAAAACCAACTTGGCAAAAGTATAAAAGCCATTCAATCAGATCGAGGTGGCGAATACTTAAGCCAAGAGTTTGACAGTCATCTAAAGGAGTGTGGTATTATATCACAGCTCACTCCTCCTGGAACACCTCAATGGAATGGTGTGTCCGAAAGGAAAAATCGAACTCTGTTGGACATGGTTCGATCTATGATGAGTCAAGCTAATCTTCCTATCTCTTTTTGGGGTTATGCATTAGAAACTGCTGCGTTTCTATTGAACCGTACTCCAACTAAAGCAGTTGAGAAGACACCATACGAGGTATGGACTGGGAAAGAACCCAATATGTCTTTTCTTAGGATTTGGGGCTGTGAAGCACATGTTAAGAAATTAACATCTGACAAACTAGAGTCCAAATCCAGTGTCTGCTTGTTTGTGGGTTATCCTAAAGAAACAAAGGGATACTACTTTTACTCACAAGCCGAGAACAAAGTACTTGTTGCTCGCAAGGCTATTTTCTTGGAAAAGGAGTTCCTTCTCAAGAAAGACAGTGGGAGTAAAGTAGAACTTGGAGAAATTCAAGCACCACAAACTCCTATAGAGGATGGTTTGGAAATGGGATCAAGTTCACAACCAGTTGTGGAATAAGAACCCATTACACAAGAACCTAGAAGGTTCGGTAGGGTACGTCAGGAGATTGAGAGATATGGATTTCTAATCACTGACAGTGACACTATTGAGTTAGTTGATCGTGAGGATCCTACTACCTATCGAGAAGCTATTGAGAGCCCAGACTCGGAAAATTGGCTTGAAGCCATGAAATCCGAGATGCAATCAATGTACGATAACCAGGTTTGGACCTTGGTTAATCCACCGAAAGGTGCTAAGGTAATTGAATGCAAGTGGCTATTCAAACTCAAAGCTGATAAGACCTACAAAGGTAGACTAGTAGCAAAAGGTTTTCGACAAACTCATGGTGTAGACTATGACGAGGCCTTTTCGCCTGTAGTCATGCTCAAGTCCATTAGGATCTTGCTTGCCATAGCTGCATATCATGATTATGAGATATGGCAAATGGATGTCAAAACTGCTTTCCTCAACGGAAATTTACTTGAGGATGTGTATATGACACAGCCTGAAGGTTTTGTCAATCCCAAGCATCCTAAGAAGGTTTGCAAGCTTCAAAAATCCATTTATGGATTAAAGCAAGCATCCCGAAGTTGGAATCTTCGCTTTGATGAGGCAGTCAAAGAATTTGACTTCATCAAGAACGAAGATGAGCCTTGTGTGTACAAGAAGGTTAGTGGGAGCATAGTAGTATTTCTAGTCCTATATGTGGACGACATCCTTCTCATTGGGAATGACATTCCAACATTGCAAAAGGTTAAGCAATGGTTGGGAAAATGTTTCTCAATGAAAGACTTAGGTGAAGCCGAGACAATACTTGGTATTCGAATCTATAGAGATAGATCGAATCGGCTTTTGGGACTAAGTCAAGAAAAGTACATAGACAAAGTACTAAAGCGTTTTAGTATGGGAGACTCAAAGAAAGGGTACATACCTTTGGCTTTGGGAGTTCCTTTGACTAAAGAACAGTGCCCTAAAACCAAAGAGGAAAGGGACAACATGAGTAGAATCCCATATGCATCTGCTATTGGATCTATCATGTACGCTATGTTATGTACTAGGTTGGATGTTGCTCATGCACTGAGTATAACCAGTAGGTTTCAGCAAGACCCTGGTGAGAAGCACTGGTCTGCTGTAAAAGGGATTCTGAAGTACCTGCGAAGGACTAAGGATCACTTCTTGGTGTATGGTGGTCAAGAAGAGCTCGTCATACAAGGTTATGCCGATGCTGCTTTTCAGACCAGCACTCAGGATTCTAGATCGCAATCTGGGTTTGTTTTTGTTTTGAACGGTGGTGCTGTCAGCTGGAGAAGCTCGAAGCAAGAAACCGTTGCCGACTCAACTACAGAATCTGAGTATATTGCAGCAAGTGAGGCTGCAAAAGAGGTTGTTTGGATTAAAAATTTCATTACTGGATTAGGAGTGGTCCCAAGCATCCTCGATCCTTTAGAAATTTTCTGTGACAATAACGGGGCCATTGCACAGGCCAAGGAGCCCCGGTCACACCAGAAATCCAAACACATACTCAGGAGGTACCACTTGATCAGAGAAATCATTGATCGTGGGGACGTCAAGGTTAGCAAGATATCAAGTGAAGACAATGTAGCAGATCCTTTGACGAAACAGTTACGTCCAAATCTGCACGAAGCTCATTTGAGAGCGTTCGGTCTTAGGGCTATGCCCAATTGGGACTAGTGCTAGTGGGAGATTGTTAGTGTAAGCCCTAGCCCTAATGCATTGTAACGAAACACTTGAAATTAATAAAATGAGACATTAGTTTTATCTTTTGTATTCCTGTGCATATCAATTGATAAAACTATCCAAGAATGTCGTTTCGGTTTAAGTTATCATGTGTGAGGCACATGGATTGTAAGACCTTGAAACAAATGAGACTTCATTCTAAATATCCCTAGTCAGTCATTGTTATGGGAATAACAAATGAATTAAGACTAGTATGCTCTCTCTGATATTATGAGTTCTGTCTTACGGATCATTAGGACGTCTTTACCTTTGACTAGTATGCTAGCAACTGAGTAACTTGAGCCTCTAAACCTGCATTTATCTCCACAGTATCAACATTTAGCACGTCTTTACCTTTGGCTATCTTGGCCTCATCAGATGGTTTCTGTTTTGGAGTAGGGGCTTCAATAAATTTGCGCTTGCCAGTAACAACTTTCTTTCCTGCCTCTTTATAAAATACAAAGCTAATTTTTTTAACTTTATAGGGCACAGAGACAGAGTCATCAGCATTTAATTTCTAGTGCTCAAATAAATGAGTTAAAATCAGGCTATATGATTTCTTCTCATCAACAGTTCGAGTGGCCATATAGTTAAAAATAAGAAAGGGTAAGTTGAAGCTTTTGAAAGTATGGTAATGCCACAAGAAAACGATATCAAGATCAGAGAGATATGAAGTACTGCCAGAATGAGGAGTAACATATAAACACATGCATTTTGTTAATATGTGAAACTGAACCAACAAATTCAAAGCAAGAGGATTTTTTGAAGAACCACTGCCATTAGATGAAATATGACTTAAAAACTTCTCTTTATCAAGATCCTCAAAATCCAAAATATTATTGTTACTGCTGTTAGTGTAAGCCCTAGCCCCAATGCATTGTAACGAAACACTTGAAATTAATAAAATGAGGCATTAGTTTTATCTTTTGTATTCCTGTGCATATCAATTGATAAAACTATCCAAGAATGTCGTTTCGATTTAAGTTATCATGTGTGAGGCACATGGATTGTAAGACCTTGAAACAAATGAGACTTCATTCTAAATATCCCTAGTCAGTCATTGTTATGGGAATAACAAATGAATTAAGACTAGTATGCTCTCTCTGATATTATGAGTTCTGTCTTACGGATCATTAGGACAAGAGTGTCAATCAGAGATCATAGATACATGTTAAAGAACATGGTATCTGGATACGATCCGCTCATGAGAACACTACATGGTACAAGTCATAAGTGTTTTTCATATGCAAGTTTTGTATCGGAGTTCTTAGACCTGAAATCTCTATGAAACTCTTTATGAATTACTGTGTACTTTGACATACACCTAACGTGCTCGTAACAGAGTGACAAGTACGGGTATGATTGGGTATGCATTAATTCATGTTAGAGAGCATGAGAGAAGTGAAGGGATTACCCCTCTCAATAAGAGAGAAAATATCATTGGCCACTTGATCAGTGAACTGAGAAGTGTATGGCCATACCGAGATGAGATAATGAGTAATCATTATTTATCTGAGAGTTCAGTGTCACTTGAATATCAAGAAAGGAATTAATATATATAAGGATGACTAGTTCCATGCCTTATATTAATTCTGATATTTATGGGTAAGGGACTATGTAAAATTGCATTAGGTCACCAAATGCCATATGCATTTTCATTTAATTTGGAATGCTATAATATCTTGCTAGAGAATATATATAGCCTTTGAATTAATTTATTAATTCATTGCCAACATTAAATGGACCTATAGGATCGCACACAAAGCATTGGGCTTAAAATATTTAAATTAAGTATTGGACATTAATTTGGGCTTTTAATTAAAGTCAAATTAATGTATGTAATGGATTATAATATTACTATTGGGCTTTGGTCCATGAGAGAGAGAAATTCAGCCCACAAGGTTTAATTTCAATTAATTAATTATCTTGTGTTAATTAAGTTAATTGAGAATTAAAGCCTAAAGGAATTTAAATTAAATCAAATCACTTAAATATATAATGAAGTGGCCGAAATTCCAAGATGGAATTCAAGGAATTTCGGCACATGCAATTAAGTTATATTAAGTGATTTTATTTAATTAAATGTCTTATGTTTTATTTCAAATTTGAATTTTAAATTCAAAGGATTTTAATTCAAAATGTATTACTTATCTTTAGGAAGTGGTAGAGTTTGAATTGCTTATCTTAAGGTAGGAAATTCAGATCAAAACACTTGCCTAAGAGATAATGATATAAAAAAGAAATAAAACCCTAGGAGAGAGATAGAAGAGTTGGCGCAAAACCTAGGGTTTTCTATGAAAATTGCGTGACCTTCATCTCTCTCTCTCTCAATTCTTTTGGCCCAATTTTTCACAAGGAGAAAGGATAGTTCCTCATTCTCTTGTGTTCTTGGGTAGTAATAGCAACCTAAGAGAAGTACAAAATCAAATTTTGTAGCTTCAAACCATAACCATTACACAATACCGAAAAGGAGAGCTAGCAATCTCGATTTTAAGCCGTCGGTGCAAGTGTGTGTGTGAGAATAGAGGGAGTGGCGCAAAAGGCTGTTCCTTGGCATTGGTGATCGAGAACTAAGGTGGATAAAGGCATCTTGGTTGCTGGACATCACAAAATCAAAGACTAAAAGGGCATCATCTATTGTAAGTTTCAAAACCCTAAAATTGCATGTTTTCGTTCCTAGTTTTGGATATGTATGGTATGCATGATAAAAATTTTTGTTTTTTCGCTGTGCTATCATGATTATCATACCATGTCATATTCCATCAACTGCAAGTACATTTTAAACCCTTTAAAGGCATAGAGAAAATTTTGGCAAAAAGCAAAGGACTTACAGTGTATTCTTGCTCATTTAACTTTACTTTGAAACTTTCGGTTTCAATATTGAATCGATAAGCGTAGAAAGCACTAACCAGATCTGGATAAGTCTTTTTGTGACGGCAAGTGAAAAATGTCCGCCATCCTTGCTTCTCTACATAACGAGCCACATCTGGAGTGCTCTTAACAAGATTATCCCAGTCAATGATTTTTGATGGAAGAAGGGGATGTTTTGAAGATGGGTTTTGGTGTGATTCAGCGTCGAATTTGGATGGTGTAGGCTTTAGCGATGGTAGTGTTTCAATTTGGGCTTTGGAGGTCAAAGACACTAGAGATGGACTTCGGATAGGATTACGTTTAGCAAGAGACTTTGATCTACCCATTTTCACAAAGAAAAAAAAAGGAACGTTTTTAAAGAGGAGAACAGCTGCAATTTAGGGGATTTTGAAAAGAAACGATTTTTGAGATATGTAAAGAGTGGAAAAATGAAATGTGTTAGGGAAGTTTTAATACTTAGTGTTTTAAAGGGAAACACTATTATCTACAAAAAAATGAGTTGACTTGATTTGACTAGAGAAAAAGTGTGCAGTTAATAAAATGATGTTGGGAAACCGCAAAAACACGGTTTCCTAGGTGCAAAGAACGAGAACCATGCAAAATGCTAGGGCTGCCCCTATAAAATTCAAATCCATTACACATATATTTTTAGGGGTAACAAAGATAATTTGACTCACCATAGGCTGATTTTAATTTTCTTTTCTTTTACTACATGCAAGCCATCTTCTTCAAAGATAATAATAACAATAGACATGTGTAAGAAGAATTAAAATGACGAAAATTTAAAGACAAAATTTTGATAACTTACTAACTTTTTCTTTTATATAGACATGATAATAGTTTGAGTTTATTTAAAAAAAATTACTTAGATAAACCCATACCAAGTTTTTTTCTTAACTCACAGAAACGATCTTCCTTCATAGGCTTGGTGAAAATGTCTGCAAGCTAGTTTTTTGTAGAAACAAATTCCAGCAAGATGTCTCCTCTTTGTACATGATCTCTAATAAAATGGTGATGAATTTCTATTTACTTTATTCGTAAGTGCATAATTGAATTTATGGTAAGATTTATGGCACTTGTGTTATCACAAAATATAGGAATTTTATCAAATGCTATACCATAATCTTTTAATTGTTGTCTAATCCACAGAATTTGAGAAACACAACTACCAGCAGCTATGTATTCAGCTTCAACAGTAGATAAAGACATTGAGTTTTGTTTCCTGTTGAATCAAGTGATTAAAGAATTTCCCAAAAAATGAAATGCTCCTTATGTGCTTTTTTTTGTCGATTTTACATCCAGCATAGCATCGAAATATCCAACCAAGTTAAAGGATGTTTTCTTTGGATACCATAAACCCAAATTTTGAGTTCATATTAAATATCTCATAATTCTTTTTACAGCAGATAAATGAGATTCTTTTGGAGCGAAATGAAAGCGAGCAAAAAGACATACACTAAAGTGTATATTCGGTCTACTTGCAGTTAGGTAAAGTAATGATCCAATCATCCTTCTTTATAATTTTTCTTCAACATCTTTTCCTTTCTCATCTTTTTTCTAATTTAATAGATGCACTCATAGGAGTACTTGCAGATTTTGCATTAAGAATCTTATATTTCTTTAGTAATTCTTTCGTATATTTTATTTGATTGATGAAGATGCCTTCTGAACATTGATTGATTTAAAGTCCTAAAAAGAATGTTAGCTCTCCCATCATGCTCATTTCGAATTCTTTTTTCATGATAGCTTCAAAGTCTTTACATAAAGAAACATTAGTAGATCCAAATACAATATCATCAACATATATTTGAATAATTAGCATGTGTGAGTATTTTTGCTTGATAAAAAGAGTATTGTCTACTTTTCCTCTGTTAAACCTGTGATTTAATAAAAAATAACTTAGTCTTTCATACCAAGCTCTAGGAGCTTGCTTCAAACCATACAAAGCCTTTTTAAGTTTGAAAAAAAAATCTGGATGCTTAACATTTTCAAAACTAGGAGGTTGTTCTACATAAACTTCTTCATTTAAAAAACCATTTAAAAATGTACTTTTTACATCCATTTGATATAATTTAAAATTTTTAAAGCACGCAAATGCACATAAAATTCTAATAGCTTCTAGTCTAGCTACGAGTGCAAAAGTTTCATTGAAATTTATAACTTCTTCTTGATTATAGCCTTGGGCCACCAATCTTGCTTTATTTCCAACAACATTTCCTTGCTCATCCAGTTTGTTTCTAAACATCCAGTTTGTCCCAATAATGGAACAATTTAAGGGTCTAGGCACCAAGTTCCATACTCTATTTCTTTCAAACTGAATTAATTCTTCTTGCATAACATTTATCCAATTTTCATCATTTTTAGCATTAATAAAATTTTTAGGTTCAATATTTGAAACAAATGCAACACTACCACAATATTCTCTTAATGCTCTTCTTGTCATCATTCTTTCAGATGGATCAGTCAGTAGATCATCTTTAGGATGATTTCTATGAAATTTCCACTCTTTAGGTAGTTCCAAAATTTGAGATTCAGTTTGCTGTTTTGCTTGAATTTCTAGTACGTTTTCTGATGAGCCTTCTAGTTTCCTTTTATCTTTTGGATTATTTTCTGTTTCTAGAATTCTATCATCTGGATCTAGTTGTTGATCTAGTTCACCTTCTGTGTCCACGATTTTTTGAGCTTTTTCTTTTTCTGTCTCAATACCTTCCTTATCATCAAAAGAACTCTTTTCTCTAGAATTTTTGTTAGCAAAATTAAATTTAACATTTACGGATTCTTCAATTTTAGGAGTTCTTTTATTGTATACTCTATAAGCTTTAGAATTTAGTGAATAACCTAAAAATATACTTTCATCAGATTTAGCATCAAATTTATTTAAATTGATTTTATCATTAAAAATAAAACACTTACAGCCAAAAGATTGAAAGTAGCTGATGTTTGGTTTTCTTCCCTTCCATAGTTCATATGGAGTCTTTTCTAGGACTGTTCTGATTAGAATTCTGTTTAAAATGTAGCATGCAATGTTGATTGCTTCTGTCCAAAAATACTTTGGCAAGTTGTTTTCATTCAACATTGTTCTAGCCATTTTTTGAAGAGTCTTTTTCTTCCTTTCTACAATGTCGTTTTGCTGGGGTGTTCTAGGAGCAAAAAATGTATGACTTATTCTAGAATTGTTACTGAATTCCTCAAATTTTTGATTTTCAAATTCTCTTCCATGATCACTTCTAATGCTTGTTATTTTATATCCTTTTTCATTCTAAATTTTCTTACTCAACTTCTTGAAAGTTTCAAAAGTTTCACCCTTATGTGCAAGAAACATAACCTATGTGTACCATGTATAGTCATTTACCAAATTTAACACATAAGATTTCACTACAAGAAAAAAGACCTATAGGGAATAAATTCGGTCCCTAAAAGTCATAAGGATCATAAAATCTGATTGCCATCCGGTCGTTATAGGCTTCACTGCTAATGACCAAAAAGGACTAGTTACCAACCGATCCCTAAAATGTTTTAACGACCAACCTGAAATCGATCCCTAAAAAGTTTTAAGGACCGTATTATATCCGGCCCCTAAAAAGTTTTAATGATCATATTAACTAGTCCCTAAAGATTTTTAATGACCGAACCGATTCTAGTCCCTAAAAAGTATTATGAACTAGATTTCCCGTCCTTAATAATATACACTATGCAACTAATCAAGTTATTGAGGAACAAAAACATGGTCCTTAAAAGGTTTATTTACGGTCGTTAAAACTTTTAAGGACCGACCAAAAATCCGATCACTAAGATTTTTGGGCATATATTATATTAAAAACCATAAAATCAATTCCTAAAAGCATAATCAAGATCAGAAATTACTATGATCGCTAAAAATAAACCATATTTTTAAACAGACAACAAATGGATGTGCAATAAATAATATTACATTTTTATACATAATTTGTAATTCATTACAAATATAAAATTAGCATTCAAAAAAGGTAAGTATTGTTTATACAGCTCCTTTCCAGAAAAAACAAAAAAAAATTTAGATCTCTATCTAGCTAACATTTCAATGAATCTTCAATTCTTCAAATATGGAAAAAATATAAATAAACAAAAATAATTATGTCATAAAATATATAGATATACTATAAATAATTGATTGAAACTACAAGTGATTGAAGGACTGAATTTAAAATAATTCTAATTCCATCAAGTGTAACTATATACACTTCAAAAAGTCAGCATATCAACCTCAAAAAAATTGTAATTCCACCAAGTGTAACTATATACACTTTAAAAAATCAGCATATATGATAGGGGCTGCAAGATACAAGAACATAAAATAGTTTTAAGGAATTTTATACATAAAAAAATTAATTACCTTTTGAACAATCTAATTGACACGTTTTAAAGTCACAATCAGCAAATTCAGCACTTTTCAAGATTAGAAATCATATTGTTAACATCAGCAGATTCAATACTTCCCAACATTGTTAATATATAGTGAATAGGCCAAGTCATCAGCCTAGGTTAGTTTATGTAAGAGCTTAAACTGTGCCATAATATGATACATGTAGCCATGTGATTTTTCAAAATTATCACTGAAAGTATGTAATCAATAAATCACTGGCAATTAGCATCAAATTATACAAATCTTAAAGAACCAAACTAATCAAATTATAATTCCTTCAGAATTCATTTTATCAATAATTACCTATAGATGTAAAAAGTCATAGTCATAAACCACACACTAATAATAAAAAAAATTGGGGATTTGAATGCTCTATTTCACTTTATTTCAAGATATTGTAGACTTAATTGAGTTCAATTGAAAATCTTGCAGATACTCTGATAACTGTGTATCATATTGAAATTTGTGGTCTTCTAAAATTCCCTATCAACATGAAAAATTCCACACAACAAATGAAAAATAATAAAATTTGAGTTTTATTCTTCTATATAACTAAAATGTCAGAGTCAAAATTCCTAACCTGTAAATATATTTTTAATAGACTAGTCACTCTCTTAAAAAGGTGTTGATGGATGAATTGCTGCCTTTGAAGTCTTTTGCCTTAACCCCACCTTGGCCACGTCCATGACCTTGTCCTCTTTCTCATCCACAACTTGCTTATTGGCTTTCTCCTCTATCTTCTTTCAAATAAGCTTTGGCTTTTAGGGCTTGCTCCAATACTTCTCCTTGTCTTCTATTAATCTTATCTTTATGAGCTTGCAAAGATCCCTCTAGTTGTTTAATAGTCATCTCCTCTAAATTTTTTGATTCTTCAATAGAGCATACCACATAGTCAAATTTTGGAGTGAGAGTTCGAAAGATCTTTTCCATCACACGAACATCCTCCTCCTTCTCTCCATATCTTTTCATTTGATTTGTTATCTTCTTTACTCACGAGCAATAATCCGAAATTCATTCGAATTCCTTCATCTTCATTGCTTCAAAATCCATTCTTAGAGATTGAAGCTTTACTTTTTTTACATTCTCTACACCTTAGAAAGACTTCTACAAGATCTCCCAAGCTTCTTTTGATGTAGTTGCATAGGCCACCTTTACAAATATTGAATCATCCAAACATTGGTGGATGATGGTGAGGGTTTGTTGATCCTTCTTTCTTGTCTTCACCAATTCACTTCTTGCATTTTGAGACGGAGCTCCTTAATCTTGTGGCTTCTCATACCACTTCTCTACTATCTCACATGCATCATGTGAGCCTAGCAAGGCTTTCATTCGAAGACACCAACTCTCATAGTTATCCTTTGCAAGACGAGGGTATTGGAATGAAATCATATCAAAATTGGACATTTTTCACACACACACACACACACTCTCTCTCTCTCTCTCTCTCTCTTTTTCACAACTTACCCACTCTATTTTTTTTTCACACACACTCCCAATAGCCTAAGGAAAATTCTTTTCTGATGTGGATCACTCTAGAACTACTAATTAAATGCCTAACAACTATCTTCCCTACTAACTTATTAAATGCTCTCTAGAAAAATCTAGTGTTTTAAATATTATTTAATCTCAAGATTATTCTAGAGATAAATTTTAGCCACACATTATAATTCTAGAAAAATATATTTTCAAGAGAACTCAAGAAATTCTAAAGTTCAAATTAAATATATTTTTTAACATAAATATCCTAAAATCTCCTATAACAAAATATAAGCAATCTGATCTATGGTCCCATTGGTGTATACCTTCACTAAAATTCATAAAATAAATAAAAAGGCTATATAATCTCGCGAATCATAAGCCTGAAACAATCAAAACAGAAACAAAAAAATCATTTTCGTTAAAGCCTGTTTATCCACAACAGCAGCAACAACAAAAAAAAAAAGCTAATCAACAAGAATGAATACCTCAAGCAATGGTCGTAACCACTCTTTGCACTTATTAGTGCTATGCAGGAAAAAATTGGCAAGTCTTCTTTCTTTGCTATTTTTCAAGCTCAAAATTAACACCGACAATCGACCTTGCTCTCTTACCTATCAATTATCTAATTGATTAATTAATTTATCAATCACATAATAATACTAATTATAATAATATAAAAAGAGAGAGAGAAAAAATCATCTCCATTGGATAAGTAATACCTCAGTAGTCAAATAAAGATTCTCTTCTATAAGTAACTCTTTAAAATTCTTAATCTCTACTTTCAGACAAAACTTCATTGCCTGAAACAAAAACAAAACTTCGATAAAAATTTCTCTTAAAAATGAAAAAGAACAAGAAGAAAAAATTGGTCGACCTCGCTCTTGTTAGTCCGCAGTGTGCTATCCTGAAACAAAGGATTAACCACTGGTTTCCCATTTTCAACAGATAACGAAACTGAAAAAAGATTTCAAATCAAAAAATTGACACAAAGTAAACAGATAATTTTTATTTATTGTTTATTTTTTCATGAGAAGACTTAATTAATTAAGAATTATTATCCCCTTTCTTAATTGGTAAGGATTCCTATATATTCTTGAATATTCGATAATCATTTATTAATCTATTCTCATCAGTAAAATATTGGAATTAAATATTGGCCCAGCCAGGCTAGAGACCAAATAAATATTGCCATGAGCATCAGAGTACTCCAACTCTTTCAAAGCATCACATTTTATTGCATCAAGAAAAAAGAAAATAACAATAAGGAAAATTAAAATTTTCCTAAAAAAAAGAGACAGTTTTGTTGTTTCCTAAAAAATATACATTTTTTTGATAAATCATAGTTGTATTGCTCACTATCAAATGCAATTACAAAACAAGTAAGGACAGCTATCCTTCTCAACTATACCCAAGCTTGCACAGTGTCCTCATAAAACCCAACAAAATAATAGGGCAGAGGAAAAACAACCACAAATAAAGAGTGAAAAAATACAAAATACAGCAACTCAAATAAATAGAAAAGCTAGACCCCTGGACATGGTGGAAAAAATGTACAACAAGACTAACTATTAAACACTACAAAACTAAAAGGAAATGATTATATAAGGAGAGCAACAGAACAAATAGCCATTTAACACTTGTTATTTAGCATAGGATTGCCCCAAATTCCAACTCGGCATTCTTAGATTCAAAACCAATGCAAAGAAAAAATACACCCAGCAATGAATCATAAAAAAAGGATCAGTAAAGATCGAATCCCAGATAAAAATACAGGCTTTAAGCACAAAATGTTCTTTTCAAATGCCAAAAGACTAATTCAAATTACAAACACATTTCTTATGCAAATCCCTGATGATTATATGTGACTCTAATAGAGGCAAATAATAGAAGTTTCGGTTTTAAAATTATATAAATTGTTTCTAAGCTAATCACTATTCCTAATTTCTATTTTTTATTATTCACCAACTAACTCAATTTGGTGCATTAAAAACCCAAATAAAATCAACCACTGAAACAACACGGGGCAAGAAAAAGATGAAGATATGCATAATTTCACAACACCGAATTGAATTTAAGCAAACAACAAGATGAAACATCCAGAACATAGAGCAAGTAGAATTAAGCTCACTATTATGCTCGTCCTTCAAAAACAAAAAAGCAATTCATAGCCTTAGATTTCATTATCATTAATATATGAGAAAAACAGAAGGATTAAAGGAAGCTACTTACCAATTTTAAAAAGTCTTCCCATGAATAAACTGCCAAACCAAACTTCTCAATATCTTCTCTTTGTTCAGGTGCGACCTTGCCAAAGCTCACAATTGCTGCGGAAAGAAATATACCATCATATATTTACGAAACATATGAATGAAAAATAAACTTTTACGAAGATAAATTTACTTTTCATGTCCTTTATAGAGTTCGAAAATATTTTCAATGGCTGATAGTACAGGAAACTGCAGATCGGTAAAGACTATAAGCATATAAAATGGAAAATAAAAATAAGAAAATTCACCATGATAATGGTCATTTATATGATGTTTTTAGTATATTTTTAGGTGTTTAATTAAGTGAACTTTATGTTAATTAGGTTTAATTTGAGTTTAATTTGTTAGTTTTGTATTTTTTGAGTTAATTGTAAAATTTTTGTGTTTTTCAGGGTTATTTTGCAAGAAAAAGGACTTAATTGTAAAAAGGACAAAGATTTGGGCCAAAACTGCAAATATAAAAAATTTATGCGAGAAAGTGATCATGAGGTCCAGAAGATTGATGCATGGCCACGTGAAAATGAATGAAGAAGGAGACGTGGCCACGTGAAAGAGTTTTTTTTTGAAGAATGAAGTAAGGACACGTGACCACGTGTGAAACAAAGGAGGAAATCACGTGGCCACGTGTGAGAAAGACCAAATGCAACACATGGCCACGTGTGAATTAACACTAGGGAACACGTGGCCACGTGATGCTTCTCCAACTTCGCGAAGGATTTTATCGAACATCCTATTTTGGGCAAAAAATACTTCCTATTTGATTCTAAGAGTTTGAGAAGGAATCCACGACATCTTTTGCCTATAAATAGCAGTCTAAAACACCAAAGAAAGGGAATTAGTTTAGGAATTAGATTAATTAGGGGATCAACCTTAGAATTTAGCTTTACTTTTTTTAGTTTGTTTTTTCGTTATTTTTCTTCAACTTTGTCTTTAGTTTTTAATTATGTTTAGGAAGTAGTTTTTCTCCTTTTGCTAATGGATTCTTGAAATCTTATATTTTCATTGTTATGACTTTATTTTGAGCTTAATTTTCAATATCGGTTGATTATTTCTTGGTTTTAAGCATATTCTTATCTTTGATTGTATTGAGATTGATTGTTGGTTTATTGAATAAATAACTAAAAATTAGTTTTGACATAGTTAATGATTTGCATGTTCTTGGATTAACTCTTTAATGTTTATGCATGATTATTATCCGAAATATGAGATGATTATGTGTTAATTTTATGGGTTAATACTAAGAGGGGAGGAACTAAGAATAAATTGGAGTTGAATCACTTGAGAAAGGCTTCAATGAATATTTAGGAAGATAAAACTAGATTTTCATGCTAAGTATTAGATTTGTCTATGAGTTTAATATTAAGAATGATATACTTGAATAAAGGTATCTTGCTCTATTACTAGTTTTTCCATAATCATTGGTGTTTATATTGAATTTAAGTCATTACAATGAAAATTAAGGTTGATAGTTCCTTTAGCAAGAGAATTTCAATTATTGTTTTGTTTTTAATTCATGTTTTAGCTTTTGTTTTGTTTAATTATTTATTTTGTTTAATTTTTGCTTTTAAATAAAAAAACATTTGGGAAACGATCCCGGATTAATTTAATTCATACATAGATATTATTCTTAGCAATCCATGTTCCCTTGGGTATGATATTTAGGGTCTTAATCTATATTTCCCTGTATTACTAGCCGATCTAGTACACTTGCTAGACACTGGTCACACCACTTGCACAATAATAAAAAAAACATATCCAAAATACTCTAACCTAGAAATTATAGACAAGATTAATCAAAAAGAAAATTAAAATTAAGCTATTTTATCACATATGATATGATGTCTCATCTTTGAAATTTAAAAATGGGAGAAGGAAATTAAAGCTCAGCAACATTGAACATCTTTCTTGTAACAAATATCAAACAAGAAAATGAACAAACCCTAAAAAGAGTATAGAAGATAAAGAAAGCATACAGATCGAGTATAGGATCCTCATCTTCCTCATTGGTGGAGACAATGACCTCTTTAAGTTTAACAAAGGGAGCAACTTGTTTGTCATCGGCGTGGGGGGGCGTTGTCTTCCTCTTCTGTATCTTTGGTGTCATGGTGAAGATCGGTAGTAGATGTAGCAGTGGACATTGTTCGATTTGCTTCTTTTTACTTAGCTGTCGAAAGTATAGAGTGAACTGCGATTGCAAGAGAGAGAGAGAGAGAAGCAACTTTAGGGATTTTGGGAGTAGAATGGAGAGCTTCATCGAAGAGTGATGACTTGGAATCTCATTTTTTGTTGCTGGAGAAAAAGATTTATGGCTTTTTTTAATTAAATTAATTTCAGTAAATTTTTTAAAGTGTTTTTACGAGATGGTTTTAAAGGTAAAAAGAGAAAGCGGGACTTGTTCCTGCACTTAGCTTCACAATCAGGGACCGAATTTTTCAGTTTTAGGAACGGTAAATTTTTACCTTCCTTGTTTACTAGCCCAAAAATAAGAGTGGATGAAGGGAAAAAATTTCGGTCCCTGTTATTATATATTTAGGGACCAGAAATTTTTACCTTCGTTGATTTTGGTCACTAATACCCCTTTCTCTTGTAGTGTTTTCCATCAATACTTGAAGGATTTATTAGTCCAAATAGATCCATATGTAGAAGCTCTAACGGTTTTTTAGTAAAAATCACATTTTTGGATTTATGTGAGTTTCTGATTTGTTTTCCAAGCTAGCATGCCTTGCATACATGATCTTAATCAATTTTCATCTTTGGCATTCCCTTCACCAAATCTTTTCTGACAAGCTTTTCTAATGCATGAAAACTTATATGTCCAAGCTTTCTATGCCATTGAATAGTTAAATATTCTCTAGTAAACAAGCATTTGGCTTTACTATTTTGAATATCTTATAAGCTAACTAGGTAAATATTTCTAGATCTTTGTCCTTTTAGAATAGATTTCTCAGTTTCTATATCTTCTACTCTACAATGATCAACTTCAAAGACTACTCTTTTCTTTTTTTCACAAAGTTGACTTATGCTGAGTAGATTGTACTTTAAGCCTTCAATAAGAGAAACATCTTCAATTACTGGATTAGTCCTAATAGAACCAATACCAATAATTTTTCCTTTTCAATTATCACCGAAACTGACAGAACCACCTCCAGAATTTTTCAATTTAGAAAATTTTGTCCTGTCCCATGTCATATGTTTAGAGCAACCTCTATCCATGTACCATTTTCTGTTTTGGAGCTCCTTAGGCAAATCTGCAAAATAATCAAGTATGTTTAGGTACCCAATTCTTCTTAGGTCCTTCATGGTTAGTTACAATAGTTTCAGAATTTTTAATCACCCATTTAACAGAATTAGTATTCTTCTTATAGTAACATAATTTTGAGATATGTCCCTTTTTACAACAATAAAAACATGTAGCTGAAGAGTTACGTACCATTTTATTTGATAGATTTTGCTTATATTTCTTCTGATTATTTTTTCTATAATATTTTCTTGATGTACTTGCATGAAAATTGTGAGCAGATTTTGCAGTTAGATTTTCAACGAAATTCTCGTTACATGCACAAATCTTTTTACCCTTTACATTACATTTTTCTTGTAAGGAAATAAATTTTCTTTCCAGAATTGAATAATCATTTTTGTTTGTTAATTCTGTCTCCTTTGCATTTTCATATTCTATAAGCAATTCATCATAATTTTTCTTTATCTCAATATGAGTCTTTTTAAGCATAAGATATTTATGATACAAATCTTCAAAATATTCAAACATTTTTTCATATTCATTTCCATTTTCATTTGAGTCAGAATTACTTACCTCAGAATTTTCTGAATCATTCTCAGTTGAACTATTGTCAACATTCTGTTCATTGTCAGAGGTGGAGTTTTGCTCTTCATGATCAGAAATTGCCATCGGACCAATATCTTCAGAATTTGCAGATTCTGATTCACTGTCACTCTATGTAGCTTTCATATATTTCTTCTTGAATCTCTTCTCCTTTCTTTTGATATTTGGACATTTAGATTTAATGTGATCGGGTTTGTACATTCACAACAAACTACTTCACCAAATTTTGATGAATTTTTTGCTTTGTGATGAGAAAATTTTTGGTGCTGCTTTCTGTATGATCTTTTGCCTTTTTTGTATAGCTTTTTGAATTTCTTTGTAATTAACACCATTTCATCATCACCTATAGAGTAATCACTTCCAAATTCTGCTTTGAGAGCAACAACTTTCAATTTTCTATCTTTTTCTTTTTCTGCATCTTGAGACTTGATATAAAGCTCATGAGAAATAAGAGATCCACAAACATTATCAAAATTTAAAGTACTAAGATCTTTATCTAACAGAATTGATGTTTTTGCTTTCCATCTAGGTGTGAGACCTCTAATAAGCTTAGCAATTTTATTTTGTTCATCAAGTTTCTTACCAAGAGCCTTAATTTCATTAGTTAATTTAACATACCTATTTATTACCTCAGAAATTGACTCTTCTGGCTTCATTTTGAATGCTTCATAATATATCATAAGAACATGAAGTCTAGTATCTTTAACTTGATTTGTACCTTCATATTTTGCTTACAGCTTGTCCCAGATTTCTTTAGTTGTATCATATTTAGAAACTCTATTGAATTCATTTGTGTGCAGTGAACAGAAAAGCATGCTTATAGCTTTAGAATTTAGTTGTACTTTTCTCTTTTCAGCTTCTGTGAATTCTTTTCTGGTTTTTAGAATAGTAGCAGTTTCTGATGCATCTGCTTCAGTAGAATTCTTTCTTGGAGTTTCATATCCATCTTCAATGATATCCTAACAATTCATATCCTGTGATTGAATAAAGTGTCTCATGAAAACTTTTCAAAAGGGATGGTTTTCACCACTAAACATAGGAGGACGATGGATAGAATGTTCTTCTTTGAAAGGAGTAGTAGTAGGAGCATTGTTAGATTCAGCCATTTGCAAGATCACTCAAGGTTGTTAAACTTTAGGGAATAGACAACCGCTCTAATACCAAATATAGGTCCCAAAAGACACTTAAGAGGGGGTGAATTAGGTATCTTAAAATTTTCTGGCCAAATTTCTAAAGGAATAGAATTTATAAAATACAAATTTCCAGAACATGAAATAAAAATGTAGAGGATAGAAAATAAATCAAAAAAGTAAAGCACACACATAATTTATAGTGATTCGTCTTTAATGCCTATCTCCACTCCTCAAGAATCACTCTTGAGCTTTTCTCTCCACTCTTAACTCTTTTAAGGGCAAGTGTTCAAGCCAATATACAAACCTATGTATATCTATCCATAATCTTTTTTCAAAGTAAAAGATGTAAACACTTACTAGAATTTCTTTCTTAGGTTCTAGCCAACCCAACTCACAATCTTTCACAATAAAGATTCCTTACAAATAATTACAACAAAAGCTATAATCAATTGAGAATGATATATAAAGATGAAGTGCAAGATGGAAAGTGAGATTTAAAACAAGTAAGCTTTTTCTTAAGAGTTAGAAAATCTTTTTGATAGTTTCTCTAAACTTCCAAAGGCTTTTACAATATATATTTATACCCAAAAACTTGGTTTGAAGTGAGTAAACACAAAACAAGCCTTTTATGACCATTAGAGAATAGAACAGATGAATTTGCCTCTAACTAGCCGTTATCTAGCTGTTATTTTGTCCTGTAATGCGAACTAGATTTTCGATCAAAAAGTTATCCAGATTTCTAATCCAATTTCTAATGACACAATTTCTGACGAATCATTTTCTAAAATATTTTCTGAAAGAAACCAGTTTTAACTAAAAATAGGATTTATGACTTAAAAATATTTTTATGCAAGTTTGTAACTTAAGGAATGTATGCATAAGTGACAAATTGATCCTCAAATTGATCAGAAGGATATATAGAAATACCTGTAAAACATGCTTAGAATAGATTTCTCAATAGAGTTTATATAAGGTTTGATTATCATTAAAATTTGAATGCGGGCTTGGGCCAACAATGATTAATATCTGCTTTCAAATTTATCTTTTGTGATTGTTAAGTCTATTAGCATCCACTATTTTAACATCTCATTTAGTTATTTAATTTTTTTTACATGTTCAAAACATTAAGAAACAAAATGAGAAGCTAGACAAGCTACTTAAAAAGCTCCAGGCATGAGCTTTTCTCTTTTTTCTTCCTTCATTTGTTTTCATTTCTTTTTTCCTAGTTTATATGCATATATCCTTTGCATTTTCAGTTTGTCCAAATTTTATGCTTGTAGCTGGTTACTTTTGTTGGGATTGAGGTTCTTTTGTATTTTGTTTTGTTGTTGGTTTTGAGGTCCATTAACTTCTATATGAATAGTGTTTGCTATATAATGTCTGTATATCATATAATTATTAAATATTTATAATATTTTTAGTGACGGAATAGTGAAGGATTATTCCGTCACTAATTGTTTTACCGGAACAAATTTACCGATGGAAATATACATTACCGTCGCTAAATTTACCTATGGAATGTATCATTCCGTCTGAAATTGCCTAAGGATTTGTGATTTTCGTCGGCAAATTTAATGACGGGATATAGTTCCATCGATAAATATGGAAAATGAGAATAATATTTTGGTCTGTGCCTCCCAACGGATTATATTTTCCATCGGTAAATTTATCGACGGAAATATTTTCCATTTGAAAATGTGCCTACAACCAATTCTCATGTACCTGTTTCCATCGCTAAATTCCGTTGGCACAGGCAAATTCCAAAATAAAACATTGCAAAATAATTATTGATAAGTTCTAAATTGTTAAAACTTATAAAAGGAGGAAGGTTTATAAAAAGAGGAAGGTAGGATTGAGAATTAGCCGGGCCGTTCTACGGACATGACAAGCCAATCTGCAAAACAGAAAAAGATTACTCTTGGTATGCAGAGAATTAACACTTTGATGCTTAAGTAAGAGAATATTTACATAGAGAAAGTATAGTGAGTAACTAAATTCTCAACAAGCAAATCCATATGATTATTTGAAAAATCCATTATTGAATTGCTATTTTTAGAATTCCAAAATGCAGCCAATCCACCACTTCTTCCAATTCTATCCACACAAAAACTACCTTCAAACCCTAAGCCTCAGTTTGGGTGGGAGTAACTTGGAGGAGACTTTAATTTACTTTAATGAAGTAAATGAGAGTAATGTAAATTTAATTTATTTTTATTTAATTTTTATCATTTGATCAATTTAAAATGAATATAAAATAACTTGTAGTTACTTTTTATAATTTAGAAAAAAAATGTATATATACTTTGAATGATAGAAGTAACTTGTAGTTACTTCCAAATTGGAAGTAAATAGTTTAGGCTATAAATAGTAAATTGGAAAACTCAAGTTACTCTGATTTACTTTGACTCTGCATTTTGACGAGCCAAACAGAATAAATTTAACTTATTCTCTTTCCGTTACTTCCATTTACTCCCAGGTACTTCCATCCAAACAAAGGCTAATGAAATACGAATCTCCTTTATTTTGGATGAATGAACTAACATTTACATCAATAATAGTCTATTTGCCTTATTCAATCTATCTCACTAGCTCTTTTAGAGCTAAGACTACTCAGGGATTTCCAAGCCCCTAACAATTCCATGCTAAGCATATCATTTGTCATTGAAAGCTTGTTGAGCAAGTCCTATTGAACATTTATGGTGGAGTTTTCATTAACTAGTGAAGAAGATGAGTCTCTCCTAATTTGCATCCCATCGCTTTTGTGTCTTTGTAAAACGTTGGTGGGTTTTTTTGTTTTTTCTGTAGTATCAATAACAGTTTCCTCTCTATTTTAATGGGTTGGGCTCACATTTTCTTGTGGGGTTTTTACACAAATGCCACACAAAAGAAAAAAAATTTATATTTGCACTCTCAAATTTTCTATCTCTCATAAATGCTATTTTTAAATTTTTTTCTTTCTTAATTGTCATTTTTATATTTTAACTTTTAAAAATATCTCACTGTTTACCTCTCTATTTTGCATTATTTTTAAAAAGATAAAAAAATAAATGCAAATTTTTTTTCTTCTACTTCGTCACTACTTTCTTCTTCGTAGCTGCTGCATGTTTATTGTTTTCCATTAGAATCCATCCATTTTTCCGGATTCAATTTAATTTTGATTTAAACTTCGGACAGTTTTTTACGCAAACCCATTTCAATGACTGGACATTCCAAAAGGCCAATTTCTAATAAAAATTTTGACATTTCGGGGCAAACATTCCAAAACTACAGATTCCAGCAAAGGAAGTTTCACCATATTAGCTAATGCTACTTTTTCCTCTGCTTCCTTTGCTTTTATTACTGCTTCCATTATCCGGCAATTTTTTACTCCGATCCGTTTGAGTTGATTTAGTGGTGATACCATGGATGGCGTAAACGCATATTTCAAGTTGCCACAGTTCTGCAATTCAAGAAACCCGAGTTGGCTGAAATCCAAAATTCCCACAGGATCTTTGTTCCGTAATTGGCTCAGCTTTGGTAGATCAATTAAGCGCAATTCCTGTAATTGTGGCAGCAAACCAGCAAAAGATGCGTTTTCCAATTCATGATCGCTTACATTTATCCTCCTCATATTGTGCATGAAGTCCGTGAACTCTAGACAGTCTTATATGCAACCCTGTTTGATACATGCATAAATTAAACAACAACGTGTGGGTAATGCTACAAACCTAAGAAAAAGACAAAAAAACACTACATTAAAAAAAAAATTGAGTTTTTCTTAATTGCTATTTTTGATATATATGCAGGTGGGCTGAGCATGAATGATTTCATTGTAGTTGCCAAAATGGATGAAATCAAAACATCAGATCTTGCCCCTTGAAAAAGAGCATGGGCATAATTAGCTTTTATATAAAATGGATGAATTCACTTTTGACAAATTTAATATTTTATATTCAGTTATTCAGTATAATTTTTTTTGTATATAAAAAAATATAGTATATTTTATTTTGTATATAAAAAATAATATACATAAAAAATAAAATATATTTTTTTATACATAAAAAATAAAATGTATTTTTTTTGTACGTAATAAAATTCAGTATATTTTTTGTACAAAAAAATATAATATATTTTTTATATATAAAAAATACAGTATATTTTCTTTTATACATAAAAAATACAGTGTATTTTTTGTACATAAAAAATATAATATATTTTTTTGTACATAAAAATATATTATATTTCTTTTGTACATGAAAAATACAATGTATTTTTTGTACATAAAAATATATTGTATTTTATATACATAAAAAATACAGCGTATATTTTTGTACATAAAAAATATATTATATTTTTTTTGTACATAAAAAGTATAGTGTATAACAGCTTTTCTAACACTCCCCCTCAAGCTGAAGCATAATCTATGCTCAGCTTGTTACAAATTTATTCCATAACATAAACTTTAAAACATAATTCCAAGCTTCAAAATAAAATGAAAAACAAATACGAAATCCTCTCCAAATGAAGTTTACAAATAACCTATGCCGTAAGCTTCAACCCGAAACAGAGATCAAGTACAACTCTCTCCAAACAAAGCCTACACATATCCTGTCATATAGACTTCAAAACAAAATGAAGAATAATTATAACACTCTTTCCAAAACAGATGCAGAAATTAGGAAACAGAAACACCAAGAACCAGCAACCAAGACTTGGAAGCAGCAGAAACGGAGATGACTTGAGAGAGAGACTTTTAGAAGAGAGGGGACAAAACTGACACTACACCCATGCCGGAAACAACAAATCGATGCCGAAAACAAGATCGGAGGACCGGAGGACAAGACACGCGCTCCCACGTGCCGGCGCGTGAAGACGGAAGCAGATCCTTGTGGTGGCGCGTGAGGTGCACTCGCCGGTCTTCTGGTCACCGAATTTTGTGCGAAGACCGGAAATCCACCGGCGCTCCTTCTGAAGTTGACGGTGAGTGAAACCAGTCACCGGAACTTGGTGACCCAAGGTGGGGCAGATTCACCCACTGCTGTCGAAACCCAAAAATCCCAAATTCTAAAACATTGAATCCCAAAACCAAAAAACCCATAAGAAACGAGGGAAACTCAACCCTCAAACAAGAAAAGATCCAGAAAAGAGCCAAAGGCTCTGATACCATATGAGAAAACACACAATGAAAATTGAAATTCTATATTCAATTAAATTATACTTAGCTCACACTTTCTATTTATACAAAGAGAAATGTAAAATTACACCTAAAACCTAGCTGTCACACACTAAAATATACAGCTGTATAACAACTGTATTTCATATTTTCTAATAGCTGTATAACAGCTTTTCTAACAATTAAAAAATATAGTATATTTTTTTTATATATAAAAAATACAGTATATATTTTTTTTACGTAAAAGGCAGCTCAAGATCTATCTCCATCAAAATGATAAAATCTATTTGTACATAAAGGCAACTCAAGATCTAGTTCCATGAAAATAATAAAATCTAGGAAAGGAAAACCATATTAACGGAAAGCCAAGAAATTGAAAGAAAACTGAAATAGTAATTCTATGAATGCAGTACAATAGGAGCGAATTTATAAAAGAAAAAGAAACAAACCTATTTGGCATCCTAGAAATAGCTGAAATCATTATCAACCAACCAATTTCTTTCGCTGTTATATAGCTCCCAATAATTACTCAATCTGTGATTAATTTCATCAAGTAGAAGAACTCAGAGCAACAGAAATACGAATTAAAATTAAAATTTCACTTATTCTCATGAAGTAGAACAACTCGACAGCTAAAGAAAGATCCTAGATTTCATCAAGTAGAATGCACTAATTATCTAATTTATGATTGATTTTATACACATCAAATGATAAAAAAACAGGCAATCCATTATTATATAATCTTAACTGTCAATTTATAAATACTTTGAATATTTAATAATAGTTTTACGAGAATTTTTTTTTTCCATTAGAATGACCAATTTATCAATTTTCAGAGATGTATTCGTAGGTTGACTTTTATTAATTAAATCAGTGATCTCTAAGATTACACATTAAACCCAAAAATCAAAATACTGCAATGTAATGCGATAAAGTAAAATATATCATCACAATATAAGTGTACAATTATAATCTCTGTAAGTTCATGTCAGCATTATTCCTTCATTCATCATCAACAAAAGTGTTAGTAAATCACATATTTATGATTATAAAACATGATATTATGCCTTCTTTCTATATGCTATGAATATAATGGAAAAAGATCTCAATGTTATTATGACCATGGAACGTGGTTAAAACATCACCAATATACCACAAATTTTCTTATTTATGTGTTCAAAATAATAGCAGAATAATGAAAGCGATTTAACAAGCGGAAGACTTTTATGAAGATCTTATTCAACCACATCAACAGCATATACATGATATTCCCATCATTTTTTTTTTTAATCTTGACTAGGTAACAATAATAATTTTTTTATGGCATTCAGCAGCTAATATGATAACACAAAATAAAAAATTATTCCATTTTCTATTCTCGTCAGGTTTATTGAATATGTGGAGCATGTATTTTCGTCATAATAGTTAAATATCATATTAGTATAATAAAGCATGACGTCCTTTAATTTTTCAAATATAGTGTAAATTTGTGTTTATTATCATTTGTATAAAGTGAAGATATTTATTTGCTCTTATAGTTTTCCATTCTGAGCTTATTTGCCATGATAACTATGGAAAATATATTTCTATAGGCCCGATAATGCTTGACAGGGCCCAAGCTCAGTAGCAAAAAGGCAAAACATGAGCTAAAAGACAGCACAGCGAGGCGTGATGTCCAATCGGACTGATGGGACAGCATGTCCTGTCAGCCCACTGACACAAGCCAACGCTCATACTCTCCATCTGCTCCCTATCACATCGCCGCTCAACTGCTCCAATTGCCAGTTACCACTCCCCAAGGTACTTGAGTACCTCTCTAAAGAACTCCTATAAATAGCCTAAAACACAATGGCTTCAAGTATTAAACATCTGAGACTCTCTCTCTAAGCATTGTTTCTCTAAAAGCTACTAATTTAAGCTTCGGAGTGCTAACGCCTGGGTCCAATTGAGCACTCCTTCTTGCAGGTCCGTCCATCCAATCGGCCCTTCAACTGCCAGCTCTACTTCTTACAAGATAAAGACATTTTAGGCTTTATTATTTGGTGCTTTCATTGAGAATTATGGAAAATTCAAGATCCAACGAGCACACAACTTTTAGAAAATATTATTACAACAACCAAGACAGATCTAAACCCTCAGGGGTAAGAGAGAGACCTTTCAGATCACCAGTCAGGGGTAATTTTCCCTTAAGTATCGATGATATGATTGTGAGACAAACGGAGGATGCCCCTGTTTCTATCAGATATATGCATGTCATTCTTAGTGACCTTGCTAAAAGAGTGGTCCAAACTCTGGGAAGGGACATCATGCCTAGAGCTTCTGAAGGAGTTCATGAAATTGTCTTTATGACCGAAGACATCAAAAGAAGAAGAAATAGGGAAACTTCCATGGAGAAGCTGCGAACCCATGATCTCGCCATGCAGGGAGAAAAAGTCCTAGGGAGGGACGATAAGGGCAAGCGGATAATGTCATCAAGCAGAAATGCTCATTGCATCCTCAGTAGACCATCCACCCTACCCGTTGGCGATGATCCACCCTTTATACATACACCCAACCATAGCTGCTCCTGCAGACCTGAAAGGGAGATCGCTTTCACAATTGGTGGAGGAAGGAAAGATAAATGGTTTGCTCAAAAGCTCCGATAATTCGGGTTGATGGAACCCAGGAAAGGTGTATTCAAGGGAAATACCGGCAAAAGCACCACCTCCCCTTTCTGCAGGGAAATTACGGAGGTTGAGCTACCTCCCAGATAAAGAGATGTGGCGATGGACAAATATACAGGTAAAACTAACCCTACCATTCACCTTACAAAATTTTTGACTAAAGTTCAGGTATACACCTTCAATGAAAGGATTGCCTGTAGAGTTTTTCAAACCACCTTAGGAGAGGACGCTTTAAAATGGTTCCTCAGACTCCCCCATGCATCAATCGCTTCCTTCAGACAACTCAAAGAGTTGTTCATGATGCAATTCCATGTGTAAACATGTGCATCAAAGTCAGTCAGTGGCCTACGCAACCTTTACCAAAGAATCGATGAAAGTCTCAGAGATTACATCATTCGCTTTCAAGCTGTAATGTTGGAAATAGGAGATTTAAGCATGGAGCTGGCATCAAAGGCTTTGACAAAAGGCATTACGGATCGTCCATTTTCTGAATCATTGACAGCAAGGCCACCGATTAGTTTCCCCGACCTAATGGATAGAGTCAGGCAACGCATCCAGTTAGATGATGCTCTCAGATCCAACAGAATCAAGAAGATTAATGTAATGGATAGACTGTAATATCCAGACGGTCGGCCATTCGGCAGAGCCCCCACATCCAATCGAGTAGAAGGGAAGCTTAATCAATTGGGCTTCTCGAGGATTATGGCGAGGGGAAAAGAGGACGAACGAAACAAACCTAATCGCCGTAATAATCGGTTGGCTGGGACCTCCATTTCCCTCAACGCCAGTTCCTCCCAAATTCTAATGGGTGCCAAGGGAAAATATGGGAAAAATAACTGACCCAAAATGTCCAAACAAGAGGAGAAATAATGAAGACTGCGATAAAAGTCGTGAACTATATAACGTTGTCGGACACTTAAACCAACAAATGTGAAAGCTCCTATAAGTGGTCCAACAATGGAAAAGAGGTTATTAGTTCAAACAAAAACTATCAGCACAAAAACCAGATTAACACAGATAAATTAAAGAGATCAGCAAATAACGGCAAAATCAGGTGCAATTGTTATAATTTGAGTTCTTAAAAAGGTATTTGTACTAAATTTAAATGTTCTTTCATTCCCCTGTAATAAGCGTTGGACTGTCAGTTCGTCTTAATATTACTTTTTTTACTATTAAAAGATCTATTTTCGAGTTCTTAAAGAGACAGCAATAAAAAGGCTGCAACATGCGAAAAGCTATTGAAACTTCCAACACCATGACATATGCAAAATAAGTACCTTCACAAAGTAAAAAATAACTTAAAAACAGGTACGTATCCAAAACTCACGAATTTAATACCTATCATTTAAGCAGACTTATTAACTCTCTAGCAAATCGATTTTCAGATCGAATCATTTTGCCATCGGGAGTTCGAGATGAAGGCCCTGAAGCCTGTAGACCTCACCCCGATCGGTCATTATTTTTCAATTGCCTTAGAGCGGATCGAAAAAATATTTCCTATCATCGGGAGAGTGGGATGAAGGCCCTAGCACCTTTGAACCTCCCCATGAATAGTCAGAATAGTCCTCGCCGCTCTAGCACAGATCAATTTTCTAGAAATTCAATTGAAGTAATCACTCTTGGTTGAAGACAATACCTATCAAAAATCATTCTGAAAGTTCAAAATTCCATCTAAATGCTTGAATGGCACCACTCCATTGCTAGGCTCGATGTCCATCCCGAGCGCGAAATGCGAAAACTTCTATTTATCATGAGTTCGTCTGCTAGGTTCGATATTATTTCTGAATCGAAAATTCAAGACGCCTCCATTTGATCTCCATTGACTTATTCGCCAGGTTTGACGTCTATCCCAAACCCAGAATGTGAAATCTACGATTATGCTCGGCATCGTCATCTTAATACCGGTCGGATGATAGAGGTATCCCGACCGAGGCTTTCCAAATAAGTAACTCCCTACAAGTGTATGACTCCCTTGAACTCTTAGGGTCAAAATTCCTTGCTCGGCACAACTTATCTGCTAGGCTTGATATTGCTAAAAATGCAAAAGTTGGAGTCCATTCATCAGCAGGATAAATACCTTCGCTAGGCTTGATGTTTATCTCAAGCTCGAGATGCGAAGTGCGTCCGCACCCATTTAATCTCCATCAATCAATTCGCTAGATTCAACATCTATCCTGAATCCAAGATGCGAAAGTCGACAGCTAAGTTAATTAACTCTCTCGAACAAATATCTGATCGAAATAATGTTAAAGACTGAAAAGTCATATGCTGCACCTGATGTAATAAGTTTAAGCCACAATTCTTGGCTAAATAGTTTATCTTGTACATTCGCTCGTATTAAGCAGTTATCGATTAAATAGAGTTGTGCACTGCAATACTTGAAAAGAATATTGAAGTTCAGGGAGTATCTTCCTTAGCCGATTTTATACATTCTCTATGGGTGATTTACACATTTTTCCTCAGTCAATTTAATATTTTTCTCTTCACTGATCTTATGATGAATATTGCTTGAAATAAGAAATGCGGTCTACAAACGCAACTGAGAGGAAGATCAAATATTATATATGAATAATTCTTACAAAGCAGGGATAAAATCATTACAATGAAAAAATATGCTTCTATGTTTACTATCTCTACACTAGAAGAATGCCCCATAGTAGTTTCAGTAGGAGGTTTGGGAGATTCTGCTGTTTCCCCAGAAGCATTCTTTGTCAATAAGAAAGTTGCAGCCTCAGATCTGATCTCCACACTGGCATTTGGTTGAGATAATGCATGGTCTTGAGGGACTTCACGATCGTCGTCGCTAGAGGGAGGATCGAGCAAAATACCCGAATCATCCATCCAACTGAAATCAGTCTCAGAAAAATGCCTGTCGGCCTCATAAATTAGCCGAGTCAGCAACCTTCCCTGGGCTTCTCCTAGTTGATCCAAGATATCTTTCTTTTAGGTAGAAAGTTCTTCCTCAAGCTTCATTCTCTGTGCCCTCTCTTTTTCCAAGATAGCTTGCAATGAATCCCGCTCCCCACGCAGAAGATCACGCTCGGATTTAGCCTTGGAGCATTCAACAGATAGACGAGTGTACTCACCCCTCAGTCTAGTCGCCTCTTCTTTGAATTTTTGCCCTAAGGCACTCTTGGCTATCAGGCGAGCTACATCCCCTTTAAAGTAGTTGACCTCTTTCTGCCGAGCTTTTAGATCTTGAAAAAGACGAGCGAACTCCTTTTTTAGCTTTTCAACTTTCGATCGGACAAGAAGAGACTCCTTTATCACGAAATCATATTTGACCTCTACTTCCCTCCTAACCTTATCGGCATCCTCCATCGCCCTAGATAAAAGTTGGCCACGCCGTGCAAACACAAACCCCTTTTTATCAACTAAAATTCAGACAAGAAAAAAAAAGAAAAAGAAGGGTTGAGTAATCAAGAGGATAACGGATAACGGGAAGAAAGGTCATTTAGAGCGAACATTTTAAAAAAATACCTCCAGAATTTGCTGTTGAAAAAGGCTCCATTCTCGGGATAGTATGTTGGGATCTCCCATTGCCTTAAAATCACCCTCTTAAAGCATGCTTCGACATAAAAAGCTTGACACCGCCCTATTTTCAATGGACTAGCCATCGCCAAATTGACTTTTTAGAATTTCTCCCAGTGATGTAGCACACCTTTCTGAAATTCTTGCAGCAACGCTCCGAGCAAACTCTTCCCAAAAGGGCTCTTTGCAGCAGCCCTAGCGTCTGTAACAGTCACCAGCTTCCTCCTGGCTACCTCTTTAGCTCTCCTCTGTGTAGTTTCACCTACTGGGGGCGCGTTGGTTTTAGCTGACCCCATTTGAGGTAGAATTGGATGCTCTTTCTTTGAATCAATTTCATCCCTCAATAAGAAACGTCAAAGGGGGTGCTGACCCTCTAATAAAGGCTGGGCAGCAGTAGACACTGGAAAAGGCTGAGAGAAATGGGAGATCGAAGCGCTGACGGAGGGCGTGAAAGCTTGCACTTCTGAAGAAGACACAAGCTTTCTCTTCTTCGACTTCCTCTCTTCCTTGGCTGCACGTTCTGCCTCCATCTTTGCCTTAGCTCAGTCAGCCAATTGCTTAGCAACATCGTCTCCCTTAGCCATCACGCCTGTAGCTGCATCACAAAAATAAAAGATAAGTACTCTCTCCAGCCGATGTAGATTTCATAAACATGCAATGCATGATGTTCAATATGCACTTAATTATGATGCTCATGATTTGAGTCTAAAGTCCCGATCAGATTGCCAAGGAGATAATTAGAATTATATGATTTTTTGTATCTTCAACATCACTCCCTACAAAGACCGACCGGACGTTTGGCCTTTCGAAGGCAGTATCTACATCCGATTGAATTATATATGCGGCAATTCCTCCAACCACCCCTACCAAAAAATTTTCTTTCTTCAAAGCTTTACATGGAAGACGATACAATGAACAGCTTCCTCTATGGTCGGGTCTTGAGGCAGAGCATTGATCTCCATCCGTTCGAAAGACCAAGGGCAATTATGTAGCATTTAGGAATTATAATTCTGAAGGCATTAAGGGGAAGCCTTAACCCTGCACCCAAGCTTCATGAACAACAAATAAGCCGCTCATTGTCTTCATGACCAAGAGGTTCCTAGGTCGCCATAGACTTAGGGCAGGCCATCACAAGGATCTCTGTTGAGAAATCATATCGTGAAAAAATCTTAGCCATCCACTCCTATGTGAATTCTGAAGGGTGAGAAGTGGTCCCACAACCTTTCTAAGCTTCAAGAAACCCCCTGTTTATAGATTGATTGTTGCTCGAAACCATCTTTCACGGAAGGGAAGGAATAATGATGATGTTACGAAAAATGAAGAAAAATTAAAAGGCAAGAGTTGTCCACTTACTTGTGCAATATAATATCCTTAGGAGAAAACGTTGAAATCTCCGGATCTTCGAAGAAGTATAAAGCCCAAAAACTTTTTGTGTAGAAAAAAACAAACGTCACAAAGAGAATTTGGCAGAGTTCTGTTAAGAATCGATAAAAGGATGAAGAAGTCGCCCCAAAAATCACCTATTTATAGATTCAAAAACTTCTGGAACTCTCCAAATGCCTCAACGATTGAATAACTGCCACACGTCTCCAAATAATTATGGCGGTTCTGAAAAACAAAGCGTCGCCCTCGGCATACGCATCGGCAATAAATGCATAACGGCTAAAATGAACAGGTGGATTCAAGCCAATTTGAAAGATCCCGTCAAAATAATAAAGTAATACATCGCCCGATCGGACCCGTTAGTGGGGGAACAAGTGATAACTATGGAAAATATATTTTCATAGGCCCAATTAAGTTGGCCCAACAACGCTTGACAGGGCCCAAGCCCAGTAGCAAAAAGGCAAAACATGAGCTGGAAGATAGCACAATGAGGCATGATGTCCGATCGGACTGATGGGACAGTATGTCCTATCAGCCCACTGACACAAGCCAACGCCCATACTCTCCACCTACTCCTTGTCACATGCTGCTCAACTTCTTCAATTGCCAGTTATCACTCCCCAAGGTACTTGAGTACCCCTTCAAAGAACTCCTATAAATAGCCTAAAACACAATGGCTCTAAGTATTGAACATCTGAGACTCTCTCTCTAAGCATTTTTTCTCTAAAAGTTACTAACTTAAGCTTCAGAGTGCTAACGCCTGGGTCCGACCGTGCACTCCTTGCAGGTCCGTCTATCCGACCGGCCCTTCAACTACCAACTCTACTTCTTACAAGATAAAGACATTTTAGGCTTTATAATGCCCTTTTTTTTGTTTTTCCAATTCTACCTTAAAACATTTTAAAATTTGGCACCAAATTGTCCTTTTTTTTACACCGTTAGAGGGAAATAACTGTATTGATATAACACACATGGATAGGGATGAGCATAGATCGGTTAACAGTTTATGACCAAAAAAATTAATCAGCCAATTAATATCGATTTTTTAAAATCACCAACCATTAACCAGTCTGTTATATTCGGTTAACCAGTCCATCGATTTTAGTTTTTCGATTTGGTTAAACAATATTTTTCGGTTAATCATTAAATTTATAACATAAAATTATATAAAAAATTAGCCAAATTTTAATTCAATTTCAAATATGTAAAGTAATTTAATATAAAAATTACAAAATAAACATAATTTATTAGCTAAAATTTATATTGTATAAATTAACAGCTAATATTATAAAATAGATTTGATATTTATTGAAAATTAATATATGCTTGATTCTAAGTCAAATAAAACTTTAAATAATATTAAATATTATTATAACATAAACTCTAAAATATAAAAATATATATATATTATTAAATGTTATTAAGTAAAATATCAACACCAATATATGCTAAAAAAAACATATACAAAAGTTAATAGGATATTATATATAAATATTATTATATAATTAAAGAGAATGGCATAATATAAATTTAGTTTAAAGTATTATATAAATTTTATAGGAAAATATAAAAAATTAAGGTATAAAAATAAAAATATAATTTAAATACATTTTATGTAAATTTTAAAGAAATAAAAAAAATTGAAGATATATATATATATATATATATATATATATATATATATATATATATATATATATATATATATATATATATATATGAACTAGTTAATCATATACTAATGGTTAACCGCGTATTTAAAAATTTAAAACATAACCATTAATCAAAAATATAAAAATTAAAAACTGTAACCGAGTCAATCGAATTGATTAACCGTAAAAATAGATTTAATTTGGATCGATTTTGCAATTAACCATATTTTCGATTTTTTTACCCATCCCTACACATGAATGAAGTATAAATCTACATCAGTTTTCACATCATCAGCAAGTCTCACTTGGTAATAATTATAAAATTTAAAGGTATTATTTTGCCTTTAATATTTTTTTTAAAACTAGCTAGTTTGCCCTCAATATTTTTCAAAATAGCTATTTTGCTATTTGTTGTTTTTTCAAACTTTACAAAAACTACTTGCATTCGAATCGCATAATCCATAAATTTATATTTTTAAAAAAGTAATTATTAATAAATATTTAATGACAAAAGCTTTTTTTATAAACATTGAGAATTTATATTAAAAAAATAATGAATTATAGTATACAATTTTTATTTAATTTATAGTTAGTAAGTAATAATAGTAAAATTGATTTTTTTACTTTCTATAAAATTTTGCAATTATACAAAAAAAAGTACTAAAATGGTATTTTTTTATCTTTTAGAACATTTACTTTTAAAATGTAGTACAATGTAAAATATGAAAAAAATTAAATATGCAAAATAACAAAAAAATAGTAAAATATAAAATACTTTTTAAATGTAAAATTTATAAATCACTTTTAAATACAAAAAAAAATAAAGTGTGAATGAAATATAAGCATTTTCTTAAAAATTTTGTTCAGGTGTTAAAAATGATGGATAGATGTCTATTTTTGGAAAATGTTAAAGAGAAAAATAGCTATTTTGAAAAATATTAAAGATAAAATAGTTATTTTTAGATAATGATAAAGATAAAATAGTAACTTTACACATTAAACCCGATTGATAATACACACGGAGCACATTTGGTTCATCGTATTGTATTAGCATGGTACAACATTAATTTAACATGTATAGCATAATATTAATTAACATGTAAAATAATAGTATGTATAGTAATTAATCTGTATAGTATTAGTTTGTATAAATATTATACAGCGTTTGGTACAAATATATATTAGTTTGTAGTATGTTATACCGTATTTGGTGTACAATATTATAATATATATTTTTTTAATTTTTAAAATAGATACAATTAAATTATTTTAATTGTAACTAATTTAAATAAAAAAATTATAATTATAAAATACAATTTTTAAAACATACATCAATTTTTTATTAAAAAATAAAAAATTTAATGAGAAATTATTATATACTGTTAGAAAAATCGACATTTTAAATAAAAAAATAGATGAAAAGAAATCTAAATAATGAATTTAACTAAATATTTAAGCAAAAATAAAAAAAAATTATCAATTATAATATAATTTTTGTATAATAGCTATTAAGTTATACATTCAATATTATTAATTTAAAAATTTGGTCGCAGTGTGTGGTAATGGTGGTAGTGATAGTGTGGTTGTAGGGGCAGTGGTGGCGACAGCAACAATGGTGGTGATGACAGTGGCAGTAGTTGCGGTGGGGCCGATGTTTGTGGCGGCAGCAGGGTGCTAGTGGCGATAACAGTGGTGGTGATGGTGGCAATGTAGTGATAGACAATAATAATGACCATGGTGATGGTGTTGACGATGACGGTGACGGTGATAGTGGTGGTAGAGGTCATAATGATGGCGGTAATGGTGGCGGCGATACTTATGGTGGCAATAATAATGATGGCTGGTGGCAGCGTCAATGGTGATAGTGCAATGATGGCATAATGATAGTGATAGTGACGATAACGACGAACAGTAGAGATGGTGGTTTGACTGTATTTAACATTAATTCAATACTAACCTTATTATACAAAATTAATAATTTGTAATGTATTATTTTATACAATATATGTAAAATAATAAAACTTATAGTATATTATACTATCTTTACATTAATTTTTCAAAAAAATTTTCCAGATACTAAACCTTGTATTCATGGTTATTAAGACCGGATCGGCCGGTTGAACCGGTTTAACAGCGAACTGATAGGCCAATCGATTGATTCAACTGCTCAAAACCGGATTGACAAAAAATTGGATTGGACCGAAAAAAACTGAATTGAATCGAAAAATTGGGAAAACCGATCACAAAACCGGGTTTTTGACTGAAAATTGTAAAAAATTATATTTTTTTGTATTTTTTCACCCCCCCATATATATATATATATATATATTTATTTATTTATTTATTTATTTATTTTTCATTATTTATTTATTTAGAAAAATTAGTATTTTAAATTCTAAATATGTCACTTTATAATTTAATATACTTATTATATATTTGGTTCATTGTAATCAAATATTTGTGTGTATATATATATATTAATTTTTTATTATTTATTTATTTGAAAAAAATAGTATTTTAAAGTTTAAGATATCACTTAATAATTTAATATACGTTATTATCTATTTAGTTCATTGTAATTATATATATATATATATATATATATATATATTATATTTATATATATATATATATATATATAATATATATATATATATATATATATATGAAATTTTCATAATTTATTTATTTGAAAAATTAGTATTTTAAATTCTAAAAATATCACTTAATAATTTAATATACTTATTATCTATTTGAATTTATTGTAATTAAATATAATTATACTCATATATGCAAGGTTAATATTTTTTGTGTTTGCTTCATTAGTACTCCATCTAAAAAGAAAATTTTTTTCATAATATAATTGTATTTTTATGTTTTTAATATATAATATTCAAAAATTCATAATTAATTACTTGTAATAATAAAATTTAAATTATATTTTGTAACTTATTATTAGAATATTTGTGATATATATTAATGTTTGATGGTTATTTTTTTAATTTTTATACAATAGTATTTATAAAATTATAATAATTTATAATATTTAAAAAAAAATTCAATTGAACCGATCGAACCACAAACTTTCAATCTCATCGATTTTTTATCCGATCCGATTTTAATAACATCGCTTGTATTAACTTATATTAATATTATATTATATTATCACGTATACGATACAAAAAAACCAAACAGGCCACAATGACTTGAGTAATCCATCATTCTCGTGCGCACCACATCAGCTTTCATGTCGACATCGTCATCTCCCTCTAAAAGTGTTATAAAAAAGACAAATTAGTACTAATTTTCAAAACGTTTTAGATAAAATTAAAAAAAATAAAAAAAAAAAACAAATAACCTGAAAAGCGAAAACTGTAAGGACATTCAATACCAGACATGTCATTTTTAAATTTAGTTGTTTAAATGAATTCTGAATTCATTATCCGCAAGTGTATTAAGTCTAAACTTCAGATACTTTTTGAGCGCCAGCCATAAATAAAGAGAGCTCGAGAAACCAACTTGTTTGAATTCCTAAAAACTCAAGTTAGCTGATGCTGAATGACCTTAATATTGGCAATATTAAGCCATCCGAATCAGTTTAAAAACAATCACTAATTATAATAGTACAACAAACTTTACAGGAGGGATTTCATCCCAGCTTGAATCTGATCCAGCTTTTCACTACAATAGTTGACAATGTCCTACTCTATCTTATTTTACATACACTAATACATATTTCTTTAATCTATTTCTGTCATCCATCTTCCATGATACATTTCATTCTTTACACAAATTCCAGCTCAGAAAACTCTTCTCCACTACCCCACGTAAACAAATATTCTTTTCTTCACCTATAAAACAAAGTAAACCATTCTCATCAGGCACCACAGGCTAAAAGATTCAAGAATTTCTTTCCTTTTTTTTTTCTCTTTTCAAATGTAAATTACCTTTCTGAGTGAAGAAAATGGTTATTCAGGCATGTCTGGATGCATTATCATGCAGTTGTGCTGTTCGCACATTGGGGTCCTCCTGTGAAGGAGAAAATTCATCATTCCTGTTAGTAAAACTTAGATTCTCATTCTCAATTAATTTAATGTGTAGCCAACTCACCCGGATGCCATATGCAAAACCAGCTGGTGTGCGGAAGATATCCATCTGTCCCTGCAAGCATATAAATTATATCACTTGGACCCTGAATTGGCCAAAAAAGTGTCAAAGAAAAAAAAATGAGCATCGGCAGATGCAATACCAGCCCATGCATGGTTTGCTGGGGATTGTAGTAACCATCCTGGCTAGGCGCTATTGAGTTTAGTTGTCCCTACAAACATGAATTCATAATTTCATAATCAGAATTCACACACTTCATCACTCAATTGAAACTAGGTCACTGATGTTATCTTTTGTGAACCATACCAGCCCCTGAATAGTCTGTTGATTCCCGTAGTAATTATCCCGTGTTGGCGCCATTAAATTCAGTTGCACCTGTGAATATATAAAGCCCCCAATGAAAGGGACAAAAATTAATCTGTACTGCCAATTGGAAGATAATCTTAAAGCACAGCACATCATACCATTCCAGGCACATTTTGTTGTGCTCCGTAATAGCCATCTAGTGTCACTGCTCTTGAGTTTAATTTGTCCTGCAAAAGTAAGAACCCCATTTGTAAGGAAAAATCATTTAGTGACATCAAATTTGCAAATGCATTCCCCTTTGTACTGATTGCAAATGATCAAAACCATCCTGCAATAGTATTTATTTTACTCAAAGCTAATCACAATGCAAAAGTTCAAGTTTCAATAGCTATACAATATATAAGCCATATCCATATACATGTGTTTGCAAGTGCATATAATTTTGAGTAGACTAACAATCTATAAAATATGCATACCATTTGTTGCAAGCCATCTTCTGCCCCAACAGTTGTAACCTCCTGCTCAGAGTTCACCTGCAGATAGAAGAAGTCAGTCATCGGTAAATAATGAATGCATGCAAATAACATAGATAACAGGCATGAAAAAGTATCGATTACCACTAACCTTTCTTTTCTTGGTTGGATTCTTTTTCTTATTCGTCTTGGTTATACTTCTACTTTGATTATCCTCTTCAACGCAAAGCAAACCATGAGTAGCTGAAGTGCCAGCTTCTACAAGAATCTTGTTAGTATTATTTGCACTGATACAGTTTCCAAAAGCTTCTTCAAGAGCACGAAATGCAATATTATAACTCTCTTGAGACAATGAGGCCTCTTCACTCAATTTCATTGCCCATTGACACAAGTCATTGTATCTTTGCACTCTAGACTGCACCTGTTCAGATTCTTCCCCCAAGAAATGTCTTCTTTTCACATCTTTGGTCCACCGTTTCAAAATGTACTGCGATGGAATGGCAGACTGTTGACACATCTGAAGAACAACCAGAGCATGTCTACAGAGATAACCTTTGTACTCATATAGACGGCATATGCATGCAACTTCTGACCTCAACTGATTCCATACAACAGTGAAATCTTGCTGCTTTTCTAAATCTTGAACTCTAAAACTAACGCTTGTCTCATCTTGGCTTTCCATTTTAGGGTGGCAAGCAACTACACCTAATACTTCAACTTGAAATTTCTTGAATACTGCATGTGTATAGACCCCTGAAACGCTCTTTTCTAAAGGTGATGGCGATCTTAATGTAGGCTGCTTGTTCCATGTATCAGAATCAGCTTTCGCTTCCTCTTCATACCTGTCCTGTAGAATAACTTCATACTGTTTCACAAACTCTTGCACAGTGGTTTTCTTATGCACATACTTGTCAAAGTAGGAGTTAAGACTCTCAGATCGCTGAGCCATTGACATCCCAGCCAAAATAGCCTCCCTTATGGAGATTGGAACCCACAATTCCCAATCTTCATATAGCGACTGCATTACTTCATTATCTTTGAGTTCAAATCTGTCAAGAATTTTCCACCATCTCTTTACAAAATCATCATTTGTCCATGATCTAAAGATGCATTTTTCAAATTTGGCCATAAAATTTTCATGTTGTTTAATTACTTGACTCAGATTTTCAGATACCTTCCCCAAGATGTTCCATAAAAAGAAATGATGGCGAGCATTTGGAAAGACCTCTGAAATGACTGATTTCAATGCTTTATCTTGGTCAGTGATTATAACTTTTGGAGCTAACCCGCCCATTGCTTTAAGCCAAACCTGCATTAACCAAGAATAAGTAGCTGCAGTTTCATCTGATAGCAGAGCACAACCAAGCAACATGAATTGATAGTGTTGGTTCACACCAACAAAAAGCGCAAGAGCCATCTTATATTTGTTCCGCACATAGGTAGCATCAAAGGAGACAACGTCACAGAAATTAACATAGTCATGCCTACTTTTGGCATCCACCCAGAACAAATTCTTCAGCCGCTGATCCTCACCCAACTCTATGGCATAAAAGAAGTTAGAATTCAAATTCTGCATCCGTGTGAAAAAATCAACCATAACCTTGGCATCTGCAGCTTCTAGAGCCAAATTTCTACCCTTATCAAATGGATTTTTAGAATCGTTCTTAAGACCAACAACATTTTTATATTCAGCAAACTGTCTAGCCATTGCAGCATAGATCTTCCTGGTTTGTTCACTCACAGCTTGGGCTGGTAAAAGCTCATGGTTGTGCTCCTTCACAAAACTATGAATAACCCATTTTCCATCAGGCCTTTTCTTAACATGCATGCTTGCTTTGCAGTCTGTCTTGGAACACGATCTCCGCCCTGTTCCATTTTCAGGGTCTTGTTTGTTTTGTCTCGCACGTGATCGGTTAAAGGACTTGTCATACTCTCGCTTTGTTCCATACCTAGAACAAGCAAACTTTGCATCGATGAATTCCCTTGACGTTTTTGAACGACGACTGTTTTGTATTGCCGTGTTAAAGCCCATGGACCGAGCATATTCTTGATAAAAAGAATATGCTGCGCCATGTGATTCAAATTCCATACCCGAAAGTGGCTCAAGGTTCGTTTCTTCTTTGAATTCTGTGGTCGGTGAACTCAAGTCCCCACCTTCTAAGGTATGAACCTCTTCTGCAACATCAACAATATTTGCACTTCCTACATCTCCATTATGAAGTTTCTCTTCATTTATTATATTATCAATTCCATTGGGTTCCTCAATATCTTTATCATGTTCACCAGAAGGCAACCTAAGATCAATGTCCATGGTAATAATTTTAACTTTTAGCGAACACGATTATCAGGACACCTGAAAAGATGAAACAGAAATCTCCATTTGAATTGTCCTTATACAATAACCTAGTGTTAATTAGGCAGACGATAATAAAAATATGCAAGTTCTAAGGAAAATTAGCAACTGTTACTTCTAACTTATTTCACAAATAAATTTTAAAATAATTAAAAAAAAATTAAATATAAGTGCCTTGCCTAATTATTCATGCACTTTTCATTATTGATTAATCACCTTCCTCTCATTATCTTTAGCAATATTCTACATTGTCTCCACTTCTTTTAGATTGATATATCTTTGTTTTAATAGAGGTTGAGTAAACAGTTGCAAAGTAGTAGTTTGGCAATTTAGCAGACTTTTAGGCAGAATCCAACATTGCATGCATATGCACACTCAAACTTATGCGTGTATGACATTACAACTATGGATCATTTACCATAAAAGTTAGACAACGACAATTATTGGTAGAATCACAAATGAATTGGATTGAGATCACAGAATAACCAACTTTGACAAAGAACAGAGAAGTCTTGACCAAATTATTTCCCAACATCAGAAAGCAACTAACTCTACCACAAGCAGCCATTACCAGCAGCAGAAAAATTTGTGCTTATCAGTGATAATAATTGTATCAATGTCATTGCTTCCTTAAAGTAGAAAACTATAACAATATATAGGTGAACATAAGAATTCAACACTGGTCTCAAAGATTCCTCTGATGCTTGTAGGACTGATGCCAACACAGTGAAATAATATAACTAGTAAAGTATACAAGTAGTTCCTTATCCCTGAAAATAATATACAGCAAAAAGGGACAAAAAAATGTATTCGTCTGTTCTAAGTTCAAGACTTACAATATAGTTTAGGTTCAAGATAGGAAAAAAGCAAAAGCAAAGTAACAAAACATTACAAACACTTGTGTGGAAACTGCCAGCCCCAAAAGGATAAAGCAGACAATACTTATATGCAGTTAAGATTTTTTTTTTTAATAGAGAAGAACCTAGATACATGCATATGTTGAATTCTTTCTTTCTAATACTCTGAAGACTTGCATCTTGCAAAGGTTTCTCCTTGTTTGATCCTAATCAGCTACACATTTTGCATTTTTCTGAGCTTCATCTATGCTTGTGATGCTTGAAAATAATTATACACTTACACTCTACAGGCAGCACTATAAACTAGATTAGAAGGAAAATCATAACTTCAAAGACTTTTTATCTTTTCAAAATCTTGAAAGAATATGAGTTTACTAAAACAAAAACAAGATAAATAGCCTCTGGGTACTCCATGATCAATTCTTACAATACCATCTCATCAAACTTTTGTATACAACCACATCAGAAGCACTCTTACGTCAATCTTACCCCAGTGGATGTGGAAGTACTCCAAATTTATTGCCTTGATCAAATATCAATTCTTCCATACAAGCAGGTTTCAGGATTCTGTTTCAAACCTAGGACTTGTTTTAGTTTGAAAGGGTTTTAAAGAAATATGATTACAAAGCAATAGGGCATCCACATACAACTGGAACAATAAAACAACTGAAAAGTCAACTAATAGTAACTTTAAAAGAAGGGTCCAGAAAGAAATACTGTCCTAAAAGATCTTGTGCCAAAGGCATTTCTCCAGAAAACAAATTTTAACATCTCAACTATTAGACTAGAAGCAAAATAAACTCCAGCCAGGGCACAAACCTCAGGTTTAAAAGAATCAACAATTTCAACAGATACACTAGCACAATGCAATATCATGAATTTGATTGACTACATTAGCAACCAAGCAAAAAGAAGCATTGTACCCCTTTAATGACAAAAAGCACATAAATTAACAATATAGAGCTGGTACCGGCATTGCTCAAAAAGAACCTTCAGAGGAATCAAAAGCATAATGAAAGCAATGAAGGAACCTTACCCTCAAGTTTATCTATCATCTGGGAGAAAAAGCCAACATAATATCTTATAGGTTTAGTCATTCAGCTCCCATGGTTAGTCTGTTGTTGAATCAATTAAATAGATTGAAAAGACATTCCAGAAAACATAAAAGAGTTCAGATTAATGAATAAGGAAAACAAATACCAACAAGTTGGACTGAAATAGAGCCCTTACCTCGTCCAACACCTACATCCTTTTGTGACAATACATAAAAGCCTGACAATACATGAGTGGTCCAGCAGACAAATTGTTAAGGTATAGAGAGATGAAAAAATTAAAAATAAACTAATAGGAACACAAGTAGTATTTAGATGACATTGATTATTAGTATCTCGGATAAGCAAACAATTTTTAGGTACACAAAGAATAAACAAATCAAAGAAAGAAAAAGAGAGGAAAAAAAAAAACTCAGACTGAAACAATGCCCTACCAAAATACCTTCTCCTACACCTGAATACCTATGGTAATTCTGAAAACATAAACCTGTTAAAATCAAAATGTTCCAAACTAAACATTTTTAAGGCAGCTTGAATGCTAGGAAAGACAACTCCAAAAGAGATTAAACAGAAACTAATAAAACAAGTAGCATAAAGATAACCTTAACTATTATGCAGAGTTTTCAGCAAATACACAATATCTAAATACACCAAACCAGAAACAATATCAAAGATTTACAAAAAATGATTAGCAGATATGAATCTATCAAAATTTTCAAGCCTCGGTGCTTCCAAATCAAATAAAACATAGCACTTCACATGGCCTTCCAGTGTCTTTGTGCATTGAACATGCATAGAGAGAGAGAGAGAGAGGGAGATGAAAATGTTCATTTCTTTGCGTTAGGTTAGCTCATTACTTTCTTCTTTCCTTTAACTTGTTGCCATGCTGCTATTTTTCAATTTTTTTTTTAGTTGATCGTGGAATTTCAACATTCCTTGTTTCAATGGAATTTTATGCTTGGATTTTTTTTTTTATTGCTCTCTGATGTGCAGATTTGCTTCAGAACTGGAATTTGCCTGTTGTTTTGCTTCCAATTATTGTTTTTTCTAATTTCCTGCATAATTTTGTCCATTAAAAATTTTGATGTGCTTATTTGAAGAGACTATTAACTTTCTCATGATTGATTTAGTAGCATAAGGTAGAATGACTTATTCATGGCCAGTAATTTTCTGAGTTTTTGAGTTTTGCACGATGAAAATTAGGGCAGGATTAAGAATGGTTTATAGTTAAATAGAAAGAATTAAATCATTAATCACCATTGTATATCCTAAACCCATACAGAGACTAATGACTTAATTAACTAAAAAGTTTAAAAAAAAAAAAAGGAGAAATAGATACAACAACACAAGCCACAAACTTCAAATTCAGAATTCTCAACAAAACCAGTCACAAAACAAGAAATTAGCTACGTTATATTACTAGTTTATTTGAGAATAAACTTCTAAAAGAACAATTAAAAATAGAAATCTCAATTAAATTCATATT
This sequence comes from Excoecaria agallocha, assembly GCA_037975025.1. Lineage (NCBI taxonomy): Eukaryota > Viridiplantae > Streptophyta > Magnoliopsida > Malpighiales > Euphorbiaceae > Excoecaria > Excoecaria agallocha. Next base: position 5,439,854 of record CM075810.1, read on the forward strand.
GCAGACAACTAAAGTTCCTTATTATATAATCCCATTATTTTTTAATGCAGAAGGCAATAAATTACAAAACCCATAAAGAAACACGAAAAGAGAAAGAAAATAGCAGAAACCAGCAAGCTGAAAATGCAAACAGAATTGAATATGGAGAGTGTGAAGTAGTTACAATCGAAGAGAGATGAGAGAGCTGCGCAAAAAGAACTACAATTCTTTCTTCTTAAAGCTGCGATCGGGGGTAAGTCCGGTGAGACAGTGTCCAGATCAATTGTTGAGAAAGTGTCCAGATCGAGAGATGACTGAGGAAAGGAGTCAGGCGAGAAAGAGAAGCATATGAGGTAAGGCTACGTTTCGATTTTTGGGAATCGCAGGGTAAGTGTTTAATAATAGGCCAAAGGATGGTGCTTAATTAGAACGTAAACCAAATTAGAAGGTTAAATAAGGAAACTGACCGTTCTCAAAAATTTCAACGCCCCCATTTGGGGATGGTAGGAGGGTTATGAATTTTATTTTCCTGACTTTATCCTCATTTAAACACTTAAATTACTATTACCCTCGTTTAAATTTAAATTACTAAATTATTAGCACAAAGTTAAGAGATTAATATGTAAATCTTTCCATAAAAATTAAAAATATGCATAAAAACTCCATTTTGGGTCTTTGGTGGCTGTCTGTCACTTGAGGGGTGCTCGTCTGTAGGTACATCTCTCCTGTATGAGCCATCTGGAGGATTTTTTGGTCAATTTAAGGTTTAGTGATGAGGGACGGCCGTCTCTCATTGAGGGACACTCGTCCTTCACTTGAAACTTGATATTTTTCGTAATTTTCTGGTATTTTGAAAAAGGGATGGAAGGATAATGATAAGATTTCGAATTTGGGGGGATTATTTCTTCAGATTTGAGATCTTAGAGGTGGAATTCAACTCAAATTCCTTTTGAGGTATAAAAACCTAAATTTTTAGGGTTCAAGGGAAGGAAAATTATTTTTTAAAAAGAGCTGCCATTTGAGAAGAAGAATGGTTTCTTTCTTTCTCTAACCTTAAGCTTTAACAATTTTTGATAAAAACACAAACCAAAAATAAATGAATTTTAGATTTTATCTTTGAGAATGAAGACCACGGATCGGAGCAAGAGATCTGGACCATAACCACCATAAAGTCAGAATACTTTCTGAGAATAATATTCTATGCTCCCTTTCTATTCTTTTCTCTCTCTAAAATTTAAATGACATAATCATGTGATCCTTTTAATGCATGTTGATATGCTTTATTTGCTATTTTTTTAACAATATGAATGTTAATTCAAGACATTTTAGATTGTGAATTCGAGTTTAATTGGCATGTTTATGGTATATGAATGTTGATTTCCTCCATTATTGCACACCTTAAAGTTTCAATTTTGCATCTTTTAACCATATAAATATATGTTTTGTATCTATTTTATGTCTAATTCATTATTGTAGTACATTTTAGCATGATTTAGGTTGTATAAATGCATATTTTAGGGCTAGAAACTCATTTCGATTGATTTTTTGCATTTCAGTTGATTTTTTTGCATTTTTTTGGTTCTGTCCAGTGGTGACAGATGGGAAGAGAGCATGAGGGATGATCATCCCTCACTCGAGGGACGAGACCCTCAGCTCCTCTTCTTGTCCATCTCTCACTCCCTTCTTAAGGCGTCCCTAGGTGTTTTGCTATAAATATTTGATATATTTCATGCATATTGATGTATGTTTATCTCTTTTTATCATATTTGCACATTATTTCTTATAATTTTATGTTGTACTATTTATTTATGTATTATTTTCATGTTTTATGGCTCAATATTTCAACTATTTATATTATTGCATACTAATTCTTTGTCTTATTTTATATTTTTGTGAATATTTATTTTTGGACTTTTGGAGGATTGCTTTAAAATTCTTGCATGGGAAGTTGTGTTCCTGAAGTGATCCATTACTCACTACCCATATGAAACATCCTATATTTAATTCTTTAATCATATACCATGCCATACGTATCAATCATATACATTAAGATGTTAACCCAATAACCAACATTAGTCATTAAAATGATTCATTAATTTAGTCATCATGCATATTAATTAGACGCAACTCTAATTGTTTGTATTCTTATGAGCAATATAAGTGTCTCTTACACCTTCAATTACTTTACTTCATATATTCAATAACCCATCGCATATTATATATCATAATCATGCTAGGTACTAGTTTTCATATTTATACTCATATATATATAGCATCATGCATTTTAATTGACACATGATCAATCTACCTCATAAGTGCATGCACATACAACTCATTTTCATAGTTAGTTTAGTATAGCATTATCCTTGTATATGTTATATAGCTTATATATATATATACACACACACACACACACATTAAGCATATTAATAAAATTATACAAAATTAACCGAAAGCCCCTACATCAATTTCTATGAGATGGTATTGGCCTGTCCAGATGAAGAGAATGTTCCTGTGTGAAAGCTTTGTCTACAAAACCTACACGGATAAAATAATTTTTGCTAAGCTATAAAGCTTAGTGGGGATACTAAACAAACATGAAAACTACTAATTACAGCAATAATCACAATTACTTAACATAAATTAATTGCAACACTAAAATTTAAACACTTAACAGAAAATGTATAATAAGATTTATAATTTAAAACATACAATAAACCTTAACTTTTAATTTAGCATTCTTATAAATCAAATAACTTAAAGTGCTCTTAGCATTTATACATGTAATCACTCAATATGACCATTGCTCACTATACTATTCCATACAGTACAATTAACCATTATATTGAAATTTTACTGTAATACATTTAGACTTTAATTTAGCTTGCGTAAGTTCTAAGGGTGGATAATGGGAACAGTGGATACCTGAAGGTATCAAAACAATAGATATTCGAAGATATCGCAACAAAGGACCTAAACAGTCAATACAATGGTCCCTAAGGACAAATAATGGACCCAAACGGGTCAATACAATGGTCCCAAAGGATAAACAATGGATCCAAATGGGGTCAATACAGTGACAACTGTAATATCCCTATAGGCGCCTATCTATCCACAGATGAACTCTAATAGCAGGCAAAAACTTTGTTTATATAAATTTCATTTATCATGTTTTAACATTTCTTAATCAATTTCATAGTGAACATTTGTATACAAATATACACTATCATTTGATTATATATATATATATATATATTTTCATAATCATAATTTAATACAACATGCCATGTACATATGTTTGAACATACATATATATACATGAACTTTCAATCAACCGTTATACATATTGTTTGTAAATCAATGTAATTCCATGTAATCATATATCTAAACATAACAACCTTAAAACAATAAAAAAAATACTAAGTCATAATCATAATCTCAATGTAATTTCCTTGTAAATATATTATCATTTAAGCCTTAAATGTTCATATTCATAGGCCCAATATATATATGTTCCTTGTATTGCTAGTAACCATAACAACATTTAACATTAAACATTAAATTTCTATTTTTGGAATTCTGCACAGAGGAAGAATTCAAGATCAAACTTATGTGCCATTTTAAACCTGGAAGATTTCATTTTTAGCAAAAATATCATTCTACAAACATATTCCCCTATGTTTCTAGTTTCTAGAACATCAAAAATCATTTCAATATCATATCCAGAACTAAAGATATTTACATTTTACTAAGTACTGTTCCTAGTGACAGTGTTGTGTATAGGTCTGGATTCAATGTAAAATTAGACAAGCATAAGGATAGATTTAGGCTTGAATTCTTCATGAAAATCATAGTTTAAGAAGTCTATTTTTCATAAAATTTAACCTCATAGCATTTCCTTCACAGTACAAGGAGATATGTCATATTTTCTAAGAACTATTCCAGAACCGAATTCAATAGCATAATTAAATTCCCAAGAATTATTAGGATGACTTAAAGGCATAATTAGCTCCATATTCCTTCTACAATTTTGTAAACACATATCTTATGTAATTACAAAAATTAAAATGGTCTCAAAAAGAGTTATCTAACTCAATTTATGCTGAAATTATAGCTACTAGTTTATAAGACTTTCATCACTTTCCTATCTTTATTTTATTATCATTTCTTAAAGTTTATTTCTCCATTCATTTAATCAAACTAGCTTACAATTAAATCATGTCTCTAACAACAACCATCACATGCATTCATAAGAACCTAATCCCATACCTTGGTCAAATTCCCTTAGTCTTCAATTTATAGCAAGGCCTTTTCCCTTATTCTTCCTTCCTTCTCCTTCTTCTTCTTAGTGATCAAGACCACCTAGTCCTTGATTAGTCAACATGCAAGAGATTTCTTCAAGATTTCTTAGTGAGATTGAAGAATTAAATTAAGAATGAAGAAAAACTAATCTACTCACTCTCATTTCCGTCCCTCTCACTCTCTCTCTTTCCATTCTTAATTATTTCTCTTACTTTCAACTAGAATCAACTATATAGATTAGTAGGAAAAATTCCCTACATAGTCCTTTAAGAAATTGCATGCCTCACAATTCCCTCTCTCACTTTTGCATGTAACTAATTGAACTCTCTACTTTTTATTTTTCTTAAAGCAACCCCTCCTTCCTTTAATTTATTTCATAATTGACTCATTAATTAATATATTAACCAATTAATCCCTCAATTAATCTTCCATGCTTTAATTACACCCTTGAATAATTTTATACCAAAATAATTTCATGCAATTAATATAATAAAATAAAATTATCACTAGTCCCATGTCTCTAATACAAAATCCACATCTTTAATTAATTTTTAATCACATACCCTCCTATAAAAATCATGCATTTATGACTAGGATCATGTTAGGGGCCTTACAATTCTCTCTCCCTTAAGGAATTTTATCATCGAAATTCTTACTTGATTTAAATAATTAAAGATATTGCTCTCTCATAGCTGCCTCCAGTTCCCAAGTTACTTCTTGCATACCATGATGCTGCCAAAGTACTTTGACCAGAGGGATTTGCTTATTCCTAAGCTGTCTGATTTTCCTAGCCAAAATTTTTTTCGGTTCCTCATCATACGTGAAATCTGATTGTACTTGAATATCTAGTACTTGTAATACATGTGATTCATCCGAGCGATATCTTCTGAGCAAGGACACATGAAATACATCATGAAGCTTGGATAATTCCATAGGAAGAGCAATCTATAAGCCACTAGTCCAACTCTTTGAAGAATTTCATATGGGCCAATGAATCTCGGACTGAGTTTTCTTTTTTTTTTCCAAATCTAAATACCTTTCTCTAGGAAGATACTTTCAGAAATACCCTATCGCCCACTTGATACTCGATATCCTTTCTTTTCAAGTTAGCATAGGATTTTTGTCTGTCACTAGCTTCTTTCAACCTCTATTTGATAATCTGCACTTTTTTCTCTATATCTTTAACAAGGTCAGGACCGATCATTCTGCATTCAGTGAACTTAGTCCAACAAATTGGAGTTCTACACTTCTTGCCATACAAAGCCTCATATGGTGCCATTTGAATACTTTTCTGATAACTGTTATTGTAGGCAAATTTCATTAAAGCCATATATTTGTCCCAACTTCCAAAAAACTCCAAAGCACATCCCCTCATCATATCTTATAGAACCTGAATAACCCTTTCAGATTGTCCATCTGTTTGAGGATGAAAAGTTATATTGTACTTGAGCTGTGTTCCTAAAGCTTGTTGTAGACTCTACCAAAATCTCGATGTAAACCTTGGATTTCGATCAGAAATTATGGATACTAGTATACCATGTAACTGTATAATCTCATTCACATACAATTCTGCAAGCTTATCTATAGAATAATCTGTTCGAACTAGTATAAAGTGGGCTACTTTTGTTAACTTATCCAATATTACCTAAACAACATCATATTTTCTTTGAGTAAGAGGCAAACCAGTCACAAAATCCATAGTGATGTCTTTTCACTTCCACTGTGGAATTGAAATGGGGTTTAAAAGACCCAAAAGAAATTGATGTTCTGCCTTCACTTGTTGGCATGTTAAACATTTAGAGATATACTCAACAATATCCCTCTTCATGCCAGGCCATTAATAAAACTATTTCAATTCTCGATACATCTTGTTCCCACCTAGATACATAGTATGATGGGATATGACATGGCATATACATGATGATCACGCAACAGAAAAATAAAAATATTGATCATACGTACCACGCAATCCATAACAAGAATCGAAAACATGCAATTTTAAGGTTTTAAAACTTACAATCTTAGATGCACCTCAAATCTTGATTTTGATGATGACCAGCAAATAAGATGGACTTATATGCCTTAGATCTTGATTACCAATGCCAAAGGAGCATCCTTTATGCCACACCACTCTATACTCACACACACACTTGCAAAGATGGCTTAAAATCAAGAGTGCTAGCTCTATGATTGTGTATTCGGCAATGAGAATGGTTTGAAACCACAAGATCTGATCTTGTTCTTCCTTTAGGTTGCTATATCTGCCTAAGAACACAATAGAACAAGAAAGAGTTCTTTCCCCTTGAGTAATTCAGCCAAGAGAGAAAAATTGTCACCTAGGTCAAAAATAGAATTAATCAATTTATATCATTAATTTAGGAAAGATAGGTGATGCCAAAATTTCTTAGAATTAGGAATATATTCAGCCTCCATCACTTCCTAATTAAGTGATTTAAATTAATTCAAACTCTATTAGGATTCAAATTTAAATGGCATTAGTAATTTAATCAAAACAAACTTATTTTGTAATTAATTGGTTGTCGAATTTAACTAGTATTTCTAGCTTAAATTTTGGCCACATTAATTCCCTCTCAAGTATTATATTTTGATTAAATATAATTTAGGATTTAATATTCAATTAACTTAATTATACATAGATAATTAATTAATTAAAATTAAAACTAGCACATGCCAATAAATTTCTCTCGTGTAACAATGGTTAATAGATTTGCCTAAAACAGCAAGCTGTTTAAGGCAAAATAACAGTTCAACAGATTTGCCTTAAACAGCTAGCTGTTTAAGGAAAAAACATTGTTTGATAAATTTGCCTAAAATAGCTAGCTGTTTTAGGCAAAATGAAAGCTTGACTGTTTTGCCTATTTTAGGCAAAATAAAAGCTTGACAGTTTTGCCTAAAACAGAATAGCTTGTCTTCTTACCCATTGCATGCATTAATTTGACTTTAAATAAAAGCCCAAATTAATTTCCAATATACTATTTAAATATTTTAAGTCTTGTGTGCGATCCTATAGGTCCATTTAATATTGGCAATTAATTAATAAATTAATTCAAAGGCTATATATATTCTCTAGCAAGATATTATAGCATTCCAAATTAAATGAAAATGCAAATGGCATTTAGTGACCTAATGCAATTTAGCATAGTCCCTTACCCTTAAATATCATAATTAATATAAGGCATGGAACCAGTCATCCTTATATATACTAATTCATTTCTTGATATTCCAGTGAGACCGAACTCTCAGATAAATAATGATTACTCATTATTTCATCTCGGTATGGCCATACACTTCTTAGTTCGCTGATCAAGTGGTCGATGATATTTTCTCTCTTATCGAGAGGGGTAATCCCTTCACTTATTTCATGCTTTCTAACATGGATCAGTGCATACCCAAGCATACCCATACTTGTCACCCTGTTACGAGCACGTTAGGTGTATGTCAAAGTACACAGTAATTCATAAAGAGTTTCATAGAGATTTTAGGTCTAAGAACTCTGATGCAAAACTTGCATATGAGAAACACTTATGACTTGTACCATGTAGTGTTCTCATGAACGGATCGAATCTAGATACCATGTTCTAAACATGTATCTATGATCTCTGATTGACACTCTAGTCCTTATGATCCATAAGATAGAACTCAACTTATCAGAGAGAGCATACTAGTCTTAATTCATTTGTTATTCCCATAACAATGATTGACTAAGGATATTTAAAATGAAATCTCATTTATTTCAAGGTCTTACAACCATGTGCCTCACATATGATAACTTAAACTGAAACAACATTCTTGGATAGTTCTATCAATTGATATGCACAGAAATACAATAGATGAAACAAATGCCTCATCTATTAACTTAAGTGTTTTATAACAATGCATTGGGGCTAGGGCTTACACTAACATAGTAAATATAGTATTATGAGCTTCATGTAATAGTATTCTTTTCACTTCTTTGTCATTAGGAACACGTAACCTGTCATAGTAATATACACCTCTGTCTTCTTTCACTGTGAACTTTGATTGATCACCTTTATCAATTTCTTTCAAAATTTGCTGTAACCTTTCATCATTTTTCTGAGCATCTAACACTATTTGCCTAACCGTGGGTCTAGCTTTAAGCTGCGCTAATAATGCACCATCTGATGCAAATTTCCATCTACACTGCTTTAACATCAATGCTGCCATTGTCTTATAACTTAAAGCATCAGCAACCACATTCACTTTTCCTGGATGGCAATCAACTATGCAATCATAATCTTTGAACAACTCTAACCACATTCACTGCCTTAAATTAAGCTCATTTTGGGTAAGCAAGTATTTGAGGCTTTTATGATCAGTATAGATTCTACATTTTTTCCCATACAAGTAGTGCTGTCAAATCTTTAAAGCAAAAATCATAGCTACTAATTCTAGATCATGAGTTGGATAGTTTTGTTCATGTGGTTTCAACTGTTTCGATGCATACACTACTACCTTACCATCTTGCATTAATACAAAACCTAAGCCAATTTTGGAGGCATCACTGTATATTGCATACTCTTTCCCTGATACTAGTTGAGTTAACACTGGAGCTTGAGTCAATAATTTCTTTAACTAATCAAAACTTGCTTGACAAAGATCAGACCACTCAAACTTAATGTTTTTCCTTGATAGTTTAGTGAGTGGTGAAGCAATAACTGAAAAACCCTTCATAAATCGACGATAATAACCTGCCAAACCCAAAAAACTTCTAACTTCATGCACATTCTTAAGTGGTTTCCAATTAATAATAGCTTCAATTTTATTTGGATCCACCCTAACACTCTCAGCAGATACAACATGTCTAAGGAAAAAAACTTCCTTAAGCCAAAAGTCACATTTACTTAACTTGACATACAACTAATTTTCTTTTAATGTTTGTAAACATAATTCTCAAATGTTCAGCATGTTCAGCTTCATTTTTGGAGTAAACTAGTATGTCATCGATGAACACTACAACAACTGATCCAATTAGGGTTTGAATATTATATTCATAAGATCTATGAATGCAGCAGGTGCATTTGTCAACTCAAATGGCATAACTAAGAATTCATAATGCCCATAACGAGTTTTGAATGTAGTTTTAGGAACATCCCCTTCTTTAACTCTGAGCTGATAATAACCTGATCGCAAATCTATTTTTGAGAATACACCAGCACCTCTCAATTGATCAAATAAATACTCAATATGAGGCAAAGGATATTTATTCTTCACTGTTGCTTTGTTCAACTGCCTATAATCGATACACATCCTTATCGATCCATCTTTCTTCTTAACGAATAAAACTAGTGCACCCCAATGTGACACACTAGGTCTGATGAAACCTTTGTCTAACAATTCTTGTAACTGAACTTTTAGCTCTTTTAATTCTGATGGAGCCATTCTATATGGTGTCCTAGAGATTGGAGCTATACCAAGTAGAAGATCAATTGACAACTCAACATCTCTTACTAGAGGAAGACTAGACAAATCCTCAGGAAATACTTCTGGAAATTCATTCACAATAGGTATATCTTAAAGCTTCACTGTGTCTCTTTTTGAGTCAAGGACTAAAGCTAGAAAGGCTTTACATCCTTTTCTAAGACAGCGTTTGGCTTACATTACCGATATAACATTAGTAATCGGCTTAGAACAACTGCCTTTAACTATCACTTTCTTTCCTTCATCATCCATAAGAGTTACTATTTTTATTTCACAATTCACCACTGTATGATGTTTAGATAACCAATCCATTCCCAGAATTACATCAAATTCATGAAAAGGCAACATAATTAAGTCTGCTAAAAACTTTTTTCCCTAAACTACTATAGGACAATCTTTACATACTTTGTTGACAAGTATACTATATCCCAATGGACTAGTCACACAAACATCAAAATCTAGCTGTTGTATTTTTAACATATTTCTATCCAAATCTCCAATGCAAATATAAGAATGAGTGGAGCCAGGATCAATAAGTGTATGTATGTCATAATCATAAAGAGAAAAGGTACCAGCTATAACTTCTGGGGCATTATGTTCTTCACGAGCTTTCATTGCATAAGCCCGATCAAAAACCATTTGAGCAGAAGGTCAATTAACTAATTTTGATATATTCCTGGATTGAGATCCATGATGATTCGATCCACTCCTTCCTCTGCCTCTACCTCTGCCAGATGGTGGTGCATTGAAAGCTCCCCTACTACCTTGTTGCCTGAAACTTTGATGTCATTTCAAAAGACAGTTAGATATAAAATGATCTGCACCACCACATCTATAACATTCTCCAGCCAATTTCCTGCAATTACCCTAGTGATGTTTAAAACAATAAGGATATTCTGGTGTTTGACCCCCACTCTGTCTTTCTGTAACTTCTTTCCTAGATTTAGGCATTTTAGTTGATTCTTGCCTTTTTCCCTTGTTAATAGAGCTAAAAACAGACTCTGCGGGCTGACTCCCTTGAGTTCCTCTAAATCTTTTCCCGGTGAAAGATCTGCCTCTAGCACCATTTCTTTTCTGTTCTTTCTCTCTTTTAGCTAACTCATGCTTCTCAACCTTGATAGCTGCAAAAATAAGTTGAGTAAAATCCACCAAATACAGAGATGTAGGTCCTATTAACTTTTCTTTGATATGATCATTCAATCCATCTTCAAACTGTCTACATTTAAAAGCTTCTATCAGCATCTCTTTAGGAACATACTTGCATAAACGGCTAATTTTTTTTTCATATTCAGCCATAGATGAAGCTCGTTGTCTTAAATTCAAAAACTGCCTTAATTTCTCCTCCTTGTATGCCTCAGTAACATATCTCTTTCTGAACTCTACCTCAAAAAATCCCTAGGTAAGTGGGTTAGGTAGTTGAGGTTGTCTTAGTACCAACTTCCACTAATCATATGCCATGCCTTGAAGTAAGGACACAACATAAGATACTTTATGATCAGCAGGACAATTAATTTTATCAAATATTCTCTCTAGCTTTTCTAACCAGAATTTAGTTTCATTGGACTGTTCTAAATTAGTGCCCAAAAATTCTTGTGCTCTATGCTTTCTGATCTCAGATATTAGAGGTTTAGGCATTATCATTCTTTGCAGAATTTGGGCCATATCCAGAGAAATTTTTAATAGAGCTTCTCCAGGAATAGCTGTAGAAATTTCATTCTGATTAGATGATGATGATACTAGGTTGGAAGGATTAGATCTAACCGGTAAATTGCTTTCAGTCGATTCATCGGTTGCATCTCTGAAAGTATTCTCCATCTTTATTCAATAAAAAAACAAGAACTTTTGCATTAGGCCAACACAACACAATCTCATATTTTAGAATTCTATACTCATATTACCCAGAAAAGACTAAACCAAGCGCTCTGATACCAAATTGAAACATCCTATATATAATTCTTTTATCATATACCATGTCATACGTATCAATCATATACATTAGGATGTTAACCTAATAACCAACATTAGTCATTAAAATGATTCATTAATTTAGTCATCATGCATATTAATTAGATGCAACTCTAATTGTTTGTATTCTTATGAGCAATATAAGTATCTCTTACACCTTTAATTACTTTACTTCATATATTTAATAGCCCATCGCATATTATATATCATAATCATGCTAGGTACTAGTTTTCATATTTATACTCATATATATATAGCATCATGCATTTTAATTGACATGTGATCAATCTACCTCCTAAGTGCATGCACGTATAACTCATTTTCATAGTTAGTTTAGTATAGCATTATCCTTATATGTTATATAGCTTACACACACACACATACACACACACACACACATATATATATGGGGAGATGGTGCTCGGACTGGGACGGGCATCGAAAGAGGTGGTCCCCTTATACACACATAGCCGAGAGGGTTTAAGATTGGATTTGGGCCTTGACTGGATAGGATATCCTTTTCAGATCAAATGTCTTAAACCCTTTCGATCGCGTGTGCACAAGGGGACCACCTCTTTCGGTGTCCATCCTAGTCCAAGCGCCATCTCCCTTCCCCCTCCCCCCCAAATCGAGTTACCGGAGGGACCCTTCGCTGTTGAGGCACCTTTACGCACATGGCCCACAGTACCTGGCCAGACATAACTAGAAATTTATGCAGGCATCTAGGAGCAGCCACAACTCAAACTCACGACCTCGAGGACCCAAGTTTAGCTCTGATACCAAATGATGCTTGGGATTTAAAGGGATGTTTATTAAAGATCTATGAACATGAATGTAAAAAATGTAAGGTACGTGGCGTAACAACCCACTATACTATTTAGTATAGCTCTCGAAGAGGGAGATATATATTCTAGCCTATATACCTGTTTAATGCAACACAAGCATTATGCAAATAGAGATTCTGATGCACAAGATCAGCATAAGCCGCAGGTGCAGAGCATACTTATGAATGCAGCAATACTTGAACACAGATATAAAAAATATAATTTTATAAATGAAAATAAATTACAAGAAAGTAAAGCTCAACACATGAGCATACTTACATTTTATAAAAACAAAATAAAATTTACAAGTTTATTTTTGGAGATAATACTCTAAGCTTTCAAAAGATTACAGGTGTGCTCAACACATAAGCTTTTTAATATTCTAAGCTTGAGAGGTTTTTATACCTAAAAAAGAGTCTGCCTTTAATGGAGATGGAGAGTCCCTTTTATAAAAGAAAATTTCCATCTGTTTAGCCTCAATTAGGGGGAGCTTGGACCCATTACAGTTGGAAGCAACTACTTTTATCAATTAGTGGGAGCTTGGACCCACTTATTGGTATCCGTGAAGTAGCCTTTTGACCCACTTTGGAGTTGGTGGAGACACTGTATGTAGGGACCAGATATCTGTTGAAGATAATAAAAGAATCTAATAATTTTCTTTTTTTCTTTTTCTTTTACTATTACTATTACTTTTACTTTTACTTTTTTTATGGGCCTGTTCAGGCTTTGGGCCAGACCTGTTTACAGAGTATGGATCTTAAAACAAATCCATATTAAAAATAAAGGTCCACTAAGGTGGAGGGAAAATACTAAAACAATCATCCTCATTATCATCTCCTAAGTCGATAATGGGCTCAGAATTTGAAGATAAGGCTTTTGAAGGAACTGAGGAAGCTTTTGAAGATGAGGCCTCACTTTGGAGAAGTTGGGCCATAATTTGGAAGTATTCTTCCTTAGTTTTTGCTGCTGCCAATTGGGTTTGTGCAAAGGACTTCTGGTCCAAAAATTGAGAGACTTCTAGGCTTGGTTTGGTGAGTCATTGTGCTCGGAGCCATTTCATGACACTGGGTTTTTTTATGCTATTTGGGACTGCAAACTTAGTCCACCAGCAAATTTGGAATCTTCAGACCAATGTCGTTTGGGCCTCCTTTTGTTAATATTCTAAATACCATGCTGTTATTCATGGTAGATAGAATTTTATGGTGAAAAGCATCAAGGGATGGAATTATCTTTCCCTATTTGAAGGTTTATAAGTATTTTTGAACAGTTGATAGCCTCCTGGACTGAAGGTTTTAAGATCTCAAGAGAGGCTCCGTATAATTTTCACCAATGGTTGAACAAAAATGGAATTTTTAGGAGTCTATTTTTAGAAAGAAAAATAGCCAAGTGTGGCTAAATTTTTGATTTTGAAGTAGGAATACATTATACCAGGCTTGTTGGTAATCCCAGTAAGTGTATGTCCTACAGTGATTTAGGATTGTTTGGAAGTTAACTGACAAGTATTTGGGGGTATGAAGAGTCGATCCCTATTCAAGTAGAGAAAGGATTTTATGGATTTTGACAGTAAAATATAAGATTTCAGGGCTGTTTTTGGCATTATGAGTAATCGTTGCAAAATCTGTAGATTCCAATATTGCCAAGTAATAAGGCTGTGATTTTGTTAAATTCCAAGGTTTAAAATACCAGCCTTTTAGAAAAATCTGAGATATGGTCTGTTGAGGATTTTGAAAACGAAAATCGTCCTCAATAGTCCATATATATTGAAATTCAGATTTTACAAAATATTTTGCTTTTGGTAGTTTTGATTAAGACAAAATTAATTCAGAATCATTTTGGGATAAAACTATTTGTGAAATTCCTTTTTCAAGGGTTTTGAAATTATTTCTTCACAGGATTTTTTTGAAATTATAATTTTATTGCAAGATGATTCTTGCAATGTTTTTGAAGAACTTTGAGAAAGGGTTTTTGAGTTAAAGACTCTCATTTATCAGTTTTTGCAATAGAATTTAGATTTTTACCTATAAAAGCCTCTTTTTTTACAATTTTTGCTTTTAAGGCCTCAATATCTGAGAAAACCTTTAGAGCTTGAAACCTTTTCTCTTTTTGGGATTTTAGGGCTTCTTCATCTTCTAGGGCCTTTTGGAACCAAAATTTTAGTTTTGGATCCTTTTGAACAGTTTGGATCCAATTTTGGATCGTTTGGGCCTGCTGTTTGGCCTTTTCTTCATCTTTTTCGATCACTTGGGCCCAAGATTTTATCGGAACAGAAGTAGAGACTGCTAGTTTTGTCTCTTTTTCATCTCGGTCCTTTTGGACTTCTTTTCCCTTTTTTGATTTTCTGGGTATTTGTGGGTTCACTCAAGACCTATTTTGAAGGAATTCTCTGGTCAGAAAATCTAGAATTGAGTTTTTATCTCCTCGAATAAATTCAATTTCAAAGTCAAAAGCACTAAGAATTTCTTGCCATCTGGCAAAAATCTGTTTTGATGTAATATTTTGAATATCTTTTTGTAATATTTCTTTAGCATATTTACAATCAATGCGAAGTAAGAATTTTTTAATAAGTAAATCACTTTGAAATTTTTGAATGCACATGACAATCGAAAGAATTTTTTTTATGGTTGGATAATTCTTTTGGCAGTCATTCCATTGTGCAGATGTATATTGGACAATGCATTCTGTGCTATTGACTTTTTGTTTTAATATTCCCCCATATCCTATATCTGAAGCGCCTGTCTCTATGATTTTGAATGAAGAAGGGTCAGCAAGATGCAAACATGGAATTTCTTTTACCCGTTTTTTGATTTGTTGAACAACCCTAGTGTGTTCATTAGACCAAGGCACTGGATTTTTCTTTAACCTATCATGCAAGGATTTTACAAAGAGGTTAATGTTTGGACAGAAATCTAAAACATAATTTAAACTTCCTAAAAATCTTTGGAGTTGAGTTTTGTCCAAAATTTTATTAGGAAATGCTTCTGCAAAAATTAAAGATCTCTCGATTAGAGTAATTGTTCTTTGGGTAATATAATGACCTAAGAAATGAATTTTTGTTTGGAAAAGAGAGATTTTTGATTTAGAAACTACTAAGCCATTTCTTCTTGCTACCATGAAGAAAGTTTTTAAGTCTTTGAAATATTGTTCCAAAGAGTTTCAAAAAATCAAAATATCATCTATATATACCATGCAGAATTTTGAATAAGATGCGAAAATATCGTTCATTATTCTTTGAAATTCTGAGAGAGCATTTTTTAATCCAAATGGCATTACTGTCCATTCATATTGTCCGAAAGAAATAGTGAAAGCTATTTTATAACAATCTTTTGGTTCAATTTGAATTTTCCAAAATTCTGTTTTCAAATCAAATTTTGAAAAGACAAAGGCAGAATGCAAACCTTGTAAAAGATCTTTTTTATTTGAAATCGGATATCGAATCCATTTTTTTACTCACTCTCTTTTTCGTCCCCCTCACTCTCTCTCTTTCCAATCTTAATTTTTTTCTCTTACTTTCAACTAGAATCAACTATATATATTAGTAGGAAAAATTCCCTACATAGTCCTTTAAGAAATTGCATGTCTCACAATTCCCTCTCTCACTTTTGTATGTGACTAATTGAACTCTCTACTTTTTATTTTTCTTAAAGAAACCCCTCCTTCCTTTAATTTATTTCATAATTGACTCATTAATTAACATGTTAACCAATTAATCCCTCAATTAATCTTCCATGCTTTAATTACACCCTTGAATAATTTTATACTAAAATAATTTCATGCAATTAATATAATAAAATAAAATTATCATTAGTTCCAAGCCTCTAATACAAAATACATATCTTTAATTAATTCTTAATCACATATCCTCCTATAAAAATCATGCATTTATAACTAGGATCATGTTAGGGGTCTTATACCATATCCGGTTCTTTTGCCCTTTATTTATTTTTATGGTCCTATTTGCTTCATTATTGATTTTGCATTTATTGATTTATTTTCCTTTTGGATGTATTTATTTTTGGGTTGTAATAATTAGTAAAAAAGAGGATTTTATGCATGATATAGATAAAAGGACATCAAAAAATGCTTTCTATCAAATAAATTGGGTTTTCTCCTAAAATATAGATCAATGTCCAATTTTTTAGCCTAAATTCAAATAATATAATAAAACATCTTTTTGTAAATATGTACAAGGAAATCAACGTTCCCAAACTAATCAACAGCTCATTTTATATATGATTTTTTCTTTGTATATTATTCTTTTCTATTGGATGATTTGCTTATGTAATAATTTAAGTAGGATTTTATTTTTCACCTTTTGTTTGATTGGGATGCTTTAATTTCTTTCATTTGCATCATGTAAGAGATGAAAGGGAATTAATTTTAAAACTCAATTACAAATAAACACCTAACCAAGATACCTAATAAGAGTGATGTTCTGAACATCAATCTTTGTTTGGATATCAAAAGGTTAAGATTTATTTTTCGATGTTCTGTCGGGTGGTGACTCTGTGACACCTACCTTTTTGGATCCATTAGTAGATTACTTCATAAGTTGACTACCAATCATAAATTGGACTTGATCCCTTTTTATGGTGAAGTGGCCAATTTATTAGTTAAGCAGGCCTCCTCCAGTCTTAGATCCTATAAGTGGGCCTTCGAGAATCAAATTTGAAAGTGAGTGAAGGCTTCGATGTGTGTCACAGTGGTGACTTCGTTGGGGAATAAAGATACCTTTCTCCAAAAAGCATCTTGGTTAAGATATTCTTAGGATTTTGTTATTAATCTCGACGTCTTTCTAAATTGCATTTTTTGCATTCATTTTAGAGCTTTAAAATTAAGCTAGAATCCCTTTTTAGCTCCAATGTTATCCTAAAATGTGCCCTACATTCACTCAATGTAGGAATGTGTCAAAAAGACCCACCAGCCCAAGTTTAGTACCAAATGGTATATAAAATGGTGACCCATCGATGTTATGCTCGTGATGAGCTAGATTTATTAGTAGGGACCATGCTTGGATAGCCCTAAAGTTTCATGACCCTTGACTCAAGCCTATGTAATGATAATAGTAACTTGTCCTAGGTTGTATAACCATAATAATCTACTGTTTCCTATTCGGATCTTTATGTATTGATCAAACTTAAATAAATTAGAAGGGTACCAGTCAAATGTTACCATGCCCCGACGGGCCCAATCCGATATGTGTGAGTTAATCAAAATATATAATGGTCAAATCCATATGTCAACACTTTCAATCAGAGAGGTTATGCTATTGATTTTTTACCATACAACATACGCATCCATTGGGTATCTCATTGATCTATAGACTAAGCCTATCTAAGAAAGAGATTGCACAACCTCCTGTGTAGGAGTAATAAGGTCGAAAGGCTATTGTTATACTTATGTGTGGTTGTGATTGACGGCTAACAAAATCATACATTACATTCATGCATCATGTATATACTGTACTCATGCATCATTTACCATACATCACTCCTAACCTTGATTTTTACAACCATCAGACTTATTTAGGTGGTCTAGAGGGTCCGACGGGTACTTTGTTCTAAGGACAATATCTAGATTGCCAAAAGCGGATTAAATTTCAGATTTAGGTTCAGAGGTTAGTTTCGAGTTGGATTTAAACCATTTATCAAGGAGCATCCAAGAGATCGATTTAGATATAGAAAATAAGAGGGTGAATGAAACTAAAAGGGGAAATGAGACTAGAAGAATAGCTAATGACACCATTGTTAGGTTTTTATTTTTTAAGGAATGGGCAAATGTTACTCCTTTCGGGCCTTCAATAGTGAGGGATGATTTCGATCAGAGACTGGATAGGCATTTATAGAAATTTAAGGAGAGGATGTTAGCAATTATCGATGGGATGGTGGCTTTTATAGCACCTAATGCTAGACCTTTGCTTGTAGCACCTGCCTACGAGATAGCGGAGCTGATGTATATCAGGAATGCTACTGCAACTGATGCTACTATACTTTGGGACCCACCTAAAAGGGAAAAAAAGCATGACCCTGAGGATAATTTCATAGAGGAGGATGAAGAGTATGCCCCATCGATAGTAAACATAAGAGCAAGAGGTCCTAGTGTTGAGGATCCAGCTTTCAAAAAGATAAAAGAGAGAATCAAGGCTATGTCAAGCTTGTTATCTGCCGATAGAGGGATAAATCTAGAGGATAGAGATTTGGATGGAGATAAGTCGCTACACCAAAGGTTTAAGATGCCTGATCTACCTAGGCTCGATGGCATTTTAAACCCTTCAGCACATATCAAGCAGTACACATTGATCATGAAAGGGACTACTCTATCCAAAAAAAATGAAAGGTAAAGTACTTTTACTTGAGTCTGACTGGGCCTACCATAGATCGGTATCATAAGTTGGATAGATGGATTAAGAAAGATTGGGACCTATTGATAAAAGAGTTCCTTAAGTAGTATGATTGCATCATAAGGATAGAGGCCACCTTGAAAGACCTTAAATTACTTCAACAAAAGCATGATAAGTCTTTCCATGAGTATTTTATCAAGTGGAGGAATAGGATGATGGAAATAAAAAGGAAGCCTAACACAGCTAATTAGATCAGATTGTTCATTCAGAATGCAAGCCCGTATTTGAGAGGCGGTCTGAAGATAAAAGATCTGAAGGGTTAGAAGTCCTTGAAGGATATAACCATAGAGGCAAAAAGAGAGTACCTAGATAGAAGGGTAAGTAGTGAGACTGCTAGAAAGAACTTTAGCAGTAATAAGGCTATTGGGAATAGTAGTGAGTAGAATAAAGCTAGGAAGACTGTAGAGGTATTTGCTATAGAGGCAGGTCAGAGGTACTATTTCAACCTAGGGAAATCATTGTCTTGGATTTTGAATAGGTTGATTAAAAAAAGAAAGCTTCAGCCTCTGCTACTAAGGCCAATAAAGAGTCAAGGGTTACCCTATTATAGGGAGGATTAATATTATGCATACCATCAACACATAGGGCACTCAACTAATTAATGTCATACTTTAAGAAATAAGATTCAAGATTTGATTGATAGCAAACAGATTTTAGATCCAGAGAAAAGGGATAAAAAGAAAAAGGGTGGTTAAAAATCTTATACCTCTATCGGTATACATGATTGGGTCTAGCATACCCGAGTGGTATGTGATAAAGGACTTGTTTGGGAATGAGTACTTGGCCGTTACTTACTCTACCCTTAAAGTAACAAAGCCAGTTGAGAAAAATTGATCGATTTCTATGATTGACTGTTGGAATACTCCTATAGCAAGTAAAGATAAAGGGGCTATAGTGCCCATTAATATATGAAGTTCAGACAGTGATTATGAAGAAAAGGTAAAGGAAAAGAAAGAAGTAAAGATGATCATAAGAAGTGGGAGAGTGGCCTCTGAGATTGAAAAGTAGCCGATTATTGTAGCGGTGCCTACAAAAAAGGAGGTTGAGGTTGAGCAATTAAAGAAGATACAAGCTTAGATAGGTATTTGGGATTTATTGAGATAGTCTCCTTCGCACAGAGAGAAGTTGGTAAAGGCCTTAAGCTAGCCTACAGTAGCCACTACTATATCATCCTCTGAATTGCTAGATTTAATTAGGGGAGGAACAGGTGAAAATGTGGTATATTCTGATGTTGATTTACAAGCAGAAGGGAGGAATCACAACCAAACCTTGTATATCAAGGCTCAAGTTAATGGGAAACACATAGCTTGCATAATGATAGATGATGGATCTTCCATTAATGTCTATCCTTTGGAGGCAATCCCAGATTTTAGGCTCAATGAGAGCATGTTAAGTAAGTTCGATCTGACTATCTTTGCCTATGATAACTCTAAGAGATAAGTTGCTAGAACCTTTAAGGCCGTGGTAAAGATGGGCCCAACTAAAATTGAAGCTGAGTTTGTAGTGCTATTTATTCCATCCAATTTCTTTATATTGCTAGAAAGGAATTGGTTTTATAATTTGGTAGGTGTGCCATCGTTGCATCAGATAATTAAGATTCCCCATGAAGGTTAGGAGATCACTATCAAAGCTGCAAGGTAGAACCAAATGTCAGTGCTTGAGATAGTCAAACAGTCATTCAACGGGTTTTATGTATCAGTTATTAATGATGAAAGGAGTAAAAATAGCTTTCCTGATAACCCCCAGGTGGTTAACATACTGAAGAGGATGAACTTCCTACCAGGCACAGGTTTGGGTAAAAATTTCCAATGGCCTCAGACTGCCATAACTACCAAGGGACAAAAACAAAAAAAGGATTAGGCTTTGCAGGTTCTGGAAAAAAGGGAAAACAAAAGAAAATGGAGAAAAGAATTCCTTACATTTCTCAGAGTTTTGTACCAACTTCAGGTGTTTACTTGTACTGTAGGGAGGATGAGCCTCAAATCATAGGGGATGATCTAGTGCTAGGATTTAAACGATTTAATGATGTTTTCAATTAGGAATAGGGAATCATCAAGCCAGTTAAAGGTTTTTGGGATGAAGAAATTCTATTCCATCATTCTGCTTGAGACAAGCAAGAACCAAAGGAAGTTATAACAGAGAAGTTGCTTGCTATCCAACTGAAAGGCAAAGAAAAGATAAAAGCAGAAGAAAAGCCCAAGGCCGATCCAGAGGCTAGAGAGATATCTGATGCTGACAAGATTGGAGATGACACTTTTATTGATATTGTTTACATTGCTGAGTTTTTTTTATAAGAACAATGTTTACTCTTTTGATTACATTAATAAGATGAATGATTTTCCTTACTTGTGTGATATTTTTTCTAATTTCAATATACATAATCATGGTCATCAAACATTCATATTTAACATTAACTCAACAAACATTTGTTCATTCAATCTCAAAATGAAAGAAATTCCAAAAAAAAAATTAATGGCATTAGATATAACTCTTAAAAAAAGAGTAAAATTTGAGAGAATATTAAGAAAATATGAAAAAGTTTTTACCTGGATCTATGAAGATATGCCTTGGATAGATCAAAAAGTTACTGAACATGCCATCTCTACATACCCAGGGTATAAGCCAGTCAAGGAAAAACTTAGAAGGCTTAAACTAGAGTGGGCCGAAAAAGTTAAAGATGAAGTTAGAAAACAGATAGAGGCTAAATTTTTAGTGAAAGTCAGGTACCCCACATGGTTAGCAAACATGATCCTTATAGTTAAAAAGGATGAAAGAGTCAGGGTTTATGTGGATTACAGGGATATGAACAAAGCTTACCCCAAAGATGATTTTTCCTACCTCACATCAATGTCCTGGTAGATAGCATAACATCTTATGCCATATACAGTTTTGTGGATTTTGAAAAAATTTGTGGATAGGATCAAAATGGCTTTCATAACCAAATGGGGGATGTATACTTATCGAGTCATGCCTTTTAGGATAAAAAATACAGGTACTAACTATCAACTAGGATACTAGATGACTTGATTCACATAGAAATAGAAGTGTGCATAGATGATATGATGATCAAGTCAGTCATTAGGAAGGGACATTTTGAGTTATTAGAGAAGTTTTGCCAAAGGATCAGCAAGTATTGCTAGAAAGGAATTGGTTTTATAATTTGGTAGGTGTGCCATCGTTGCATCAGATGATTAAGATTTCCCATGAAGGTTAGGCGATCACTATCAAGGCTGCAAGGTAAAACCAAATGTCAGTGCTTGAGATAGTCAAACAGTCATTCAACGGGTTTTATGTATCAGTTATTAATGATGAAAGGAGTAAAAGTAGCTTTCCTGATAACCCCAGGTGGTTAACATACTAAAGAGGATGAACTTCCTACCAGGCATAAGTTTGGGTAAAAATTTCCAATGGCCTCAGACTGCCATAACTACCAAGGGACAAAAACAAAAAAAGGATTAGGCTTTGCAGGTTCTGGCAAAAAGGGAAAAGAGAAGAAAATGGAGAAAGGAATTCCTTACATTTTTTAGAATTTTGTACCAACTTCAGGTGTTTACTTGTACTGTAGGGAGGATGAGCCTCAGATCATAGGGGATGATCTAGTGCTAGGATTTAAACGATTCAATGATGTCTTCAATTGGGAATAGGGAATCATCAAGCTAGTTAAGGCTTTTTGGGATGAAGAAATTCTATTGCACCATTCTGCTTGAGACAAGCAAGAACCAAAGGAAGTTATAACAGAAAAGTTGCTTGCTATCCAACCGAAAGGCAAAGAAAAGATAAAAGTAGAAGAAAACCCCAAGGCCGATCCAGAGGATAGAGAGATATCTGATGCTGACAAGATTGGAGATGACACTTTTATTGATATTGTTTACATTCCTGAGTTTTTTTTATAAGAACAATGTTTACTCTTTTGATTACATTAATAAGAT
The DNA here is from genome assembly GCA_037975025.1 of Excoecaria agallocha. Classification (NCBI taxonomy): domain Eukaryota; kingdom Viridiplantae; phylum Streptophyta; class Magnoliopsida; order Malpighiales; family Euphorbiaceae; genus Excoecaria; species Excoecaria agallocha. Next base: position 5,462,710 of record CM075810.1, read on the forward strand.
GAATGATTTTCCTTACTTGTGTGATATTTTTTCTAATTTCAATATGCATGATCATGATCATCAAACATTCATATTTAACATTAACTTAACAAACACTTGTTCATTCAATCTCAAAATGAAAGAAATTCCAAAAAAAAAAATTTAATGGTATTGGATATAACTCTTAAAAAGAGAGTAAAATTTGAGAGAATATTAAGAAAATATGAAAAAGTCTTTACCTGGATCTATGAAGATATGCCATGGATAGATCAAAAAGTTACTGAACATGCCATCTCTACATACCCAGGGTATAAGCCAGTCAAGGAAAAACTTAGAAGGCTTAAACTAGAGTGGGCTGAGAAAGTTAAAGATGAAGTTATAAAGCAGATAGAGGCTAAATTTTTAGTGAAAGTCAGGTACCCCACATGGTTAGAAAACATGGTCCTTATAGTTAAAAAGGATGGAAGAGTCAGGGTTTATGTGGATTACAGGGATATGAACAAAGCTTACCCCAAAGATGATTTTGCCTACCTCACATCAATGTCCCGATAGATAGCATAACATCTTATGCCATATACAGTTTTGTGGATTTTGAAAAAATTTGTGGATAGGATCAAAATGGCTTTCATAACCAAATGGGGGATGTATGCTTATCGAGTCATGCCTTTTGGGATAAAAAATACAGGTACTAACTATCAAAGAATGGCAACTAGGATACTAGATGACTTGATTCACAGAGAAATAGAAGTGTGCATAGATGATATGATGATCAAGTCAGTCATCAGGAAGGGACATTTTGAGGTATTAGAGAAGTTTTTCCAAAGGATCAGCAAGTATAACCTTCACCTCAACCCTAAGGAATGCATCTTTGGAGTTACTTCATGTAAGCTTCTAGGTCATGTGGTAAGCTAGAGAGGCATAAAAGTGGATCCCAACATGGTAAGATCTATTAGAGAGATGCCAATTCCATAAAAGAAAAAAGAAGTTAGAGGATTCCTAGGAAAGATTCAATGCATCAGTAGGTTCATAGCTAAGTTGACATCGATTTATGAATCAATATTTAAGCTACTCAAGAAGAACCGGTCTATAGTTTGGAATGAAGGCTATCAGGGAATATCTACTATATCCACCAATATTAAGACCACCTCAAGCAAGTAAGTCTTTGATTTTGTACTTGGCAATAGAACATAGTTCGATGGGGGATGTGATGGCACAAGAGGATGACTTCAAGATTGAATACGCAATATACTACCTCAGTAAGAAATTTCTTCCTTATGAGGTAAAGTATGTAGAGGTTGAAAAGATCTTTTTGGCAATAATATAGGCATTAAATAAGTTGAGACACTACTTCTATTCTTATAGGATCCATGTTGTGGCCAAGTAAAATCCTTTTAGGTACCTATAAGAAGCTCCTTTATTGTTAGAAAAGATGAAAAAGTGGTCGATTCTCTTACAAGATTTTGATATAGAGTATATCACTAAAAAGATCGTTGAAGTGAGGATAGTGGTAGAGTTCCTAGCTGATCAATCCTTAGAAGAAAAGGAGGTAACTTACGAATTTCCTAATGAACACATCATAGCTATAACAGTGCAAGGATGACATATGTATTTTGATGGAGCTGTGAACAATAAAAGAGCAGGAGTAGAAGTAATTTTGATCACCCCAAAGGGAAAAAAGCTACCTCTAGCTAAGAAGCTGAGATACAAGACCATAAATAATGAAGCAGAGTATGAAGCTTGTATTTTTAGGTTAGAAGCTTTACTGGTTATAGGAGCAAAGTCTATAGAAGTGTTCAGGGATTCATCTTTAGTGGTTTATCAAGTAAAGGGTGAGTGGTCGATGAAGGAAGGGCACTTATTGCCCTATTTTAGATGCCTGAAAACCCTGAACAGTCGGTTTAAGATCAATTAGTGGATACTCTAGCTACTTTGTTTTTATTTGGGATAACCTAGAAGGAATTGTTATGAAGCCTATTTTGATCTCAAGTTTTGATAGGTCGTGCTTTGAAAAGGAATATATCATAGGTATTGAAGTGGATGATGGAAAGCTTTGGTACTTTGACATCAAGAATTATTTAAAAAAATCCAGTGATTCCTAAAAAGGCAACTAAGAAAGATCAAAGGTTAATTCACAAAAACTTGATATGCTTTTTCTAAAAGCTTAAATACCGCAAGTATACGGTATACCGGTTATAGTACTTTAGATATCGATCCTACGAGGAAATGTTGATTGAAATTATCCGCTATTACTACTCAATTTTAATCTTGTTTACGACGCTCATAACGGGAATTAACTATAAACTACTCTATTACATAAATTAATTAAATCTTAGTTAAATATAATCAAAGAAGACAGTAAATATAATGAAATTCAATGATCATGCACTTGATACCATTATTTTAATTAATATGTTTTAATCTTATTAGTAAGCTAAGTTGGAATATATTTCTAATCCACTCTCTCGACATGAATTAGAATACCTAAGACATGCAATTAAAGTGCTAATTCTCAACTCTCGTTAATGAACTAGTTGATTTTAATTAAACATTTTAAGATTAATCACCAACCTATAGCAATTATCTCCACATGTGATCTCTCAAACTATGCTTTGATAATGAATTTCCTATTAACTTTCAATAAGACGTTGCTCTCGCTAACTCTCTTATTTATGACCATTATGTTGATTTTCAGAAAAGGAATTGCCATCTAAGGTCGTTTTCCTTAACCTATAATAATACTAATAAAATTTCAATAGCAAATTCTACATTCAAAGATCAATTATATAAATGAAAAATAGTAAATTATTTATATAAAATCAAATGCCAAAACAACATCCATTTTAAAGATTACAAGGAAGAAATAAAAAGTAAGAAATAAAAGAAGGGGATCTCTCAACCCTTTTTCCTTCACAAAAAGTATCTTCTCCCTTGCTTGCCTTCTTCTTCAAATCATTAAAGTTAAACTAAGTACTAAAGAAAAAACTATTGTTCTTAGAATCACACAATCAAAATCCAAAAATTCCTCTTTAATTCTGTTCAATTTGATATATATATATATATATATATGTATCTCTAAAGAGATGTCCCTTTAAAAATGACACTTCACCAAAGTTGCAATTGTTGATGAAAAAGTGCACCTCTTCAAAATTCAACTTCCTCATCCGCCCTCTGTCGCGCTCGCGACAATGCCCTTGTAGCCTCACTCCTTCTCCTTCCTCTCCAAATGATCTCCTTTAAGTCCCAAATCATTTCCTTTCTCTTAAAAAACAAGCAAAACATCCACAAGCACACAAAACACATAAAAGCAACAAAGTACAAATAAAACAACAAAATAATAAACACTATTCTCAACAAAACTACACATAAAGACACAATATTTATGAGCTTTTCAAGCTCATATCAATTCCCCACACTTGAACTTTTGCTTATCCTCAAGCAAAAACTCAAAATGCAAGAAAATAACATCAAACAACACATACCAAACATTCACACAATAATGGAGCTTGCATTCATAATTGATGACCACTTGAAAAAATTCATGTTACAACTTCATCTCTATGTATCTTAGTCTCAATTTGCAAATTCTTAAGCAATATCCTTGCATATTCAACTTAACACCCAGGCACATTTGGAGAATTAAGAAATGTCAAAACATAAAAATATAAGCACTCAAGAAATTAAATATCTTAACACATGTATAGACTATTTCATACAAAACATTGCCTAAAGTAACTCTGTAACGGCCTCAACACCGAATTAGCCGTAAACAGTATTTTTTGACAGTGAATAGTATTTTTCGGACCGAAAAGTACATCCGAAAGTCAAAAATATTTTATTCGACCATCGGAAAGTATTGGACATGGTGAGTCTGGGGTTGAAATTTGAAGTGAAATCGAGGTCAAATATGCCTCCAAAAGTCAAAAATACGAAAAAGATAGCGAGTCAATTTTTATTATTGAAAAATCGACTCAACTTTGTATAAATAGTTAAAAATATTAAACGGACTCCGAAAATTACAAAAAAATTGCAGCTAAGCCTAAAATAATATATAGATTATTTTGGCAGCAAAAAGTAAATTTTTTTATAATATCGATATTTTTGGATTGAATTGATAAATTTAAATCGAACCGATAACGGACTCCGATTGAGTTAAAAATTTATGTTCCACCTATTTTTTATGTGATAAAAATTATGGTATCGATTTTAAAATAAATAGGAGCTTTGAAAGTGAGAGAAAATATTTTGGGGGCCAAATGGTAAATTATGGATAAATATATATTTATGTAAATACATTTGTGTAAAAAAAAAGAATTAGAAGGGGCAGTCAACGTTGGCCACAAATGGCCATAAAGGGATAGTATAAAAGAAAGAAGAAAACAAAAAAGTGCTTAGATGTAAAGAAAAAAAAAAGAAAAAGAAAACTAAGGATGCGGTGATCGGCGACCCAAGGAAAAAAAGAAAGAAAAAGAGAAAGAGAAAGAAGAGAGAAAAGAAGGGTCACCGGCCGCCCTTCACGCCGGCCACGACGGCGACGAGCGGCGTGCCTTCTCCCTCTCACCAGCGTCTAGCCTCTATTGTGGTGGTCCGATCGTCGAGTTTTCCTATTTTTATTTTAAATGAGTTTTTTTGTTCGTTCAGCCGAATCAAGGCATCGGACGGGGACACCACCACCACCAATCAACTCCCGACGATGAGGCAAATCTTTCGGTGTATTCCATCGCTCCTCAAATGCCGGCAATTGGTAGATCGAAAATAGATTTGGCGGGTTATTCAAGTAAAGATTTCAGCCAATCAAGGAAGAATTTGGGCTCGTGACCACTAGAAAATGAATGAAGGGATCCCAATCTACAATGTGGCAGTGTCGGATTGTCGCAGGTAAAATTTTGGTGACGCTCCGACGAGCAAATTGAAGCGAAATCGACCGTTATGATATGTGACTACGAAATCTTTTAATTTTCCTTAATTTGTTGAATTTTTCCTTTAAATTTATTAAGGAAAAATATTGAATTATTGATTAATATTGAAATTAATGTTATTATTGTTAAATTAAATTTTAATTAAGCCTAATATAGTGTATAAATTGAGTTAAGGAAATTTATTAAGAAATTTTCTTTGTGAATCAAAAATTTTCTTGTTAAAGAAATGAATTATTGTGTTGTAAATTAATGAAATGAAGTCATAATTGATAGAAGATGAAATAATATATATCCATAAATTGTTATGAAATTTATAGAAATTTATATAACTATTTTGGAATATTTATTGAATAATTTAATTGATGAAATAAGAAAATATGACAATAATTGAAGAGCAATGTTCACAAAAATTTTTATGAAATTCATATGATGTATGGATTAAGTTAGAAAATAAATATGGAATATGCTTAATTGAAATATTGAATTATTGAGAAATAATCCAATAAATAATAAAAAGCTGATAATTTAATGTAATTTAATGTACATTTCGTATAAGGAAAAAGAAGAGATTAAATGATAAATTTTCAGAAAATAAAAAGTATAGTGAATAAATTAACCATAGTAATAGTATAAGTGAATAGTAACTATATAAATGAACAGTACTTAAAGGAAAAATCTGATTACAAAATAATTAATAATTCGAATAAAATGGTGAATTATTATAAATAATTCACAACCCGTATTAAGTATTGTAATTTTCAAATAATTGCAAATTCAGACCGAAGGAGCAAGAGATTGACTAAGAGTCAAAAAGTGAATAAAATGACTGTAAAAGTATATTTTTGAATTATCAAGCAATAATTCAATAAGTGCCTAGAAAGAAAAGAGTGAATTATCCTGACATAATTCACAAAATATGGGAAAAATATATGTCGAGAAAATAATTAATTAAAAATTAAAAGAATAATAATTATTTATAGTGACGCAAAAGTGATTGGAAAGAAAAAGGAAACGAAAAAAAAAAGTTATTGTATAGTCAATAGCACTAAAAAGAGTGCAATTGACAAAATGCACTGTTTTAAGCAAAATAAAAGAAATTAAAATTATTGAAGTTTGAAAATCATTCAGAAGGTTCTTGACTGTTTTTGCCCTTAGCAATAGTTAGGTAATGATATTCTTATTCAGGATATAATTGGCTAGCCATAGGGACACCTTATACCGCGGTGCAAGTCATGGCGACTTGCTTTGCTATGGATAGGATCTCTGATCTCTATAGCTTCAGTGTTTTAAGTGAAAGTGAAAGTAAAATATTTTTCGAGAAATGGTTCTTTGGGGATCATTTCTCTCTCAGTGGGACCTTTGGGTCCATATTCCGCATATCCTTTTTGAGAGTCCTGTCATATTGCATTACATATTTGAAAAGAATAAATTAGAAGTGTGAAAGTAATTGAATGTAAATGTTATAAATGAAAAAGAACTTGATTGAAAAAAAATTAAAACTTTGGGATAAAATTGAAATTGTTCCCAAAGGTTGTAATTAATAAGCAAGAATGAAAAGAAAATGTTTATAAAAATAAAATGTTTATGAAAAGACCCATGAGAATGAATTGGTAATTTGTGTACCAATTATTATTTTAAGAAAATAAAGAGTTCGAAAAATAGTGCTAATTATGTACTTAAAGTCAAACATGGCAATATTGTATTTAAGTGTAAAAATATGACTAAATAATAAATTTTGGACGTAAAGATTAAATGAAAAGCAAAATGATTAAAAGACAAACAATTATTTAGTTAAAATGAAAAAGGTTCATTTAAAAAGAAAAGAAAATAAAGATTTGTATGCAGAGTGATCCAAAATACTTACATCACTTTGCAATAAAGATTATAAGCCTAAAGATTAAAATGAATTAAAAGAATAGATAATGAAAATCGTATTTGAATTACCTAATGGAACTAAGAACAGAAAACTTGCCATTAAAGACATGAGTATCCATATAACTCGTTAAATGAAACGACAACTACGTCAAGTGATGCAAAAGTATAGGACAAAAGATAAGTAAAAGTAGAAGTAAGAAACATAAAAGGAAAAGTCAATTTGTAATCAAATCATAAGGAAAGTAAAGTAAATTGAAAAGTATACGAATAAAGTAAAACGGTTACCAAAAATGTTGGTAAACAATGAAAATAATGTGAAAGAAATTAAAAGTAAATTTCTGATAAATAAGAATACAAGTTTGCACAATTTTTGTAATTATGTTGAAATTGAAAAATTTTAGGATTAGTAGTTACCACTGAGCATTTCTAGTGCTCATCACGTAGTGTTTACTGCGTGCAGGTTTTGAAGTGTTGATGGAGCTTGATACACGGAGAAACAGAATGCGAAGATAAAGAAAGTTATACTTTTTTTTAGTATTTGTGGCATGTATATACTTAGACAGTGAGAGTATAGAACTGAATGGTATAATATTGTTACTGTTCTGAGAATTTCAGTTAATGAGTTATAAATAACTATCATTGATATGTGATTTGTTGTGCCTCTGAGAGGCTGTGGATTGTTTGATTTTTTTTAGGAGGCTAGTAAGTTCTAGCCATTGTGCTGCCGAAATTTCATAAATTGAATAAAATATTAAATTGTATCAAAGTTGTTTGGCGATGATTAAAGTTTTAAAAAAAAAATTTACCGTTTACCGCTAAGTTTCGCATTGAAAAATACTGTTATAATAAGGGTGTTACAAACTCTCCCTCAAACACTTCATTATTTCTTCACTCAAGTGTTTAGGGTTAGTGTTTTCACTCTTTCCTTTAATATGCCATCACATACCATAAGCTTGTAATTGAATAAATATCTCCACTACAAGTATAGGCAAATGCATGAAATCAAAGGGTCTTAATCAAGGTTGTAACTTGGCTTAGGTAAGGGTAAGATCAATTTGGTTAGGTAGCTCATAATGTATAGAGAAAAATAGTGATTACCATATCAAAAGAAACTCAAAACAACTTAGCATAATCTCAATAAATTTAAACTCACTAATCTAACTCCCTTGCTATTATCCATTCATTTTGCTAGTTTTCTTTTCTTTCTCTCACTCTTTAACTTTTTTTTTATGTTTTTTCTCTTTCTTTTTCTCTTCTTTCTACTAGCTTTTTGTTTTAACATTGGACTTGTGCCAATAAAGGGAGCTAATTATTTATCATGCTAATACTCTATAATGACTGAACTAGATAATCTTGATTACTGTTACTAATTACATATATTAATTCTGTAAGCCCTCTATTATCGGTGCATATAGGTATACACATACATACATGCTGTATCAATCATCCAAAATTATATTAAACACTTTAATATGTTGTTATTTAATACTTACACAACTTAATAATTACAAGACTTTAATACAAAATATATAACATTATCTAACCAAAAAGATACAAAATTAATCTCATACATCAAGATAATCTTCCTAATTTGATGTTGGCTTTGGAGATTGTTAGCTTTGTCCCTGGACAAAAGGTCTACCCTGCGAACCTACACACATAAACACCCGTGTTAAGCTATAAAGCTTAGTGGGGAACAAACTAATATGTTGATAACTACTCACAGTGGTTATCACCAATCATGCAACAATAATATAAATTAAATTGCATATACTTTATTAGTAAATAATAAAGTAATAATGAATAAACAAAATGCAATATTGGAAGGAATAACTATCTCATTAAATCATACAATGAAATATTGTAAACCGTATATGCATATTATTCATCTTATAAATTTGCCTGCTTAATTTGTTTATGGGTGTGGATAACGGGTGCTGTGGATACCATAAGGTATCAAATCTGTAAATACCCGAAGGTATTAAATTTGTGGACCCATTTGGGTCAGAACTATGGACTCATAAGAGCCAGACTATAGCAACTGTGACTGTAACCCTATAGGTATGCCTATCTATCAACAACCAGCTTTTAATTCAGGCATTATATATCATTATATTGATTCTGGGATTGAGTTATCATATTTATGATCTAGAAAGACCACTCATATAAATATGCATTATAATCAGGATAGTATACTTTAATCCAATAGCATATTACTTCGGTGATGTGAAAATATGTATATATAGATACATAAACATAAGCATTATTCATAAAAAGGCAAGTGTATGCATCAACAATTATAATACAATAGCATACCTATTCAATCTCTAAAGTAACACATTCTGGCGTAGCTTATTATAATGGAAAAGAAATAAAATAAAATAAAAAATAGAAAACAAATGCTTATTGTCGCGCTCGCGACACTTGTCGTGCCCGCGGTATTAATCGTGCTCGTGACAGCAAGCAATGGCCTATATGAACATTCCTTGATGTCATGCTTGCGACACTAAGTGACGGTTCAACAGCTTCAATGCTCATTGCTCAAAATCCTGTAAGTTAATTACCAATACTCAACTTGCACCACAATTCCAACATGCCAAGCGACTTTTTCTGAAAACACTATCTTCTACAAAGTTTTAGGTCTATGTTTCTAGTTTCTAAAACACTAAAAATCATCTTCATAGGACCTGTAAATTTCTAGATATGCTAGAAAAACCATAGCCTACTCATAAAACGAAATAACAACCATAACCAGATTTCAATACCAATTTTCACTATCAAGTAGTGAAAATCAGATTTCGGTTCCTTCTAACAAAATCAAAGTATACAAGTCTAGTTTTTATACCAACTAGAATTTCCTTATTTAGATACCTATAACTCAAGATATGAGCAAAAGAGTACAGATTGGTCATTTGATCTTTAAAACAGATTTTACATATCTTGCAACAAAGCTTATATTTTTAATCTCTAAGCCACTTTCAGGCTTAAAATCAACTATAAAACATATGAGAGAAGCACTCAAGACCTCTCCCATGACAAAGCATCCAACATACACACATAAGAACCTAAGTTCCCATACCTTGTTTAAGCTCTAACTCCCTTCAACCTTGGAGAGTCTCCTTTCCCTTCTTCTTGCTTGATTCTCCTTCTATAAAAGAAGACACTTCCATGAACACTTCTTAAGCTATTTAATGAACAACACATATTAAAGAAGAAATAAGGTTACCTTAAACCAAAACCAAGTAAATCTTTCTTCCCCTTTTTACCAAAACCCAAGACTTCTAGAGAGAGGATTCAAGAGAGAGAATTTAGGGTTTGAGAGAGAGGATTTAGAGGTTAAGAGAAGATGAAGATGGAGAATGAAGACCTTTGTTTGGCCGGCCATCCTTCACCAAAATATCTCCCTCTCTTTTCTCTTTAATTGGTCCAAATGTCACAAAAAAGTAAATCTTACTATTGGGCCCCTTAATTCCTCTTATTTCCACTAATACCCCAAAACTTACCCTTAAACTTATCAATTAGGTCCTTCTCTACACAATTACACTTAATTAAACATAGACACTAATAATTAATTAGTGCAAATTCTCCTAGGGTATAATGAAGGGCATTACATACTCAATAATACCAAAAAATTATCTCCAAAGATACAGCAATCCTAATCCTCTACACATAGAGGGTGCCAAAAGAAAAGTTCATTGTTCAAAAATTGGATTAAGGCTAATTATGTATTGGAACAACAAAAATTTGTTCAAGCTCAAAATTGGCTACCTAAAGTCAAAAGGGTGATCTATTTAAGCAAGTTAAATTGGTTATAATCCAATGCCCTTATCATTTCTCATGCATAACTTATACTACATGTAATCTTGAAATTTACCAAAAATAAGTTCTAGAGTAAATGACATATCAAGGCTCTCATACAAAGAAATATATCAATGTAAAGGCTCAAAAGCTCACTTAGCTATAGGATGGATTACTCTAAGCAATGATTTGCCAAAATAATCATATTTCATGTGAAAAGATAAATAACTTAAGAAGTACCTAAACTAAAGTGATTTGCCAAATCATAACCCTCACTATGCACATAGAAATGCCAAAGCAAAATAAACATTGATATTCCTCAAGAATTTTGCTAACTAGACCAAAAATTTTATGCCAATGAAGTTGTCTCATGTTATATTACCAAGCATTCATCAACTACAAAACTCTCCAAGATTATGCAAACTAAAAACAACAACCTAAGAATCCAACATGCTCATAAAAACACAAATAAAAGCACAATCCCTTCCCCACACTTGAAGGACACAATGTCCCCATTGTGTGAGAACATGCACAAAAACAAAATACACAACACAAACAATCACAACACAAACAATCACAAAAACATAATAAAAATGAAAAATAAGGGAGAAAGGAACATTACTCAGTTGGTCCACATGGGGACCCCGGCGGAGAAGGAGTGAATTAAACATTCTTATGGCGGAAGAAGGAAAGCAACTTGCGACTGAGGCTCTTCTGACTTTTATGCATTTGTTGCACAGTTGCCTCAAGAGAATCCATCTGTGCCGCCATACTTTGATTTGCAGCTTCAATGCCATCTAAACGGGATATAGCCTACTGTATTCTCGCAATATCACCTCGCCCAGCACCAGTATATTGTCCAGGACTATCATCGTGTCCAGCACCCGAATCACTAGCTTGTCCAGCTTTATCTTCATCATCATCGCCATCCGAATCATCAAATGCTACAGCAGTTTAAGATTTAGAAGCTTTACCTTTGCCCTTAGCACGACGAGCACCAGCATTCTGCACAAAATGTGAGAGAAACTGTGGAGGCCAAACACCTCTATCTAATACATGTGAATTACGCAAATAGCAGATATCCATTAAAGCAACATACTCATTTTCATCAACAACAAAATTATCCAAATCACCTAAACACCTTAGAATAATGTCGGTTACCATGTGACACATTCCCACCATTTTTGTTTTAGCAATGGACGCATGATATAAACCATCAAATATAAAATCTATAGAACAGGGTGTTTTACGCGTCAGCAACAAATCAAACACAAATAAATCCTTGATTTGAACCTTAGTGTTTTCGACTCGTCCAAATAATGCATGACAAAGATACTTATGAAATAAGAACATAGCATTATCCCTAATAAACCTATTGGATGCATTTTTATTGTTGAATTCTTTTAAGCTAGTTATTGTAGTCCAAATGGGTCGGTAATTAAATAAATTAGCATTAAAACGTTTTTCATTCAAAGGAAAATCAAACCAAGCATGCATCTCATCAAACCAAAAAATAAATTCAGCACCCATCAGATGTCTAAACTTAAAATGAGTCTTTTTATTGTACACATATGCCAAGGTAACAAAAAATTCAATGTCCCAATCCTTCCTAATAGGCAAGGTCATACTAGAAAATTTTTCCCATTTTATATATTTGATATATTTATCAAATTGTGCAGTAAAACCTAGATCCTTAAGCAAATTATTATCTAGGTGTAGCATACCCACATAAGTTTTGGTGTTGAAAAACTTAAATTTTTTTCCTTCCTCCTCAGAATAAATAGGAAAAGGACACTCAAACCTGTCTTGGAGGTAATCAGCAGCAGACGGAGGCAAACTTGGCTCTGCTACAGGTTGCTTATCCTTGCATCCCACAGATTTGGTGCGAACCATGATGGAAAACTTGGTGAAAATCGAGCTACAATCACAAAAGCAAGTGAAGAAGAAAGAAAAAACAACACTGAATCCAAGCAAAATCTCTCCACAAAATCAAGTAAAGAAGAAAAGATGAGGAGAATAGGAAAAATGGTTGAGAGCTCAAAACACAAAAAAAACGTAGAGCAGCTGAAGTGAGGTAGGTGAAGGGTTAGGTTAGGGTTTTAGCTATTTATAGGGGAGGTGAAAAGACAGCTAAAAACCATAGAATTTTAATTTTTGTGTCCTATCACGACCTCATGACAATGTTGCGCTCACGAAAGTACGAGGAAATTGAACCTTTCTAGCTCGCGAGGCATGTCGCGCTCGCGACAGATCCCAAATGCCTAATCTCCCAATTCAGCAGTCGCGAGGGCGATGATGTCGCACTCGCAACAGAACCGTAATGCCCAATCTCATGATGAAACAATCGCGAGGGCGATGATGTCGCGCTCGCGACAGAGCCTTGTGATCTGTCGAACACAGCCATGTCGTGCTCGCGACAAGAAATATACTTCATATGGTTTTTTTTTAAATAATAATTTTGTGTATATTATATATATAGTAAACATAAATGTTAGTTTTACAAAAGAACCTGTAAAAATAAAAATAAAAAATAAAAATAAAACTGTGTAGGTATCTCAAATAAATGTGAAAATAAAACAATAAAAATAAAACAATAAAACAAAATAAAAATGGAGATAGAAATTAAACATGTAAATAACCACTAAGTCAACTTAAAATTAAAATATAAATAATTTGAAATCTATCCTATACTTCCTTCAAACGTTCGCGAGGATTATCCTTCGTATTGCTTAGTAAATTTACATATAACCGAAAAGGTAAAGCCTTGGCAATTTATCCTAATTGCACTTCTAAGTTATGAATAGATGAGGCTTGATTCTTTGTTATTTGGTCAAATTTAGTCTCCAACCTCTTTTGATTATCTTCTTGTGAAGTAAATTTTAAATTAAGCTCTTCTATAAACCTATCCACCTTCACCTCCAAGGCTCCAAACCTATCTTGAGGCTGTTGAAATCCTACACCTCTATTTTGATTTTTATTATTTGCCAATAAAAAATTTGGGTGACTCCTCCAACCAGGATTATAAGTGTTTGAGTACGGGTTTCCTCGTCCTTGCCCTTGTAAAAAACTAACTTGCTCATTTGTACTACTTATGCCCAAACTACAACCCTCATGACCATGACCTAGTTGGCCACAAATGGTGCACTCATTTTGTGGATTTCTTCCCACTCCTAGGCTATTAATCTTTTAGGTTAATGCAGCTACTTGGGCTTGCAAGGCCACAACAGAATCGATTGAATGGACCCCCTAGTATTAGCATTTGTATTAACATTAGGTTCTCTTACTCTCTCGATCGACCACATACAATTATTCATTCACATTTCCTCCAATAACTCGAATGCAGCCTCCGTGGTCTTCCCCATAAAAGATTCCCCAGGTGCAGCATCAATTGTGCCTCTAGTAGTTGGATTCACACCATTATAGAACGTTTGCATCAGCAACTCCCTTGGTAGATTGTGGTGTGGGCAACTTCTTTGCAATTCTTTGAATCTCTCCCATGCTTCATACAAAGATTCAGTATCATTTTGAACAAATGTAGTGATATCCTTTATAATTTTGGCAGTTTTGGCTAGGGAAAAATATTTTGATAAAAATGCTTGGGCTAATTGATCCCAAGTTGTTATAGAACCCCTAGTTAGGGAATTTAACCAAGCTTTGGCTTTGTTTTTCAATGTAAAAGGAAAAAGCCTAAGCTTAATTGCATCCGCCGAAACCTCATTAATTTTAAATGTATCATATATTTCTAAGAAATTTGCCAAATAAGCATTGGGATCCTCATTTGCCAAACCATAAAATTGTATACTATTTTGAATCATTTGTAAAAGTGATGGTTTAACCTCAAATTGGTTCGCGTTTACCGTTGGTCTTACCACCCCTTGTTGAGCACCACGCAATGCCGGCGTGGCAAAGTCCATCAACCGCAGTGGATTCTCTTCATCAGCCATGGTCAATCTTCTAATTCAATTTTTCTTTTTATTGGACTTGCTATTACTCGAAATAAATCTCTCTATCTCTAGATTTAACGGCTCAAGTTCTTCTTGCGAACTCCTTGTACGCGGCATGAACTGTCAAATCCTAAAAATTCACAACAAAACAAAAATAAATTAAATATCGTAATCCAAAATCTTAAATCAAGATTCAAAATGCAATAATTCAATCAAACATGTTCCCCGACAATGGTGCCAAAAACTTGATTTGCTTTTTCTAAAAGTTTAAATACCGGAAGTATACGGTGTACCGGTTATAGTACTTTAGATATCGATCCCACGAGAAAATGTTGATTGAAATTACCCGTTATTACTACTCAATTTTAATCTTATTTACGATGCTCATAATGGGAATTAACTATAAACTACTCTATTACATAAATTAATTAAATCTTAGTTAAATATAATCAAAGAAGACAGTAAATATAATGAAATTCAATGATCATGCACTTGATACCACTATTTTAATTAATATGTTTTAATCTTATTAGTAAGCTAAGTTGAAATATATTTCTAATTCACTCTCTCGATGTAACGTCCCCGGATTCACCGCTAGTATGATATTGTCCGCTTTGCCACCTGTCACTCCACATGTCTGCTTTGGAGACCATGCCGGAGCTAGGTGACTCATGATTTTGCTCTTGAGATAACCCCTAAAATGCGTCGTACTAGGGAGAGGTATCCACATCCTTATATGGCATGCTTCGTTCTCCACTCTAATCGATATGGGATCTCACAATCCACCCCCTTCGGGCCCAGCGTCCTCGCTGGCACACCAGTCCGGCACCGGCTCTGATACCAATTGCAACATCTTCGGATTCATCGCCAGTACGATATTTTCTGCTTTGCCACCTGTCACTCCATATGTTTGCTTTGGAGACCATGCCGGAGCTAGGTGACTCACGGTTTTGCTATTGAGGTTACCCCCAAAATGTGTCGTACTAGGGAGAGGTATCCACATCCTTATATGGCATGCTTCGTTCTCCACTCCAACCGATGTGGGATCTCACAATATTGTAACGTCCCCGGATCCACCGCTAGTACGATATTGTTGGCTTTGCCACCTGTCACTCCACATGTCTGCTTTGAAGACCATGCCGGAGCTAGGTAACTCACGATTTTGCTCTTGAGGTTACCCCCAAAACACGTCGTACTAGAGAGAGGTATCCCTATCCTTATATGGCATGCTTCGTTCTCCACTCCAACCGATGTGGGATCTCACAATCCACCCCCCTTAGGGCCCAACATCCTCGCTGGCACACCAGTCCGACGCCGGTTCTGATACCAATTCTAACGTCCTCAGATCCACCGCTAGTACGATATTGCTTGCTTTGCCACCTGTCACTTCACATGTCTGCTTTGGAGACCATGGTGGAGCTAGGTGACTCATGGTTTTGCTCTTGAGGTTACCTCCAAATCGCGTCGTACTAGGAAGAGGTATCCACATCCTTATATGACATGCTTCATTCTCCACTCCAATCGATGTGGGATCTCACGATATTGTTCGCTTTTCCACCTGTCACTCCACATGTCTGGTTTGGAGACCATGCCAGAGCTAGGTGACTCACGATTTTGCTCTTGAGGTTACCCCCAAAATGTGTCGTACTAGGGAGAGGTATCCACATCCTTATATAGTAATTATCTCCACATGTGATCTCTCAAACTATGCTTTGATAATAAATTTCCTATTAACTTTCAATAAGACGTTGCTCTCACTAACTCTCTTATTTATGACCATTATGTTGATTTTTAGAAAAGGAATTACCATCTAAGGTCGTTTTCCTTAACCTATAATGATACTAATAAAATTTCAATAGCAAATTCTACATTCAAAGATCAATTATATAAATGGAAAATAGAAAATTATTTATATAAAATCAAATGCCAAAACAACATCCATTTTAAAGATTACAAGGAAGAAATAAAAAGTAAGAAATAAAAGAACGGGATCTCTCAACCTTTTTTCCTTCACAAAAAGTATCTTCTCCCTTGCTTGCCTTCTTCTTCAAATCATTAAAGTTAAACTAAGTACTAAAGAAAAAACTATTGTTCTTAGAATCACACAATCAAAATCCAAAAATTCCTCTTCAATTCTGTTCAATTTGATATATATATGTATCTCTAAAGAGATGTCCCTTCAAAAATGACTCTTCACCAAAGTTGCAATTGTTGATGAAAAAGTGCACCTCTTCAAAATTCAACTTCCTCATCCGCCTTCCGTCGCGCTCGCGACAATACACGTTTAGGCTTTGGCTTGCTCCGCTAGCTGTCGCGATCTCCCTTACATTGTCGCGCTCGCGAAAATGCCCTTGTAGCCTCACTCCTTCTCCTTCTTCTCCAAATGATATCCTTTAAGCCCTAAATCATTTCCTTTCTCCTAAAAAACAAGCAAAACATCCACAAGCACACAAAACACATAAAAGCAACAAAGTATAAATAAAACAACAAAATAATTAACGCTATTCTCAACAAAACTACACATAAAGACACAATATTTGTGAGCTTTTCAAGCTCATATCAATAAGCTATCCATCCAATTCATCACTGTAGGGGGAGTGTTTTATAAAAGACAGCATGATGGAATTTAGTTAAGGTGCTTAGATGAAAAGGAAGTAAAAAGGATTATGGAAGAGGTACATGCAGGAGTACGTGGAGCTCATATGAATGGATTGAAATGTTTTAGTGTAAAAGCATTGTTAACTATACAAAAAGGACATAATCGGTATTAATGCAAAAATGAAGGGGCAGAATGGTCCTTTTACATTAAGTCATATATGCATAAATTGAGAAAGAATATGAATTTGAGGGCTTAATTGAAAGGAAAGAGTGTAAGTTTTATGGTAAGAGTATAAAATTGAGGAAGGTTAGGGGGTTAAATGAAATTAATTAGAATTAGCAAAGTGAACCAATAAAGTGTAGGTAACCAGCCTCACTAGAACTCTCATAAAATTTGAAGACAAAGATGGGATATTTAAGGGAAAGGAGGCCAAACACAAGGTGGAAAAAAATATGCCTCTTTAACCCTTAAGTAACCCACAAAAAGTGAGGAGAGAGAGTTTGGTGATTAAAGTTTTAGTGTAAAAAATATTCTTTTCTTCTTCTCTTCTTCTTATATGGTAGAAATTGAATGAAGGGAGCATATATATATATATTTGTAACCTTTCCTATGTAGAAGGAAGAGAAATCAAAGGAAATTTCAAAGGAGTGAAGAAGGTTTTTTTTATTGTTAAAGGTTTGGGAGTTTTTCTTCCTTATACTATATATTTATTTGATTTGAGTGGGTTTTTATGCTATAATTACTTTGTAATTGACGATATAAATAATTGTTACTGTTGTTGTTGTAAAAGAAAGGTGATTTATGATTTAAAAAGCGAAGTAGTGGAAATTTGCTCATAGTTTATATGAAACAATTTTAGTGTAAATTGTATAAATTCTTATGTAGATGTTTGATTGATATGATTATAGTTGTAAATGAAAGATAATATATAGATCTACAACTTTGTAGAAGAAAATGTGAACTTAATCTGTCATTAAAGTTCTTGAAATTTAGCTTAAATTTAAGTGATGTCTGCTGCCCTGTAAATGGGAGCAGTATGTAATTTTTTTAGTGATATCTTAAGATTTAGAAGTTATAATTAAATGATTTTTTATGTTTTGAAACTAGAGACAAAGTCAAACAACCTTGTAGAAGACAACTTTCATTGAAAAAATTGAGACTGAAAATCTGCCTTTGGGCAAATTTGACCTCACGGTCAGCAGAAAATTTGTGCTGATTGTCACATAGCCTAAATTTCAATCCATAACCAAAATGGAACCTACGTCATAGTTAGAAGGTATTACCTAATGACCGTGACCCCCTTCCGTAACCTAGGTTACAGTCAGCACTCTTTTGGTACTGACCATGAGATAGTTTGGAGTTAGTCCAGAATCGAGATGTCATCTATATCATGGTCAACAACTATTACCCAATGACTGTGAATCTCTCCTGTTCATTGACCGGTGTCTAGCAAGTGTACTAGATCGGCTAGTAATACAGGGAACTATAGATTAAGACCCCAAATATCGTACCCAAGGGAACATGGATTGCTAAGGATAATATCTATGTATGAATTAAATTAATTCGAGATTGGGAACACGTGAACACGGCTCCTTTTTCTCCTCCTCCACACGTGGCCACGTGTGGTCCTTCAATGGGAATCCACGTGGTCACGTGATTCCTTGTATTTCTTCTTCAATTTCCTTCACATGGCCACGACATCTTCACAAACACTTCTTCACGTGGCCACTCAACTTCATTATGCATTTCACTTGTTCCTTTTCACGTGGCCACGGCTAGTACTCTTCAATGTCTTCACGTGGTCACGTGTCAGGCCTCTGGACTGGAGCTTCGTTTTCTCGCCTAATTTCTTCAATTTTTGCGCTTTTGGCCCAAAACTTTGCACTTTTTACACTTTAAGCCTTTTTTATCAATTTGACCCTGAAAATCATACAAAACATAGAATTAACCCTAAAAACATAAAACTAACAAATTAAACTCAAATTAAACCTAATTAACACAAAATTAACTTAATTAAATACCTAAAAACATACTAAAAACATCATATAAATGACTATTATCAAATACCCCACACTTAGACTTTGCTCGCCCTCGAGCAAATTAGAACAATCCAACTTCTCAAAATAATCAAACTCAAATAAAGAATCATGCATTTCAAAACCAAGTTTAACAATTAACAAGAGCACTTAATAAAACTTTCAACTAGAATAAATTCAATCAAGACAATATGAATTAGTTTCCTTGTGTGTGTGTGCAAGACCAAAACAATTTAAGTATTTTCAAAATCCAAAACACCAATGCAAATTCATAGTCAAGGTTAGAATGAATGTACACATAAGTATACTCAAGGTTTTGCGCTTGAAACTCTAGAAACACCATAGGCCTCTCCTTTAGCACCGGAACCCGAAGGTCATCTCCGCTAAACAACTCAAAAACAAAACTTAGAATCACTTAGGTCTTTTAAAGGTTGTAATGGGGCTTAGGTATTGGTTATCAAAGAATGAATAAAAGATCAATAATAAGAATAGCCACTCTAAGATAAAATAGACTAATAATTCACAAATTTCATCCCATTAACTTATTCAATAAAGAACTTAGCCAAAATTTCCCAACCCTTCACAATTCAAAGCTCTTTTATGAACAAGAAATAATAATTGAAACTCTTTTTCATTCACAATTCATACCCTTTTTGAAGAAGTCATAACCATTTTTTTTCTTGTAACTACCCCACACTTAAGATTTTGCCATACATGCTAGCTTTATTTGTAAATTTCTTTCTTTTTCTTTCACTTTTTCTCTTTTTTTTTCTCTCTTTCTTTTCTTTTTTTTTCTTTCTCTTCACTAGCTTTGATGTTGACAATACAATAATAACATGGGTAATCACAAAATCACAATTCACTATTCACTTGACTTCCACAATAGCCCTTGATAATAAAATTCAAAATTATCTACACTCATTAAGATACTCAATTCCCATTAATCCATCCAATCCTAGAATGGCCAATTCTAGAAGGGAAGCTAAAATCTTTTTAGGCTATATGGTGAAATAAATGAGTGTAACAAGAAAAAATAAATATGGCACGCATTAAGCATACCTCATTAGGCTCAAAATTGGCTAACAAAGGATAAATATGCATAGAAGGTAGGAAATAAGTTAAGATATGGCTTAACAAGAAAAACATTGCCTAGATCACTTTTCAAGTTGCTTTGAGTTATTTTTATGCTTTGAAGGGTGATGACGAAGGTTCTAGTGTTCTAAAATTCATCACTTAACTATGTCAATGCATTATTTTTCTCTAAGTTCAAAAACTAGTCTTAAGTGCTCAAAAAGATGGAAACTAACAAATATAAGTCAAATTGAATGTTAAACTAGTTAAAAATTCATTAAACAACATGCTTGTTCTAATGCTAAACAAGAATTTTAAACATTGCACATTCTAAATTCAAGTTCAAAATGTTCAATTTTTGAGAAAAAACTAGGGCGAATTAAGCTAAATGTACAATAAATGATAAATGAATAAACTAAACTAGCATGCAAAACTAAAAAACTAAACATGCAAACTAAAAACAAAACTAGTCATGCAAACTAAAAACAAAACTAAACAACAAAAACAAAAATTCATGAGTAAGGTAAGAAAAACTCCCTTAGTTGGACTTTCAATTTTTAGCTCAGCTGAGCTCTATCCCCCTCTTTAGAAGCTTGCTGTCCTCAGCAAAGTATGAAAATTTCAGAACACTTCATCACTTTTGAGAAACAAGTTAGTGACCAAAAATGTAAGCTCACCATACTTAGAACCATAATCAAGTCAAAAAGAGGGCAAGAGGTCAATGGAAAGTTAACAAGCCTATATGCCTCTAAAACCAATAAAGTGCAATGAACAAGACTTAATAAACATGGTAACTAAGTGAATAAATGTAACTAGGCTAAACTTGCTTAAGTGCTCAATGCATACTATCCATAGGTGACAAGATGGACAATGTATGAATGCATAATCTCCAATGTAAAGATAATTGGTGATGGTTAGGCTTAAATACTAGGAAGAGAAAGATGTTAATTGGTCATGGTAAGCACAAAAGAAAATAAGCCAATTCAAATACAAACTCAACCTATATGAAGCCACAATGAAGTTCAATGTCAAATAATAAGTAGCTAAGAGTAAATGCAATGCTACCTGAATTAATGAGGTTAGAAATAATGAAAAGATGAAGTTCAACTTTGAGGTGTGTGCGTAAGTGAGTATGTGAGTGTGAATGAATGAGGGTGGTGGAGCAAAATAAAAGAATCGTGGGTGCACATATCTTGGTGAAACCAGACCCGTGAGCACGCAGGTGTATGGGAGAGGGAGAACGTGGGCACGTATGAAGCTTTTGCCAGGCAACACTCAAACACGTGGCCACGCATGAAGAACAAAGAGATCCACACGTGACCACGTGTGAAGAACAAAAGCCTAGACACGTGACCACGTGTAGATTTGTGTTGAGAGAGGCGTGGCCACGCATTTGGCTTTCTTCTGTATTCTTGGCTTTATTTTCTGCACGCACAAAAATTAAATTTCAATTACCATATGAATAAAACATTCCTCATACTCATTTAATCACTTAATTATGCCTTTTCTTTTCTCTTTAAGCTTCAATTTAGTTATGCCAAATAATATGTAAATCTTCAAACTAGTTGAATTACAAATCAAGTCCATTCATTTAGCAAACTGAATAATTCCCTCTTAAGTTCATGAAGCATCAAGCAACTAGGATCAAATTCTCATTTAGACAATGAAAATAACTCAAGACTCATAAATCCATATTAAGTTCAACTAATTTGCAATTCACTTCAAAAATTATTGTAGCTCTTTGAAACCCTTACTTAAATATGACAATTAAGCACAAAATTACTAGGAGTAACTTATGTCTAACCCCTAATCTTAAACTCATGAATTAAAAGACACAAACAACTAACAAACATGCATTAAACCTTAATCCAAGAAAAAATAAAAACAATAGCAAAACAAATAACATGCAAAACATAAAAAAAATAGATGAAAATTTAAAGAGAAGAGTTAGAGAAGAAGTTCTGGTTTAATGAGTCCCAGCTTGACTCTTGTTACTCTCGGGAGGTCGAGCTTGTGATCCAAATGTAGGTCTTTCCGGACTTTGCTCCTCATTTTCTCCCATTATTAGAAGAAATTTGTCATAGTTTATCAAAGCTGGAAACTCCATATCTTCAATAAAATATGACTCATCTGTTGGCTCATTTATCACGAACTCCACCGGCTCTTCTAGCCTAAATAAACTCTCCAAGCAGACTGAATCCAATATCTCCACTTGAGAATCTTTCCTTTCTTGCTCCTTTGGTGATAAATTCTCTACTAGAGATCCAACATCCTCTAAATAAACACATGACTTATCCGCCAATATGAATTGTTCCTCTCGTTCCTTATCCTCCATGAATTAATGATTTGGTTCCTTTTCCTTACCACTATCAACTTGAGTGCTTAAAAGTTTTAGCTTAGATTCCAACTTTTCAATTCCATGCTCTTTATCCCTTAATAAATTTTTCTGACTTCTAATTGTCTCCTCTTGAGCCCTTATCTTTTCTTCTTGAATTCTAAACTTTTCCTCTTGAGCCCTTGATGTAGCCTCCCATGTCTCTTTTTCAGCCCAAAATCGTTCATTCTTACATATAAGCTAGTTATGAAGACGTTGATTCTCGGAGATACAGGCCTCTTTTGAGTATCGAAGTTGTTGATTCTCTCTTTTCAATTCTTCCAATTGTAATCTCAAAGTCAAAAGAGAATAAGAATCTTCAGCAATGGATGGTGATGAATAACGATTTTGTGATTGTGCACGCAATCGTTCTATCTCCTCTCTTTGTCTTAGTAGATTATTCATTCGTTGTTTTAAAAAAAACACTTCACAATCTTGGACCTCATCTTGCATCATCTTGAAAGATGTTTAGAATGTTTCCTGCAAAGAACAATTACCAAATTAAAACAAAATAATAATAAAAATCTCAGACTAACTCAACCAAAGATATTAAACAAACAACACCGCTGTTCCCCGGCAATGGCGCCAAAAACTTGATCGGTGTCTAGCAAGTGTACTAGATCGGCTAGTAATACAGGAAAATATAGATTAAGACCCCAAATATCGTACCCAAGGGAACATGGATTGCTAAGGATAATATCTATGTATGAATTAAATTAATCCGAGATTGTTTCCCAAATGTTTTTGATTTAGAAACAAAAATTAAACAAAATAAATAATTAAACAAAACAAAAGCTAAAACATGAATTAAGAACAAAACAATAACTGAAATTCTCTTGCTAAAGAAACTATCCACCTTAACTTTCATTGTAATGACTTAAATTCAAATAATAACACCAATGATTTTGAAGAATTCAGATAAATAAACCCAGATAACTTTATTCAAGATTATCATTCCAAGCATTAAACTCCCTTATTCAAAACAATTCAATACTTGGCATAAAAGTCTGAATTAATCCTCCTGGATGTCTATTAAAGCCTTTCTCAAGAGATTTAACTTTCACCTATTCTTAGTTCTTCCTCTCTTAGTATTAACCAATAAAATTAACACATAATTATTTCATATTTCGGATAATAATCATGCATAAACATTAAAGAGTTAACCCAAGAACATGCAAATCATTAACTATGTCAAAACCAATCTTTAGTTATTTATTTAATAAACCAACAATCAATCTCAACACAATCAAAGATAAGAATATGCTTAAAACCAAGAAATAATCAACCGATATTGAAATTAAGCTCAAAACAAAGTCATAACAATGAAAATATAAGATTTCAAGAATCCATTAGCAAAAGAAGAAAAACTACTTCCTAAACATAATTAAAGATTAAAACAAGGTTTGAAGAAAAACAATGAAAACTAAAAAAAAACGTAAAAACAAAACTAAAAAAGTAAAGCTAAATTCTAAGGTTTGACCTCAAGGATCCCCAATTGATCTTCTTGATTCCTCCCTTCGATCTCCTTTCCTTTTTCGATCCCCCCTTTTCTCTGTGTAATTGTCTGCTATTTATAGGCAAAAACGTGGTAGATTTCTTCCTAAACTCTTAGAATTAAATTGGAAACAATTTAGCTGCTCAAAACAGGAAGATTTGCCAAAATAGGAAGCTCGAGGAAAAACTGCGCGGATAGGAAAACTGCATCACGTGGCCACGGTTCACAATGCATATCTTCTACACGTGACCACGGCTCCTTTTTCTCCTCCTCCACACGTGGCCACGTGTGGTCCTTCAATGGGAATCCACGTGGTCACGTGATTCCTTGTATTTCTTCTTCAATTTCCTTTACATGGCCACGACATCTTCACATATACTTCTTCACATGGCCACTCAACTTCATTATACATTTCACTTGTTCCTTTTCACGTGGCCACGGCTAGTACTCTTCAATGTCTTCACGTGGTCACGTGTCAGGCCTCTGGACTGGAGCTTCGTTTTCTCGCCTAATTTCTTCAATTTTTGCACTTTTGGTCCAAAACTTTGTACTTTTTACACTTTAAGCCCTTTTTTATCAATTTGACCCTGAAAATCATACAAAACACAGAATTAACCCTAAAAACATAAAACTAACAAATTAAACTCAAATTAAACCTAATTAACACAAAATTAACTTAATTAAATACCTAAAAACATACTAAAAACATCATATAAATGACTATTATCATTCATTCCTAAAGTTAATTTTAGGTCCCAAATTATTATCAAAGTTAGTCCAAGCCTACTAAACTTATTTAGAGCATTTTAACCATAAAAATAAAGGTAATTTGGAACCTTAAATATGTGAACAATAGAGTGCTATATATATGAAAAAAATAAAGTATATTGTGCATGTAAATTATGAATGATAACATAATAGCATTGAACATGTATTGATAAGTTATAAATATTATTAGATCTTTATATGTATAAAACTAAAGATGAATTATGACACTAAACATGTAAAAAGAATATTAAAATATACGAATAAAGTTATGGAATGAACACTAATACTAGGAGATATGAAGCCTTTAAGTTGTGTATGAACATATATAAAGGCACCAATAAATACGTATAAATTATGACATTTTAATGAGATAATGCACATGTGTATAAATATGTATATATGTGTGTGTGTTTATACTATTGAAGTAGTATTAAAATAAACACGTTATATTATTATACTTATTTCACGAATAAGAATATATATGTTAATGTACCAAAATGCAAGAATTGAATGATAACATATTTATTTAAATATGCATATGATTCTTTATTCCTAGTTATATTTATGCATATAAGTTACAAATAAACAAGACATGGAAGGGAAAAGTAAAGAATTATGGTTGCCTGCATTTATATCTAGGTCGTGGATAGATAGGCATGCCTATATGGGTATATCTCAGCTGCAACATGTTTAACACGATTTGGGTCAATGGTACAGTTCGATCCTGTTTGGGTTCCTATTACTTGACCTCATTTGGGCCACTTGCCGATCCCATTTAGGTCTAGTTGATCGGTCCATAGTACAATTGATCCTGTTTGGGTCTATAATTGATACCTTCTGGTATCCTTTCGTACCTTATAATTGGCCTTATTTAGGTCTATGATTGATACCTTCTGGTATCCTTTCGTACCTTTAGGTACTATAATATTGCTTATATTCACATCCTCATAAAAGGTGCGTACTTAATATAAGATATTAATAAAATTGTGAACAACAGTATAAAAGAGATTATATGATAGTTCATGGCTTGATTTAAATATTGTATTCTATGAAGCTATGCATAGTAAATGAAAACACATGAAATTTTGTAATAGTATGATATCACGTGCGTTTGAGGTTAAAATTATCTAATGCTTTCTTTATTT
>CM075810.1:6218909-6222293 GCA_037975025.1 Excoecaria agallocha
GCTAACAATACCCTCATAATAACCCCTCCAATCGCTATCTCTTTCTTCAAAATGGTGGCTTACATCAATACATCTGCTAGTCTCTATACCCTATAGGCCTCTGCAAGTAAACCAATATATCCAATAATATGCACATTTTGAAGCAGCTCAGGCAAATGCATAGTTTACAGAGGGCACAATAACAATTGACCTACTCTAATCTATGAAGCTGTTTCATATGGATTAACTAGTGGAGTAGGCTTTTATTTTGGACCCATTTTGCCCTACACAAAAAGAAAGTACAACAATTAGTGTTGTATCAATATTGCAGAACAATTTTAGATATTAACACATTATGTGTGAATTTTGGCTTAAATGACTTAATCTAAAACATGCATAAAAATTTGCATACAAGTGCTTAACATTTTAAGCAAAGAAATAACTTAACCTAATCCACTGTCAGATGTTTAGCAAACATGCATGAAAAGCGATAAAAATTCATATATTAAAGAATTTATTGATTATAATTACTATCGATATCATTCCATATTATCTTAATATATATTTATTTTTTGTTTTTATTTTATTATTATTACTACTACTGCTGCTGTTATTTTTTTCTACTCCTACTGCTATTTCTATTGCTGCTGCTGTTGTTGCTAACCGCTACTACTACTATTGCTATTGCTACTACTGTTGTATTGCTACTACGACTATAATACTATTACAACTACTACTATCACCACCACCATTACCACCACAACCACCACCACTGCTACCACTACCACCACCACCAAAATGTAACACCCTTATCCCTCCTGACACTGTACCGGCGTACCGAAGCTCGAAATTTTTTATTCAACTTAACTTCTATACTTAAAGAACCTTATCGATATTTACTTAATCAAAAACTACCCTTCGCCGCTGACCTATAACTGTCCCAATATACTATGCATTTAATAAAAATTTTGCAATATAACGGCTGTACATAGTACTAGTCCCCCTGAAAAGCAAACAAATCACGCAACCTCTCAGAGGTACAACAATTAATAATAACAACAGTATTCATTCATTCCATCCATTTCATTTGTTCGCAATCCAACACTACTTATTAAAATAACTCCTGTTTACATTACATAACCATAGGTTAAGAGTTGTACACATAGTATACATGCCAAAATTTATACAACCAAAACAACCTAAAAGAAGTCTTGTAATTTGAATTCTTGCTCTTGCTCCTGCTGACTTGCGCGCAGTAAAAACTACACGCTGAGCACTCAACATGCTCAGTGGTGACTAATAATTCGATGCATTTTCTAACATTTTTATCCTTTTCTTAAGTATTAACATATATATTGAAAATAACTATGAAATCATTTATTATCACACTTAAAACACTAGTTTAACATTTTTTATAAGATTATTCATTTTAATCACATAATTACATGTTTGCCATTATAAGCTCAATTATAGTCTTTAAATTCATAATTGAAGCAATTTACGTTTCTTTACACTTAATTTGTCATTTTTATGCAAAATTACCTTTTAGTCCTTGTTGTCAATAAAATTCACTTTTTGAATGATTTAACTATTATCTGTCTGTTTTATCGTTATTTAAACAATTCTCACTTAATTTATCAACTTTTTTACACTTTTAGAAAAAAATTACCATTTTTGCCCCTAAACTTTCTTTTTCTTTCATTATGGTCCTTTTTCACTTTCTTTTCTTACTTTTCATTTTCTTTTCATTTCTTTTTCACTTTATTACCGTTATGCCCCTAGTACAGACCGGGCAGAAAATCTCAAACAGGATACACGGAACATGGACCCCACGGGCCCAACTAAAAAGAGAAATGATTCCCAAGGAACCATTCTTTGAACACTGTACTTTTCACTTTCACTTTACACAAAAAGTTATGGAGATCAATGAACCTACCCATAGCTAAGCAAGTCGCCATGACTTGCACCGCGATAAAGGGTGTACCTACGGCTAGCCAACTATATCCAGAACTAGTTTTCACTGCCAGACTAATTCTAAGGGCACATAAATAATTTACTTTATTAATTCTTTTAATTTTTAAAAAATTCATTACTTGACTTTTTATTCCTTTTTCATTGGCTATCATTTAAATTCATATAATTTCACCTTTTTCAATGTTTTTATGCAATTATTCATTAATAATCCAATTATTTTCATTACACATATTACATTTAAATTTCAAATAAAATTATAATAATTTCGATAAATGCTAATAAAATTTATTTATGCATTATTTATTATTTATTATCCTTTTTCATCAAATATATCACTTAATTCACTATAAATCACAACTTTCATTATATACATAAACTATACATAATCTTAAAAATTGCCAATTAATTTCCAAATATTCTTTAAAAATTCATAGACATTAATTATCAAGCCTATTATTAATTTAAGCTAACAATTATTATTATTTTTATGCAATTTTCTTATTATTTATCCTTATAATTAATTTCAGCCAACAACTAATACACCTCCCTAAAAATTGTATTTCTTACATTAAAGCCTTCATTTTATCTTCTTTCATGATTAATTTCATTTACCATCAATTAACAACTTTAATTTTTTTTACCCTAATTACATAATTAAGAAAATTTCATAAACTTAGAAAATGTAAAGATTAATTAGTCACTTGTAATTTTCTCTTGGATTAGGGAGTCTAGGCTTCCTTTTCCTTGTCTTTGTCCTTTGAAAAACTTCCTCTTTCTTCACCACCTATATAAGGCAGCCCATTCAAGCTTAGTTTCCTTCATTTTCTTGTTCTCAAATGCAAAAACCAAGCTTATAATCATAATCTATACCCAAAAATCTATGGAAAACCACTAAGAAATCAAATTTAAAACACTAAAATTCTCAAGTTCCAACTTACCCCTTTTATTATTCTTTCCTTGATTTCTTTACTTCTTTTGCCCAAATCAATCAAGTGAAGCTATATTAGTGATCTAGATGGATGAAACTACAACTCCTAAGTTGAAATTTAGGAGAGATTTTGAGAGTAGTTATGAAGCAAGAGAGAGAGAGATAAGATGAAAGGGAATTTCAGCCAAGGAGAGGAAGGAAGGAGAAGAGCTGATTTCTGGAGTTTTCTCCAGATTTCTAGCCTTTAAATACCTCTCCAATGGGCCCAAAATTGGGCCCAAAATGTTGGGCTTTGCCCAATTAACTAAAAAGGCCCAATTTAGGCCCTTAAAGGCCCAATTTAATTTCTCTCTCTTTCAACCATCAAATCACTTCAAAAATAATTTCATCACTCTTATCACGTCAAAAATAGCTAGCACACAATTTTTGGCTCAATTGGAGTCCCGTTATCGATCCGATTCAAACTTATCAGTCTGATTCGACAACTACTGGTGTTACCGAAA